>JADLZK010005006.1:0-502902 GCA_015847255.1 Hyparrhenia diplandra | reverse complement strand
GGCACCATTCGGCGGCGGGCGCCCGTCTGGTGTTCCTCCTCGGCCCGTGGTTACGCATGAACCCATGGGCTGGTATGCCTCCCAGCGGAGCCCGGTGGTAGCCCGCCCGATGGAGGCCTCCGCTTGCGCCCCCGCCACATACGGCATTCGCACCCCGTCCATGCCGCGACCGGGATCGGGGTGCCCTCATCGCCTCCGAATCGGATGCGGCTCGGGGCAGCGGGTGGGAACCCTTGGGTCCTCGACACCGGCGCCACATCCCACATGTCCGCCAACGACGGTATACTACGCCCCATCTTCCTCATTCGCCCGTCCTTCATCACGATGCGGCAATGGGGCCTCTATTCCTGTTTCTAGTCGTGGCACATCCATTATTCCTATAGCCGATCATCTTTTTACCCTCAACAATGTTCTTGTCGCTCCACATCTTGTTAAGTAACTTATTATCGGTTCGTCAATTTACTCGCGACAATAATTGTTCTCTTGAGTTCGATGCTTATGGCTTTTACATAAGAATCTGCAGACCGACCACCACGATTCTACGCTGCAATAGTGGCGGGGACCTCTACACACTTCCATCATCGAAGTCCTCCAGCGGCCGCCTGTCATGTTGCCACCGCCTCTTCATCCCCCGTGGCACTCTCGCCTCGGTCATCCTGCACCCGGCCGCCATAGCTCACCTTAATCGATTTCAGCCATTTCATGTAATAAAGTAGACCATGTTGTGCCGCCATGCTCACCAACTTGGCAAACATGCACGCTTACCTTTTCATAGTTCTTCATCTCGGTCGGACATCACCTTTTTGAACTAATTCATTGTTTGCCGGTCTTTTTCCGGGCGGCATAAATCCGACGTGCACACACACCTTGTCAATTTTGTTTCCTATGCTAACACCCGGTTCAGCTTTGCACATCAAGTGTTTTCAGGCGGATAACGGCACGGGAGTTCATCAACAACGCCACTTCTACCTACCTTGGTAGTCGTGGCATTATGCTTCGCACCTCTGCCCTTATACGTCGGCCCGAGCGGCAAGGCCGGCGGATGCTACGCACCTTGAACAATGTTGTTCGCACGCTCCTACTCCATCTTTGCTATGCCACCACAATATTCGGCGGGGGCTCGGGTCTCTGCCGTTTATCTTCTTAATCGGCGCCCGTCCTCGTCCATTAATAACGGTATTCCGTTTCATCTTCTTTTTCACAAGATGCCCGATTATTCCTCGCTTCGGATTTTTGGTTGTCTTTGCTATCCCAACCTTAGTGCCACGACACCCCATAAACTTGCTCCTCGCTCATCAGCCTGTGTGTTCATCGGTTATCCTTCCTCCCAAAGGGTTCTGGTGTCTCGATCTCTCCACCCGCAAAGTGATCGTATCCCTAAGATGTGGTTTTTGATGAGACTCACTTTCCGTTTGCGGCGCAAAGTTGCCCTCGGAATCCCTTGATTTTTATTCTCTGAACGCGTCTCCGCGCCTCGCGGTTGCTTGGTGGCCTGGCTGTCCGACCTACTCCAAGGCCGGTGTATGTTGACACAATGGAGGAGGACCCGGCCATCTTATGGCGTGGTCCCTTACTCCCGGCCTCTGGTGCTTCCACGCCTCTTGGTGCTGGTGCCCGGCCGGGTGTTGGTGCTGGTGCTGCAGCACCCCTTGGTGCTCCACTCCGGCAGCCTGGAGCTGCTGCCGGTCTTCTACCTCGCCCCGCCATTCCCGCTGGCATCTTCGGTGTCCGCTCGCCGGTCTCCGTTCACTACAGTCGGCGTCCACGGCTGGCTGCACCTCAGGCGCCCTTGCCCGGCGCTGCTGCTGCCCCTCCAGTGGCTGCTGCTCCTCTGCCAGCAGCGCCCCAGGAGCCTCCACATGCTCCTGAGGCCTGCTGCCGGATGCTACTTCAAGCCGTCCAGCCACCCGGCAACAGACTGGACATCTTCCTCCACCTGTACAGCGCCTGGGTTTCTCCGCCACCACAGCCTCGCCCCTTCCTGGTAACTATCGCAGCGCCCTTGCTGATCCTAATTGGCGGGCAGCAATGGTGGATGAATACAAGGCTCTCATTGATAATGGCACTTGGCGTCTCGTTCCTCGCCCACCCAATGCTAATGTGGTCTCTAGAAAGTGGATTTTCAAGCACAAGCACCATTCTGATGGTTCCCTTGCTCGCCACAAAGCTTGATGGGTTGTCCGTGGATTCTCTCAGAGATATGGCATCGACTATGATGAAACTTTCAGTCCGGTTGTTAAACCTGCCACGATTCGGGTTGTTCTCAGTCTTGCAGCTTCTCGAGCATGGCCTATTCATCAATTGGATGTCAAGAATGCTTTCCTCCATGGTCATCTCAATGAAATGGTCTATTGTCGAAAACCTCCGTGTTTTGTTGATCCAACTGCACCTAATCATGTAAGTCTCCTCCAGAAATCTCTCTATGGCCTCAAGCAAGCACCTCGGCGTGGCACCGGCGGATTTGCCACCTTTCTTCTTCAGACTTTGGGTTTTGTTCTTTGCGGTGTCGGACTCTTCACTCTTTGTCTACAAGAATGGCCCCGATATTGCTTACTTGTTGCTATATGTTGATGATATTGTCTGGCCGCTTCATCGCCGGCTCTTCTTCGTCGCATTCTTGGCGTTTGCACTCGGAGTTTGCTATGACAGATTTGGGCGAGCTTCATCATTTTCTTGGGATTTCTGTCACTTTCGGTCCGCCCGGCGGTCTCTTTCTATCCGGCGACGGTATGCCGCCGACCTTCTGCGGCGTCTTTGGCATGTCTGAGTGCCACTCTACAGCCACCCCTGGTTGATGCCGTATGAAGCTCTCCACGCCGCGATGGTGCTTCGTTTGCAGATCCGACACATTATCGCAGCCTCGCCCGGTGCTCTCCGAAGACTTGACCACGACTCGTCCGGACCTTGCATATGTAGTGCGGCCAGTGCAATACGTTTATGCATGATCCGCGGGAGCCTCATCTCGCCTTGCTCAAACGGATTCTTCAATATGTCAAGGGTACATTGTCTGCTGGCCTTCACCTCGATACTTGTCCGGTCCAGCGATCTCACCGCCTACTCGGATCTTGATGTGGGCGGTATCTCCGACTCTCGGCGTTCGACTTTGGGGTATTGTGTCTATCTAGGCGACAATTTGGTGTCTTGGTCCTCCAAACGGCAGACCACGTCTCTCGCTCCAGCGGCAGGCGGAATACCGAAATAATGCCCATGCTGTTGCTGAGTCTTTGGCGGCTTCGACAATTGCTCCGGGAGCTTCGTACTCCACTATCTTCGGCGATGATTGTTTATCGTGACAATGTCGGCGCCGTTTACATGATTGGGAACCCTGTTCAGCATCGACGTACGAAGCACATTGAAATTGACATCCATTTTGTCCGCGACAAGGTTGCCTTGGGGGAGGTCCGAGTTCTCCATGTCCCTTCGACACACCAGTTCGCGGATATCATGACCAAAGGCTTACCTGCATAACTTTTTAGATTTTAGGTCCGTCTTTGCGTCCTAGACTCTCCCGCTAAGATCGGGCGGGTATTAGAGATATACATAGATATATTAGATGTGTATAGCCTGACTTGTTGTGTTGTACTCCAACTCTAGTTGTACTTACTTGTACTCCAAGCCATCCGGCTATTTATAGGCTATATATATGAAAGGCCACCCCCCCTTTTAGGGTGTGCGGTGCATTGCCCCTAATATTAGTTTCTACACATGTGAAAGGCTTAGAAAAAGTTTGAGACCACTACAACACCGGCAAACATATGAACCACATGGAGCACAAGAACTACACTATATAGTCCTGGTTCGATGGTAGGGATCATGTGCCCCTGTGAAGGATGTGTAATCCTCCTTGGTGGAAATGGCTTGAATTTTTTTTTCCAGTCATGTACACCCAAAATATGACCCCACACAAGATCTTAGGTTTTTTTGATAAATATGTTAATTACTATGATTTTCTTCGAGCTAAACTGGCGACAAGAAGGCTAATTAAACCATGGAAACACAAGAATATGTCTTGGACCTCCACGGTGATTTGCCTCCTAGGGCACATGAGACCCTCGTGGAAAAGTCTAGCAGCATTCGGCTCTTTTTCGTAGGGTACGCTTCGATTCAAACTATAATTACAAGGTGGCGTCGCGCGAAAATTCAAATAAACCGAAAAGTACCAAACCAACTCCGAAAAATCTCAAACTTTGTGGGTGCTTCCCCATTTGCATGTGAAAGGCTCAGAAAAAGTTTGAGACCACTACAACACCGGCAAACATATGAACCACATGGAGCACAAGAACTACACTATATAGTCCTAGTTCGATGGTAGGGATCATATGTCTCTGTGAAGGATGTGTAATCCTCCTTGGTGGAAATGGCTTGGATTTTTTTTCCAGTCATGTACACCCAAAATATGACCCCACACAAGTTCTTAGGTTTTTCTGATAAATATTTTAATTACTATGATTTTCTTCGAGCTAAACTGGCGACAAGAAGGCCGTAAAAATGCTCGACCATAGATATAACCTACTGAACGACCACTGTCTAAGTTAGTAAACCTTATGCAGTATTGTCGCCCTTCCATAGTTTGCTGGCCGAGGTGTGCACAGAAGTCCCAATCGTACCCGAGTCGGTTTGTAGCTTGGTTGAGAATGTCCGCCAAGCCACATGCAGCATAAGTAAGATCGTGGAGCAAAATCTGCAAGTGGGAGAATCAAAATGAATGAGGATGATGTGAATCTATCCAATATGCATTGCCAAAATGATGAATTTAATTTATTACCACATCATCATGGTTGTAACTCCCAACATATTCGCTATATTGCCATGGGGGGATATTCTGAGAAGACAAAGCAAATATCTTAAAGTGCGAGAAATCAGGCACAATGTAGCAAACACGTCGAAGTGCATCTAAGCACAAGGAAACGACATGGTACTCGGCGTTTTGCACGGACGTTCTCTCGTTTCCCCTCTTGTGGATTAGGTGGCTGTTGTGTCCTGGCATCCTCGAAGGGATGTAAAAACTTATTTCACATGTAATAGTTGATGACCATGTGACGATGCTCTACATGTCGTGGTCTCCACAAAACCAGAGATAGAGAACCAGCTAAGTAATGTTTCTAGCCATTGTACTGGGGATAAAGTCTGTGACACATATAAATGCAACAAAATGACGTTAAGTTAAACTAATTGTCCATGTATTTGTTATAGTAAAATAAGAAATAAAAAATGTTAGAAAAAATTTCATACGATGACTGGATGAGGGAATGGCCTTGTGTCCACACCAGGGGCGAATGGCTCATCGCCAACGTGGAAACCTGGTTGTTGTGGTGGCGGCAAAGGCGGAGGACCGTTCATACCACCAAGTATATGGATATACTTTTTATATACAAAGCAGTGGGCATTTTATGTAATATATTAAAAATATGTTCCATCGTGGCTAGAGTTTTATGAATATGGATTAACTATGAAAAAGGCGAAAAGGAAAAAAAGGACAAAGCTCATAAATATATATATATATATATATATATATATATATATATATATATATATATATATATATATATATATATTGTTTATATGCATATATATAGGAATTCTAGACAAGAAAAAAATATCCTTACCAATGTAATATTCTGGAGCCATGAACAAATCTCCTAGAAAGAGAGAGAGGGAGTGAAAGAGCCGAGTGGATTTCGTGCAGAGTGACCGGAGCTCGTGGGTGCGTGCTTGGGTATGTGTGTGGATGCGGCGGCGCCTTTGATTTATAGCAGTTGATCGGTGTAGGTACATCATTGCGGGTATTAAGATATACCCTGTAGTGATAACAACATGACTACCGATTATTTGAATGGAGCCGGCGGTGAATACAATATCACTACCGGTTGTTTGTGTGTATCCGGGCAAGCAATTCGCAGTGTTGTCACTTCACTTTCGGTTGCATGCATGCATTGTTGCAAAGGTCGCCAGTATATGTACGAAAGTAGATGCTTCACACAAGCCGGATATCATATCACGTTCTATGCGGATATTGTTTTGAATGATTTTAGTGATATTAAGGGGATATGGATGTGAATAAAATTCATTATCTGTTCTTTTTTTTGTTACATATATAACTTTATTTCATTCACACTGGATTTGGATATCTGTTGTATTTTCCTCACAATGCAAAGATATTTCATTGACGCAACCATCTTTATTATGTTCGATCAAGGGTAAAAATAGAAACTCAAAGATATCGAAGAGACAATCAACATTCATAACAAACAGAAATACAACAGATAAGAAATTTGTTACATATATTTCCATAACAAAGACCTTACATTACATATATTTCCATAACAAAGACCTTACATAAAACTAAATATAAGGTAACAAAGACCAATTCACAGATAGGTCAATGCTACAATCAAAGTGTACAAACACATTAAAATTTAACCACCTCAGTAAGTCTCTTGTAGCACCTCTCTGGGATCGAAGAAGTAGCGAGGCTGCTACATGCACTGACAGAGGAGGTTGGAGGATGAGATTCACCGGGAGCTTCATCTTCAGCCCAAACTTGACCATTGGACCGAGGATGAAATCATAGTAACTTGGTCCAATGGGGATTGTTTTTCCATGGATGCACCATATGATTCAGATACTATATGCCCATGTGCCTGGGGTTTTGGTTGGACATTTCCACCCCAAAGCACAAGGACTCCAGACTCTTAATATGAGTCCAGAGTTCGATCTTGAATCATGGCACCCACAGAAGCTGCAAGCTCCGGTGTCTCTCTATCATCAGTAAGACTCTTCTAGCACCTTTTCTGTAAACCATTTTCTTGGACTAGGCATATCTGTATGTGGAGGGCTTTCTCCCAAAGAAAGGCCATGTGTATGTGGAACTGGAAAGTACTGCTAGCAAAGAAGATCGAGGACGAAGAACAAGAAAAATAAGGAGAAAAAGATTTCCTAGATCCAAAACCTATGACACTAAAATTCAAAACTAAGCCCTCTGTATTTTGAGGAGAGGGTAGGAACTACTGGACGAACCAAGAATGCAAGAACAGATAGGAGAAACTGGGTGCAAAACACAGCGTCCCCCTTGCCGTTTAAATAGGCGAGATGCCGTGGTTGAGTCGACTGCCGTTGTACGGAGGACGGGCGCAAAGCGGCGCGAAAAGATTGGTGTGCGATGGTTAGCCGATCGGCGTTGAGAACTGTGCGGCCGTTGAATTTTGTGAAATCACTGCCGGGTCTAAGTTTTCACCTGCCAGTGATGTCGAATACCACCGCGTAAAGATCTGCACCGGTAGTGATCTACACATCATCACGCCGGCGTAAAACTACACCCGGCGGTGTTTTTTAACCGATATTGATTTAACCCGTCCGACATCGCGGTGGTGCCACAGGCTTTTCTCATCGATTCCGAGACACTTTGTCGGTTTCCTAACCGGCGATGGAATACTACTGGCAACGCGGTTCTCCAAGCGAGTGGCATGCATGTAGCACAGGCCTCTGTGAACATGCTAAGTGAACGTGACAGCTACAATATTGTGGTCAAAAAAAGAAAAAAAAAGTGATTGCTATCCGTTGGGTGGTACAAGTTTTATTCTTTAAATAGCCCTAAGTAGTGTTGTGGACGTGCTACGACTTAGTTGAGTGTCATTTGTTCGTGCTCTTCTAGCCAGCCAGAAGTCTCTCGTCTCCCTCCCCTGGCCTGCTCCCTCACCCGCCGGCATCGAAGGTATGTGTGGTTGATCTTGTAGCAATGGTAAACAATGTAAAGCATGCATTCCTTGTTTCAAAATAACAATGTGTTAACCCCAAAATTTGGTAAGGCCTGAATGACGAGTGGACCGACACATGATAATTCGGTAAAGAGGTCATTCGGCTAGCAGTATAGCAGCCGTGGTACTATGGCGTTCGGGAAACCGCTGTTATTCGGCTAGAAGCCTGAGTCCGAGGAAGAGTTGAGCACGAGATGGTTCGGCAGGTATGGAGCGTCAAGGAAGAATATTCGAAGACAAGTGCTCGTGTCACGTACGGCTTCAAGACTCCGAGAAGACTTGGAGGACAATGTATCTTAGCTAGATATTTCTGTTACTTTATTCGTAATTAGTTAGGACTCGTCAAGCCCAGGGTATAAATATGAGACCCCCGGCAACTGTAAAACGATCTACCAAAATCAAATACAACCAACCCGGCTCCGTGCCATTGGCTCCGGCCACCCTTCGAGTCCAGTCGTGTCGTCGATCTACTGCGAGGGGATACATCGACCCGTCGACCTCCGTAAGTACCGGCAACCTTGTACCATGTCTAGTATCGTGCGGCGGATTTAGATTATGTTGCAAGTAGTCTTGTTACCATGCTTAGTATCGTGCGGCGGATTTAGGCTATGGAGCAAGAAGGTTCTTTGTTAGATCATGAGTCGTGCGGCAGGCTAAGGTCTAGCTTGAGGCTAGTTATCGGCTTCATTGGATTTGGCAATCCGGTGAATTCATTAAGTTACCAGGTGGTGCATGCTTTCACGTATTTATTATCTTTATTATGATTGCACACACTTTTGCCCAATTTAGATTGATACGGTTCGGCTTTATCTTTTGTTAGATCTAGATGTCATCAATGCTTTTAATGTTCATCATTAGTTTGTCATTAGATCTATCTGTTTATCATAGCCGGGCATAGATCAATCTAAGTTGTTACATGTTGTGGGTTCGTACACGTTTAGTCATGAGTCGTGCGGCAGGCTAAGGTTTTGCGTGTTAGTTCCTTCTTCATGGACCCTGATTCGGCAAGCTTGCCGAATACAGTTATGCGTTTACTTGTATCTTGCATGTGTGAGTCTACCTATCATTAGAGTCTAGTCTGGCAAGCCGTATCATGCGGTGGATTAGCTTGTTGCAGTGTATCATGCGGTGGATAGCTGTTAGGACGAAGAGGGTTTAGAACGGTTAAGTCTGGCAAGTGGTATCATGCGGTGGATTAGCTTGTTGCAGTGTATCATGCGGTGGATTGCTGTTAGGACTAATCGGGATAGATCTCTGGCTTTGCTTTAGATTAGATTTGCATATGTACTTTACTTGTCTATGCATACACGCTTCAACGAGTAATGAGTATTTATAGATCTATTTAGATGTAAGCGTGCTTTTAGCTTATCATGGTTAGATTGTATCATGCGGTGGATTGATCTAGTTGTGGTAAGTGGTTTAGATCTGTAGCAAGTGGTATCATGCGGTGGATTAGCTTGCAAGGGTTTAAGCTCGACGGGTTTAGGAAGGCTAGACGTGCGGCAGACTAGTTGGATGAAACCTATGCATGTGTCATTTAGATTAGATTTACATTTATGAGTTACCTGCTTTTGTTCCATGTTGTCAATTAATTCGATCTATGCAATAGAGCTTTATGATGTCATGTCATGATGATCGACTTTACTTGTTCAAACATGTCTTTTATGATCATTCGGCAACCGTTATCGCGTTACATCTCTATATATGCTTACCGAATGCATTCATTATCTGTCGACAGATAGCTCTCATAGCTATATGTCGTTACATCTGGCCTTAGAGCCATACATGCGGAACTGTCTTGGTCACACCAGGCATGTTCCAGATCTCACGTTTACCTCCTTGTCAATTAACAGGTCAAATTGACTGGCACGCCTTCGGATCAAGACACTCGGGCAGTCGAGTAAAGCCAGCTATTCCGGCTTGTCAGTGTGTGAGGCGCAGGAGTCAGGTTTTTGTGTCAACACAATGGTGTATTTAGATAAGTATCTATATCTATGCTATCAAATCAATATCATTAGATTTCGTGACAACATCTATAGCAATGGTAATCCTAATTAAACTCGAGCATCGTTCTTGAAAAAATGGTCAAAAACTGGCTTGTTGGGGATCGAACCGGGGATTTCGGGATTGGGTGTTGGGAAACGCCGTGGCAGCCGAGGAAGCGGCCATTGGAAACGCGCGTAAACGCGTAGCCGGTTGCCCTTGGTTGCCGTCTAATGAGAAAGAGCTCGTCGACCTGATGGGGTTGACACAGAAATATAATGAGACACCACAAGAGTTCTTGCGCAGGTTCAGGGAAACAAAAATTCCCGCTACTCTCTGAATTTGCCAGACCATCAGTTGTCGGCTGTAGCTGTGCATGGCATGCATCCAGCCATCAGGGAAAAGCTAGCCGGCATGGAGTTTGACGACCTTGGACAACTCTCAAGGCGCTTGTCACTCATGGCCAATCAGTTCCAGAGCATCAAGAGGGACACCCGTTTTCAGTAAGGGGGCAATGTGTCTCATGAGGCATACCAACACATTCTAGAGGGAGGAGAAGATGAAGATGGACAAGAGGAGGTGGCAGCTGCCGAATTCGCTTGGGGCAAGGAGCCTGTCCAGGTTAACCAGCGCTGGATGAAGACACTCAAGGGGGCATATGACTTCGACGTCTCCAAGTCGGACAAGCTCTTTGAGTTCTTGGTCAAGGAAGGACGTATCAAGCTACCAGAGAATCACTCTATGAGACGTCCAGATTGGGTCAAAACTGGGAAATACTGTGGCCTCCATGACATGATTACTCACAACATCAATGACTGCCGAATCTTCAGGCAGCAGATTCAGAGGGCTATACAGCAGGGTCTCCTCAAATTCAACAACAACATGAAGGTGGATAAGGAGCCCTTCCCAGCAGGCATGGTTACCTTCGATACATGCATGGTGTCTGCTAGTGATCCTAAGGGCAAAGGCCCAATGAAAGTACTGACTTTTGAAAGGGCAAAGCAAAGTGGATCAGTTGACCCTAGTCGGCAAGTGTCTGATGTGGAACTCCAGGAGCGTCGTGTTCGGTTTCCAAATAGCCGAACAGAGAAAGGAGAAACCTCCAAATCGAGGGTGACATCTCGTATACTGCTAAATAAATGGCAAAGACAACAAGAAAAGCAATATCGTAGAGATCAGCAGCTTGCAGAAGAGCAGCGGAGGTATGAAGAGGAGATGTATCACCGAGAACAGGAGGAGTACATAAAAGAACGGGAGGAGTCTCATTGGGACTGTCCTTTCTTTAGGCATTGCTGAATGAAGGCTTGAAGCTGCCTGCTAGGAACAATTGCCCTGAATGCAGTGAGCAATACCACGGGTACAGACAGGCACGAGTCAACCGCCGTCCCATCCAAGAAAGACTGGGGGCACACTTCCCAGAGGATGATCGGCGCTTAAAAAATGAAGACAGTAAACTTCACGCCAGTAAAAGAATTGCAGATCAAGCATGGGCTGATGTTGAGGATTCTGATGATGATTTGGACTCTCCTCAAGAGTATGTGTGGCAAAAGGGACAATGGTGCCCTCCTGGTCTAAGGAAAAGCCAGAAGAGAAGAGTCCAACGCCTCAGAAATAGGGAGCTTAAGGAAGCAACAGCCGAACGCAGATAGGTGTGGCGCCCAAAGAAGAATACTCAGGAAGCCAGTCATTCGACAGATGAGTATTCGGCAAGTGGGCGTTCGGCAGATGTTAGCATGGTATTCTACATCCCCATAGAGTTTGCAGCTCCTACAGAGCAAGCCACCGTGAATCCAGAGGAAGGAGATGCTTATTCAGATGAAGAGGCTTATTCTGATTTTGATAACAAAGAGATGATTGATCTCCTAGGACAGTTGGCTCTCTCAAGACAAGCAGTGTTTGACAGGCCTAGGAAGCACAATCATCTGAAGCCTCTTTACTTGAAGGGATTCGTTAATGGAAAACCTCTGACTCATATGTTCGTCGATGGAGGGGCTGCAATCAATATCATGCCATATACGACTTTCAGAAAGCTGGGGATGACCAAAGAGGATTTGCTAAAGACAGACATTGTGCTCAGGGACTTTGCTGGCAATCCTTCAGATACCCATGGAGCCGTTCACGTTGAGTTGATGATCGGCTCAAAGACTTTGATCACTACCTTCTTTGTGGTTGATAGTAAGGGGTCCTACAGCTTACTACTTGGAAGAGATTGGATCCATGCTAACTGTTGTGTTCCATCCACCATGCATCAAGTCCTCATCCAATGGAACGGTGATGACGTCGAGATAGTGCAAGCTGACGATTCGGTAAGCGTTGCTGCTACTGAGCCATCGTTCTGGGAATATGAAGGCGTGGAATGTTTCTCGGGAAGAGAATGGGAAGAAGGTCCTGTCAGTACTCGTTACAAAGACCAACAGCCGATCGAAATAGTCGGCTCTCATAGTAATTTTTAAGGAAAGATTTCGTGTCGGCTTTAAAAGGATCAGTTATTGAAAAAATGTGATTGACCGACACGTAGAATTCAGTTATTTTGAACAAAGATATTTGTTCTATTCATAAGAGATAGCCGATGTATAAGTCATCGCCTTTAGCAGAAAAATACTCCATGAAGAATTGGAGGATAGCCGGCATAAATATTGTTATGTTGCCTTTAGTGCAAAATATATAAAAAACATCAACTTGGAGCCAAAAGGGTCTTTTTCAAGAGCTTCAAGAGTTTATTACAAAAGCATTGCCGAATACATCACAAAGGATTCCTACTTGGTTCTAATCTTAACTACTATTCGACACGATCCTGATTGCAAAGCTTCACTTCTTTTTCATGGTTTTCTTGATTTTGTCAAGGATTTCCTGCATACATGGCATCAGTGGATTCACTGGCATGTCAGATTTACCACTGCCTCAATAAAGCCAAGTGTCCTGCAGAAAAGCAGATTGATTGGCCAGATAAAATATTCTTTTAGAGATTGCTTATTGGAGAAGCTAGCATTGCCTGTTTCACCTCCCCTCGGACTGACATTTTTACCCTTGGTTGGTTTATTGGGAGAAGGAAAAGCGGAAGTGCATTCAATGCCACAAGTGAACAGTACTTACGATTTGTCTGGAAGCTGAATTCTAATATTATTTAAAGGATTCGGCTACGATGGCGTCATCCGTTCGGCAACGGTTCGATCGACTACATTGATTCAATAAAAACTCTAGATTCATAGTGAAGAAATTGAAGATTCAGCAGAAAAGGGATTTTATTTATCCTAGATACAAACTAATCCTCCAAGAGGTTGAAGACAGCTTGAGGATCATTGGATAGAGCTACAGCAATGGCATGATCTTCATACACATCCATGGATTCTTCAATATTGTCGATGTCCTCTGGAGCTTCACGGAAGCCGACTGGATGGATGGAGTAGTCTTCACCAGTCTGAGTTGACAAAGCCGTCAGACTCATGGCCGCTCCCAGATGCATCCCCTCAATGGCGACATCGTTGATGCGATTATCTACCACATCCTCGAGGCGTTCTGCTACTGTCTCGCCTCGAGCCTTCACTTTGTTGGCAGCACGGATGGCGGCTGCCGTCAGGCGTGCGTTTTCGGCTCGCAGCTGAGCGATTTCTGCTTGAAGCTGCTGGTTTTCCTCAAACAGGGCTGTGATAGAATGTCAGATGAAGAAAGATGTGATAAAAAAAGAATTAAGATCTGGAACAGACCAGTATTGACACTGCAGAGCTGTTTGATGGAATCCTCTTGATCGAGATTCTTGACACAGGCCTTCATGGAATACTCGCCAAACTCCTTGATGATCTCATCCTTCTTTTTCTTCTCCTGCCGGTACCATAGGTCTTCTTCAGAATCAGAGAGATACTCCAGCATTGGAGAGGAAGGATCTGGTTGGAAAGGAGGAGAGCTCGGAGTAGGCATTAAGGGAGCAGGAGTGAGAATCGGCCTGACCAGGAAAGAATGATGGATATAGGAAGGAGATTAGTCAGATTGAAAAACAAGAAGATGAACAGTAAACGTCTGGATATCGATAAAGAGGTAAAAGAGGTTTCTTACTCAAGGCATTGCCGTCGAGGGGCTCGGCTTCCTCCTGCTTCATCCCCAATGGGACGTTTGCCACGGCCATCATCACCACCCGCCATGAAAGCTCGCCGATATTGAGGGTTTTCTCTGTTCGGTGGGGGAGCAGATTGGAAGGCACGAGCAGTTTTGGTTTTGGAGATAATCATGAGAAGAGATATTTTATAGGTCGGATTGCATAACCGTGGAAAACTGTTACGTGGGCTTTAAGAATATACCGGGCCAAATGGGCTGATATGACTTCCACAGCCATTTGGGTTTTTCCTATCGCTTGGTAAGAAAAGTGGTTCGACAAAATTCACTTCAGCATCAAAACAGTCGGATTGGGGTGCATAAAGGTTAAAACGAGTCATAGAGATCAGAATTAAAACTGATTTTCATTGACAAAAGGAAAGGCGTGATTGCCGCATACAGGATTGTATACCATTCTTTACATTTCTTCCTAATCAAAGAGACTATTGTAAACATCCTTCAGGCGCCTGAATGCGGTCTGCATCCTCATTGGGCGATCAGGGCCTGGTGTTTCTACCATCTCAATCATCCGACGAGATGCGCCAATCAGGAGAGCAAATCTTCTCAGCAAGCCTTCAAGAAGATTAAGAAGGAATGATAAGCAGAGGCAATTACAAGAAGTGGAATGACGTGGGAGTCAATTTAAGACTTACGGTTGAAGTTCCACTCATAGAAGTTCTGGTTTCTTGCAAATATGTCCAGATCCTCCTCGATGTCTTCCATGTCTTCAACAGTTTGCTCGTGTGCCTCGCGTTCTAACCTGAGCGTCTCCTACACTGCTGCAAGTTGGCGGCGGAGCTCAGCGATTTCGGCGTCACGAGGGCTTCAAGTGTCATCAAGAAGAGAGAAAAGATTAGATTCGGCATATAAAAACATGGAAAGTACAGATGATGAGAAACTTACTCCATTGATTGGGTCCAGAGTTAGCCGAACGCTTCACATCTCGAAGGAGAAGAGAGAGGAAAAATTGAAGACGAAGGGGATCTGGATGGCTGCTGAAGGAGTTTGCCTGTATTTATGCAGAAAGAAGGCCAAGAGGTGGATCTAAGGTAGCCGTGAGGAAGCTAGAGATCTATTCGGTATTTATCTTGAGAAGTGAAAGTGACTAGCCTGCCGATTCACATTGGTGGAAATTCCGGCGGCACGAGTCCCAAGAAGCAACTGAAGGGTTAAACAGTGCTGTAGGAAACTTCCAGAAAATGGGCCTTGTTAGTTTTAGTCCAGTAAAAGGCTTGGCCCGCGTTTTAGCAGATCATGGTCAATTTCGGAGCAAAAGGCATCTTTTACTCCAAAATTGAGGGGGCATATGTTAACACCAAAATTTGGTAAGGCCTGAATGACGAGTGGACCGACACATGATAATTCGGTAAAGAGGTCATTCGGCTAGCAGTATAGCAGCCGTGGTACTATGGCGTTCGGGAAACCGCTGTTATTCGGCTAGAAGCCTGAGTCCGAGGAAGAGTTGAGCACGAGATGGTTCGGCAGGTATGGAGCGTCAAGGAAGAATATTCGAAGACAAGTGCTCGTGTCACGTGCGGCTTCAAGACTCGAGAAGACTTGGAGGACAATGTATCTTAGCTAGATATTTACCATGTTATTCGTAATTAGTTAGGACTCGTCAAGCCCGTGGTATAAATATGAGACCCCCGGCAACTGTAAAACGATCTATCAAAATCAAATACAACCAACCCGGCTCCGTGCCATTGGCTCCGGCCACCCTTCGAGTCCGATCGTGTCGCCGATCTATCTTTGAGGGGATACATCGACCCGTCGACCTCCGTAAATACCGCAACCTTGTACCATGTCTAGTATCGTGCGGCGGATTTAGATTATGTTGCAAGTAGTCTTGTTACCATGCTTAGTATCGTGCGGCGGATTTAGGCTATGGAGCAAGAGGGTTCTTTGTTAGATCATGAGTCGTGCGGCAGGCTAAGGTCTAGCTTGGGGCTAGTTATCGGCTTCATTGGATTTGGCAATCCGGTGAATTCATTAAGTTACCAGGTGGTGCATGCTTTCACGTATTTATTATCTTTATTATGATTGCACACACTTTTGCCCAATTTAGATTGATACGGTTCGGCTTTATCTTTTGTTAGATCTAGATGTCATCAATGCTTTTAATGTTCATCGTTAGTTTGTCATTAGATCTATCTGTTTATCATAGCCGGGCATAGATCAATCTAAGTTGTTACATGTTGTGGGTTCGTTACACGTTTAGTCATGAGTCGTCTTGGCGGGCTAAGGTTTTGCGTGTTAGTTCCTTCTTCATGGACCCGATTCGGCAAGCTTGCCGAATACGCTTATGCGTTTACTTGTATCTTGCATGTGTGAGTCTACCTATCATTAGAGTCTAGTCTGGCAAGCCGTATCATGCGGTGGATTAGCTTGTTGCGGTGTATCATCATGTGGTGGATAGTCTGTTAGGGCGAAGAGGGTTTAGAACGGTTAAGTCCGGCAAGTGGTATCATGCGGTGGATTAGCTTGTTGCGGTGTATCATGCGGTGGATTGTTTGTTAGGACTAATCGGGATAGATCTCGGCTTTGCTTTAGATTAGATTTGCATATGTACTTTACTTGTCTATGCATACACGCTTCAACGAGTAATGAGTATTTATAGATCTATTTAGATGTATGCGTGCTTTTAGCTTATCATGGTTAGATTGTATCATGCGGTGGATTGATCTAGTTGTGGTAAGTGGTTTAGATCTGTAGCAAGTGGTATCATGCGGTGGATTAGCTTGCAAGGGTTTAAGCTCGACGGGTTTAGGAAGGCTAGACGTCGCGGCGGACTAGTTGGATGAAACCTATGCATGTGTCATTTAGATTAGATTTACATTTATGAGTTACCTGCTTTTGTTCCATGTTGTCAATTAATTCGATCTATGCAATAGAGCTTTATGATGTCATATCATGATGATCGACTTTACTTGTTCAAACATGTCTTTTATGATCATTCGGCAACCGTTATCGCGTTACATCTCTATATATGCTTACCGAATGCATTCATTATCTCGTCGACGATAGCTCTCATAGCTATATGTCGCTTACATCCGCCTTAGAGCCATACATGCGAACCTGCCTTGGTCACACCGGGCATGTTCCGGATCTCACGCTTACCTCCTTGTCAATTAACGAGGTCAAATTGATCGCACGCCTTCGGATCAAGACACTTTCGGCAAATCGAGTAAAGCCGGCTATTCCGGCTTGTCGGTGTGTGTGGCGCGCAGAGTCGTTTTTGTGTCAACACAATGGTGTATTTAGATAAGTATCTATATCTATGCTATCAAATCAATATCATTAGATTTCGTGACAACATCTATAGCAATGGTAATCCTAATTAAACTCGAGCATCGTTCTTGAAAAAATGGTCAAAAACTGGCTTGTTGGGGATCGAACCGGGGATTTCGATTGGGTGTTGGGAAACGCCGTGGCAGCCGAGGAAGCGGCCATTGGAAACGCTACGCAAAACGCGTAGCCGGTCGCCCTTGGTTGCCGCCTAAGCGTGGGGATTGGAGATCAAAACGCGTGCACGCACGCCGCCGCCGGCGGCCGCCGGGGACGGGCGGGCCGTCGCGGCGGCCATTGGATGAGCCGGTCGCTGTTGACTGTTTTCATGGCGCCGCGTCTTGGGGAATGACAATCGACTGCATGCATTCCATGGCTTGTTACTATATAATTGTACACAGAACGCTCTGATTTGGTACCATCTCCATCGCTAATTAACCTCTCTCTTTCCATAAACCCCAGGCAGCTAGCTTCTTCATCGACGATGGCCGGCGTCTACACCAACGAGGAGCTTCAGTTCACCGTCGCGCGCCTCCATGACGCCCTCCAGAAGCTCACCCACCTGGCCGAAGAAGTCGGCCTGCCAACGGTGCCTTGGCCGTTGGTGGAGAAGGCCAACTTCTACGCCTTCAAGGTCGAAGCCATCGCCGACATCCTCGCTAGGGGGATACCGGCGAGGCTAGCGGAGCTGAACGCGGCGCTCTAGGCAGCCGGCGGCGGGAACGCGGCCGGCGGCGAGGACGAGGCCGGCAGCGAGGACGAGGCCTAGGCGGCGGCGGCGAGGCGATGGCGGCGCCACTTTCTTTTTATTTTTCTGTTTTGTAAATATATTATCTACTAATATATAATGACCCAGTCGTTTTTAATTCGTCACCGTGTGCAATCTTCTGTTTCTATCGTTTTTACTGTTCCTTCTTCATTCAACCCCTCGAGCTATCGGTTCCTTAATTTGCTTCCCCTCCCAAATCGCTATTGGTTCTAATTCAACCCGGTTGTGTCAATCTTCAAATCGCTTTTCGGTTCTAATTCAAACCCGCGAGTGATCTCGTGGTCCATCAAGCCACCGCCGGGAACGATTCAACCCGGTGGTGATCTCGAGTCTTCACCGCCGAATTGGTCGAATCCGTGGAGTTTACGAAGTTTTCCAGCGCTGAATGGTTCATCACTGCCCGGGGTGAGGTTCAACACTGCCGGTGGATTAAATTCCGGCAATGATGCCGGCGGTAGTGATGAGCGAATCTGTAGTAGTGAAGCACGCTATAGCGCGCTATTTCCACGCTATTGGGCTATAGCGGCAGCAGCAGGCTGGCGCTACTGCACATAGCTGCCACTATAGCGCGGCTATAGCGGTGCTAAAGCGGCGAATAGTGTCCAGAAAAGCCCGACGCTATTTCTCATAGCCCGCGATCAAAAACATGGGAACGTACCCTTGTCGAAGTTTTGCGGCTGGAATCCGCCTAGGATTCCATAGCTGTGTCCGCTGGGTCCAACAACGGGCTGCTCACCGCCACGGGTCGGTGTGCTCGAGGATGACCCTGGGGTGAGAATGGGATCCACCAGCTTGGACGCTGGTGTTGGCTACGTAGGCGCGATCGGTGCGGGAGCCACCGTCAGCTACGTCTCGATGGAATCCATCATTGATGCGGTGAGATCAACCCGCTTCGATACAAACTCTAGAGTCGAGGTCGTCCCCGCTGCCCTTTGACACAATTTCGAGCACCTTGTCCGCTCCTGTCTGCCAGGCGCCCATGGCGTTGAGCGAATCAAAGGAGTTCTGCATCATATCCTAGAACCTTGCAAACTGCTTGGACATCTTCTCAAATTGCTCCATGAGATCATCAACCGACTTCGCCATCTCTTGCTAGAACTTGCTTTGGCCCCGCTTCGGCGCCAGCATCGCGACCCGCTCACCAGGAACTCGAGGATCTTCGCAACGACAACCACACACAAACTCTGCACTCACATGTTGCCCCCTGAATTTGGCAGCATAGGCTTCGTCTGACGGGATTTACAACCGATTGAAGGAGTTGATACTAAATGTCAGGGTCCAGAAGGATCCTGGGATAAATTCGATTGGGGAACAACAAGGAACTTGGGAAGGAAGCAAGCAATAGGGGCGAAGTTTGGGGATTGATTCAATTGTTCAGTCTGCTGTTACACGCGCGCGTGAGCGTTTAAATGCCATCCGACAGCTACAACCGGCCTTAGACCCATTCTGGGGTCTCTAGGCTGTCCAGACAGGCCCATCAGGAGCCTAATCGTTTCTGGCCGTCCATCAAGGTCAATGGCTCAGATCTGCCCGCGATTCACATATATATAGGGTGGGTTAAACCCGTTACGAATGAGTGCAGCCCATCGGACCGGCCTAACTAGCAATCCATCAAATAACCATCGAGTTCCCTCCACGCTCACCATCAGCCTGTTGTCAGCACGGCACGGCAACAGGTCGCTTGACGCCCTTCCTCTTCTTCCTGACAGCTGCACAGCTAGCTGCAGTGTCTATTAAGGCTCATGTGACAGATAATATGTAGGGTACACTATTAATTTTTGAAAGCAAGTATTTAGTACACAGTAGAGTGAAACAAATCAAGTAGTGAATTTTAGTATGAAATCGGTAGAAAATTCTCTTGCGCAATCGGCAGAAAATAATATACAGATCGAGAGTTGACTGCGGCAACATAGCACCCAAGAAACCGAACACATGGCACCATTACAATTCAAATGGGCTGTGTTTTTCCCTGCAGGTCGCACGTGGTGCTATTTAAATCAAAGCTTATTATTAGACCAGTCTCAATAGGGATTTCATGTCACAGTTTCCAACACACTTAAATTTTGAAAACAGTGCAGAGAAGTTTCATCCCCATAAAACTCGTTCTGCTCCCATGAAACTCTTATAGTCTCTCTCATCATTAATACAGTGCCACCTCAGTCTAATTAATACCCATGAATCTTATGAAACTCCATTGAGACCGGCCTTTGGTGGCATCTATCGGGCCGTTTCTCCAGGCGCCTCTCTCGTCAACCTCACCGGTCGCCACTTTTTTTAAACATATTTTACATTTAGATCCCTCAATCTATCATTAGATCTTTTAAACTTTACATCTTATGGGAACCAAATCTCCAATCTTTCAAGTTGAACCAAAATACATATAAAATATCAGTGTTTTTTTGCAACTAAAAATATGAGTGTCCATTGATAATAATAGATCAAACAAAACTTATTTTTATAGTATTTGGGTATACAAATATTGACACTATCTTCTTTATATATATACACCAAATTTATAAAAGTTTGACTTATTGAGAAACATGATGTATATTCATTCATTTTGCGACCGATACAATAGTAGTTTGCCGCCGCTTATTAATCCTATATGATCTACGAATCAACATTTACTTTCACGTGAGCATAACGTTCACAATGACACATCCTAAAAAACATGGGGGCAATTGGGGCCTGGACATCGAAAGTGGAGACCATTTGTTGGAGGACACTGGATACTACGTTAGGCCTTGTTTAGTTGACAAAAAACATGAAAAAAACACTTTTGAAACTCCTGTAGCACTTTTGTTTGTTTGTGTTAATATTATCTTATCATGGTGTAACTAGGCTTAAAAGATTTGGCTCGTTGTCTACATCTAAACTATGTAATTAGTTATTTTGTTTACCTACATTTCATACTCCGAATATATGTCTTTTGGTGTATTTAATGTGATGTGATGGAGAGAGAGTAGAAAAACTTAAAATTTGGAGGGGAACTAAACAAGGCCTAATACAAAAATACGTATGGAGTGCCGACCAGCAAATGGTCTCCACTTTGCATGTCCGGTAGCCAATTTTGCCAAAAAAAAAACATTGGTGTTCCACGAGGTCTCGTGTGGCTTGTAGACACGGCAAAGATGCCCTCGCCTATCAGGCTGGGCACAATCAAGCCAAAAACCGAAAACTGAGCTAAAATCGGACTAAGCAGATCTTTCAAGTTGCTCAGCAGATTGGTGAGGGTAATATCAGTAAGGTTAACGATCCTATCTTTGGAGCTCCTCATGCATCTACATCCAAATCATCCGAGGTAAAGGCAGATGTAATAACTATTAGTTACCCCTTTTATCATGCTATGAATATGATCATGTTAAGGTTCAATTAGGGAAAGAGAGTAGATCATCCTATATATAGTACTTTGCCTCATGATGCATTTACTAGTGGATCATCTCTGGTTATATGGGATGCCGTTCATCTATCATGACAATCAGAACATATATATGAGTTACCAAATGATATCTTAGCAGTACATGTTTCTATGACTACGATAGCTTCAGGATCTTCATTTAGTATAGGAGGAAGAATTCTAGATTCTTTTCAAACTTAATTATCAGTTAGCATGGTTAAAGCTTTAACCCATACACAAAGAGTGGTTGCGCTCTCCTTCAGGTATTGCTGACATTTGAAAAGTTATGGAGGAAATTCAATCTTATGAGGAAACTAATGAAGAAAGGGTATTGTTGTAGGTTCTACAGTGCTCCCTTTTTTCCCCACAGAAGTAATCAGTAACATTTCTATTTTACTTATTGTAGAAATTTTGGCAAAGAACTCCATGAACAAGCAATAACAATATGATTGCAAGGAAGGCGGCATGGCAGGCTATCTGGGCCAGATCTGGTGCCTCCTTGTGTGGATCGAGCGGCCTATACTACTAAAAAAAAATCTCTTATAGGGCTTTTCTATTTTATTAATTGTGACGGTTGAAAAAACCGTCAACAAAATCGATTAACCGTGACGGACATCTAAAAACCGCCATGGTAAATAGTGTTAACCATGGCCTTTGCTTCGTGGCGTTTAAAAAAGGCAGCGTCCTCCTTTGCTACCTATGGCGTGGGGCTGGTAGGCTGGCCACTGTCATGCATGGGGTTGAGGTGCTATAGTGAAAGCATTGCCCGTTCTTCAGGTCAATGATGGCACCTTCGAGCGATGCTTACTTTCTTGGAAGCGTCTATCGAAATGCCCTCTTCCCTTGTGTGGTGTGTTCTTCCTAGGTGTATAACCTTGACCATCTCGTCAAGTGATGGTGGCGTCGATGGCATCGTTCCCCTCATTGGAGGTGTTGCTTTAGAAGGTTGTGCCCTGTCAATCTGTGGTGACGGTCGGTGTCATGGCTAGAAGGTGGAGGCCTAGTTGAGGATTCAAGGTATCGATGTCCATGGTGGTTGAAAGCAACAGTGCGTTCACGCAGAGAATGGATGGCTTCATATTGGAGACCACGAAGATCGTGAGGATGCCTGTGTGGTGGCGCCCACAGAGTTTGCAAATTTGTGTTGCTAGGTTGACTTGCGTGGAGAGCTGGCCCTGCTCAGCAATGTTCGTTCCGGTGCAAGGAGGCGCTCTGATGTTTGCTGGAGTTAGCTTGTGCCAAGTTCAACTTTGTTGAGGCAACTAGGATGCTGGAAGCAACATGGTTGCTCATGGATCTCGCTGGTCGGGGTTAGATTGGTGAGCACCAGAAGTAGAGGTGGAAGGTTAATTTAATCTGGATATCCTTAGAATTTAGCAAATGGACTAGAAATTCAAATTTTGATGGGGGACCATCTCTTTCTAGTTCATTTTTTTGAACTAGATGGTATCCATTGGACATCCATGGACATCCAACTTCCACCAATAACCAGAAGTGGCTAATCACGCTTGAGTTGGCGGCTTGTAGCGGACGACAACGGCTAACCCTACTTGGCAATGGCTAGTCCGACGTGGATCACCTTGAGCGCGGCTCAAGTAGATTCGATTGTGGGAAGGCTACACGGCTTGCAGTGGCCTGCAACGACTAGCTTTGCTTCACAAAAGCAAGGTATTTCGGTGTGGGACTTCATCAGCAACGACGGTTCAATTGGTGACAACGGCGTTTCCTCTTGACGCCATTGACGGCCGGGGAATGACAATGCAGTATGGTGACCAATTGATAGTGGTCTTAAGGTGATGCAACTTCTTTGAGTTTCGGCTTTGTTGGAGTTTCGGCTTAGTTGGGGTGTCCCTCCGACCGTCTAGAATTGTTTTCTCTTTGAATATGCGTTCGACACATGTTGGGACATCCAATCGGCCTGAGGTGTTTTTTCTTTCTAGTTTATTCGTGTTGTTGCCCATTCTAGGTTCACCTTCTTTTTAATATAGTCGGCTGCTCTTCTACCTGATTCGTTTTTTTTTTTTAAAAAAAAAGAGTGTCTAGATCTCGTAGCTCAGTTAAGACTTTATAGCATGATGCGGCTGTCAAAAGGCTCTTATTCTACATTACATGGGAGCAGCTGTCACACTTGTTCTCAAATTTGTGTTTAATTGTGACTACCTAGGAGCAATTCGTAAGCTTATTCTCTTATTTGTCAACCAGAGAAGTTCTGCATTGCCTCTTGAGTTGTTTATATACACATATATATTATGTTGTCTTGTTCCGTATATAAGTCTGCATTTATTGATGCTTTGGATGTTGTTCTGGCATCCTTTGCATGTGGCCTCCGTGTATAGTCTTGCCGCAAGCGCTGGCATTTAGAAAAGAAACTTTGATCCAATCCAACCCACCCAACAAGACAAAATGTTTTTTATCCATCTAATCCACTTAACTTGCAAGCTCGTCACCAACGAAGAGCCGAGGAGGACAAGCACTGAGCCTGAACCTGATGGCGTTGATGGTGCAGCTTGAATCTTAAGAACCTAAAGGCAACGAGAAGCAGCCCAACAAGAAGTACACAAGACCAGAATGGAAGTGAGCCCAGCCCAGTGGCCCAGGTAAGGATTTTTTGTGAAATTTTACTCTTTTTTAAATAAAATTTCAAATCTGTCCCTGGTTTGAAAAAATTTGCATGGGGTATCCCTTTTGGTCGCGCCAGGACAGGTGGCGCGATTTTTACACTTGTAGCGCCACCGCATGTGGCGCGACCGTCGCTTCCACGGTGGCAGGGCGGCGTTGACCGGTCTTTGGCGTGGTCGGCCGTGGGTCCCAGTAGCGACGTGATCGTCGCGCGATGTGTCGGCGCTACCGCCCATTAGGGTTTTGGTTTGGGCTCCGTGAAACCGTGTGGGTCCCACCACGTCGCGCCAACCGCGACGGCGTGGCGCGACCGATTAGGTCTCCACCGGCCCGATTTTCTTTCTCTCTCTTTCTTTCTTCCTTCCTTCTTTCTCCGCCCGACCGGCCGCCACTCCCGTCGCCGGGACCTCCGCCCCCCCCCGCTCCTCCTCGACCGCCGGCCTCCTCGACCGCCCAAACCGGGCACTTGCGGGCGGCGGGCTCGAGGGTGCGGGCCACTCCACCGCCGGGGACCGGGGAAGTGGCTGGCGGCGGCCGCCCTCACCGGCGGCAACCGGAGCAAGGCCGGGAGACCCCTATTCCTCTCCAAAACCGATTTAGGTGTAGTTCTTTCTCTCATCCTCCTCCTCCTTTCCATGGTGTTTTTTTATTAATATGAAATTGTTAGTGATTGAAGCGTTAATTAGTACAATGTGGTTCGTAGAATCGGTTTAGGATTCGATTTGGCTGTGGATTTGACTTAGAGAACGAGTTGCATGAAAGTAGTTCAGGTTTTGGCTAATTGATGAAACCCTAGGACTAACCTCTATGCTAAGTGGTTGAATTAGTTGAGGTGGTTGGACGATGACGATCCAAAAGATTGATCAAGTGCTCGTGTTTTGAAAAAGAAAGAGAAAAACAGAATCCTATGGGCTCAAGGCAAAGGTATAAAATAGGATTTTTGTTTTGCCGATCAAGACACAATAGAGTGCGTGATCGGATTTAGGATAGATAATCGTACTATAAAGAGGGAAAATCTTTAATTGCAATGGTTATCTAGTGCCACTAAATATGAGTCTCATTTGTATATACTTAACGCTTAGTGTCGTGGTGAGAATGCAAGAGAAAACCCAAAAATTCATTTGTGAAATTTTATCTCAAATGCTATTTCGATTTAGCATTTTTGGGAGAGAGAATTTTTTTTAGTGGCTATAATTAGAAATGGAGATTTATTGCTTGGCCACTAAAGTTGCAAAGGCATGGATGTGTGCTGCCGTCGGCTCTTGTGTCTTGGAAAGGAAAAAAAAAAGAAAATGAGTTGACGTGCCCATACTTTCTTTTATATATATATATATATATATATATATATATATATATATAATATATACCCCTAGGTGCATTTGTTATAGCAAATACACCCAACCTGTCACAGCGCGTGCTGTTCTGTCAAGTTGACACTAATGGGCCCGCCTCTCCACCTCTCCCACCTCATTCCCGCAGTTGGTTCCCCGCCTCCCCCACCTTCTTCCCGCAGCTGGTCATCGGGCACCAATCGCAACCACTAGTGTATTCGGTTTTGCAACTCATCGTCTTCCGCCATAACCTCTAACAAACCTGCTAGCTTTTTCTCTCTCCACGTGGCCATCCCGCATGCAGGGAATCTTTTTTGTTTCGGATTAAAAAAATGCAATATCTCCTAAACCATAGCTCCAATTTTAGATCCGTTTGCACTAGGTTGTTGAAAAAAATGTGCGTAACAAAATGAGATCCAACATGACTATATTTGATGAACTTTTTTTTTTTTTTAAGTATGTAATTGCAACTTCACTGTACAATGAGTTGTCATCATGACTACAACACAATTGCAACATGGCTGTAGCGTAGTTAGCGCTTGTTGTGACCACTTAGAATGTAACTTTTACAACCTAGTTGCAATCCCAGCTAGTTACAACCTAGTTACATGCAACCATAGCCCTTGTTGCTACTACATGAAACTAGTTACAACCTAGTTACAAGCCAAGCTAGTGAACAACGTCTATTTTATACACCCTGTATGTGTACTCTACCCATTGCAACCGGCGAGACTAGACCAATCGCAACTATAACATCATACTCATTGCAACTTGACGGAACTAGCTAATTCAAACAACAATCAACTCACAAATAGACAAGATAGGGAGCTGTCCCGGAACAAAGAAACAAGGAAAAATAGACAAATTTTTTTTTTTATGGAATAACAATAGACAAGAGAGGGTCCTGTCCTAGCACAACAAACAACTCACAATAGACAATTCTTTTCTATGGAAAACATAGACAAGATAGGGAGCTGTCCCGAACAAAGAAACAAGGAAAAAAATAGACAATTTTTTTATGGAATAACAATAGACAAAGAGAGGGTGTTGTCCTAACACAACAAACAACTCACAATAGACAATTCTTTTCTATGGAAAAACATAGACAAGATAGGGAGCTGTCTTGGAACAAAGAAACAAGGAAAAATAGACAATTTTTTTATGGAATAACAATAGACAAGAGAGGGTCCCGTCCTAGCACAACAAACAACTCACAATAGACAATTCTTTTCTATGGAAAAAAGAGACAAGATAGGGAGCTGTCTGGAACAGCAAACAAGAAAAAAATAGACAATTTTTTTTTTATGGAATAACAATAGACAAGAGAGGGTGTTGTCCTAACAAAGCAAACAATTGAACGTCACGATCAAAAAAATGAGCGATCGACTACTAGTCATCTAGTCAATTGACTTGACAAATCACTGCACCCAAGACAATTGACAAGACAAAATACAAATTGCAACCTAGTTGATAGCCAATTGCAATAGATTGATGACCACAGTTGCAACAACCCACGGCTAGTAAGTCGGCAAACGCCATTAAAAGTGTCTCTCAAAAACCTTGATCGAAGGGGGCATGCTTAACAACATGGTCAATAGTCATTTGCAACATGGTGATGACCCATAGTAACACAATGGCTAGTAAATTACCATTTGCGACAAGGGAGTGTCTCTATTTACAACACCACAAGTTAGACGATTGCAACCTGGTTAACAACCATTTGTAACAAGGGTGATAAACACAGTTGTGACTACAACGCTAGTAAAAACTCCATTTGTAATATTGGAGTGTCCACAATTACAACAACAGAAATAACACGATTACAACATGCACCATTTCCGTTTTTACAAATCTTTCGTCCTTGCGTAGTCTCAAACAATAATTGTAAAAAACCTTGTTGCAAAAAAAAATGCAAATTGCAACCTAGTTTATAGCCAATTGTAACAGGTTGATTACCACAGTTGCAACACCCTGCGGCTGGTAAGCTACCATTTGCAACAATGGACTGTCTCTAGTGGGCTTCATCAACAATATATACACAAACACTAAACTCGGCAAACGACGTGAACCCTAAACTCGGCAAACGACATGAACCCTAAACTCGGCAAACGCCATTAACCCTAAACTCGGATCTAGTAGGTAAGCATTTGCAACAGTAAACTTAAACAAGTTGCAACAACAAAAGTGAAAGAATTGCAACATGTTGATGACCAAAAACCCATTGCCTAGTAGGGGGGCATGCTCTCTTTTTTTTTAAAAAAAAGGCATCAACCCTAAACTCGTCAAACGACATGAACCCTAAACTCGGCAAACGCCAATAAACCTAAACTCGGCAAACGACATGAACCATAAACTCGGCAAACGGCATAAACCCTAAACTCGGCAAAGCCATTAACCCTAAACTCGGAGCTGGTAGGTAAGCATTTGCAACAGTGAACTTAAGCAAGTTGCAACAAAAAGAGTGAAAGAATTGCAACATGTTGATGACCAAAAACCCATTGCCTAGTAGGAGCATGCTCTTTTTTTTAAAAAAAGGCATCAACCCTAAACTCGTCAAACGACATGAACCCTAAACTCGGCAAATGCCAATAAACCTAAACTCGGCAACTGACATGAACCATAAACTCGGCAACCGACATGAACCCTAAACTCGACAAACGCCATTAACCCTAAACTCGGAGCTGGTAGGTAAGCATTTGCAACAGTGAACTTAAGCAAGTTGCAACAAAAAAAGTGAAAGAATTGCAACATGATGAGGACCAAAAACCCATTGCCTAGTAGGGGGCATGCTCTTTTTATTAAAAAAAAGCATCAACCCTAAAATCGTCAAACGACATGAACCCTAAACTCGGCAAACGGCATGAAAACTAAACTCGGCAAACGCCGATAACCCTAAACTCGGCAAACGAAATGAACCCTAAACTCGATGAACGACATGAACCCTAAACTCAGCAAACGACATGAACCCTAAACTCAGCAAAAGCCATGAACCCTAAACTCGGCAAACGACATGAACCCTAAACTCGGCAAACTGCATGAACCCTAAACTCGGCAAACAGCATGAACCCTAAAATCAGCAAACGCCATTAACCCTAAACTCGGAGCTGGTAGGTAAGCATTTGCAACAGTGAACTTAAACAAGTTGCAACAACAAAAGTTAAAGAATTGCAACATGTTGATGACCAAAAACCCATTGCCTAGATGGGTGGAGGCCACTGTACAAAGCGCCGAAGCAATCCGTGCGGAATGAGGCAAGAAGCAGACGCACAGCAGCCACAGAATCCCTACGGCGCACCGGCTTCAAGCAACTGTCGGGGCAACGGGGTGGGGGCTCTGCGAGAGGAATAGTGGCAGGAGGAAAAGTGGACGAGCAGACGAACGCAAATGCAAATTGCAACCTAGTTGATAGCCAATTGCAACAGGTTGATGACCACAGTTGCAACGCCCCGCGGCTGGTAAGTTACCATTTGCAACAATGGACCGTCTCCGGTTGCAACAATCGCAAGTGACACAATCGCAACATGTTGATGACCACTATTGCGCATTAACACAAAAAGGGCCGGTAAATTACCATTTGCAATAATGGAGTGTCTCTAGTTGTAACACCACAAGTGACACAATTGCAAGAAATAAAAAAAACATCAATAACAAAAAAAATATACAAGATAACCAGTGCCTGGGTATAGAAAAACACTACAATCTCATCAATAACAAAATATATACAAGTTTGCAACTGAAGCAGAGATCTAGTTACAACTAGAGCACAGATCTAGTTACAACTAGGAGTAATTGCAAAATATATTTATCCCCATGCACACACACCATCACAAAAATTGCAACAGTGGGTTACCCAAATGACCCTATGATTGACCCAAATGACCCACAAATACAGTGGATAGAAGCTACACATGCACGTACAGGCTACCAACGCTGCCGCTATTAAATATATGTAGTCAAATAATTATTATACTTCTTCCGTGACCCACAAATACAATGAGATGATCTCAGACATTATCACATAATGAAATAGGACGGTGTTTATCTATTATTTCAATACGAGGAACCGTTTATTCATTCAACGGCAGAACTGTGTGCATTGTTATCCAAGAGATACTCCTGAACATGGTATTCCAGGATCCAGGTTTCCATGGCATATTGAATCCAAACAAATAACCTCTTGTTTTTTAGAATCATCTAGCCATGGCTTGAACTGATCTTCATGTACATTGTTCTGCAGAAGAATGAAGCTCAAAGTTAGCAGATTCACATTGCTGCTTAGGTATGCGACAGCCTGGCAATAAGAAGACAGTATGTACTGATGCTGCAAACAAAACTGGTTCCAGTATGGTTCACATCTGGTCTGCTTAAAAGGAAAGAAAAAACCTTCTGATGGGAAATAAATACATTACTATGCAAGAGAATAAATTTAGTTTGTGTGTTTATTTTCCATTCCGTCATGACTCTGATCTCAGCATATAAACTCAAAGTTCCAAAGAAACAATTGCTTAGCTGAATGAGCCAATAATCAGTTATAGGGTTCAACAAAAACTAAGTCTGACATTTGCATGTTGTATAATGCAAAATCAAATTGCTCCAACATCTATAAAAAATAGAACAAGAAACCCGTTCTGGTTGTGGCCAGCCGCTAGCTGTATATATGCATGTATATATCTAGTGCAGCAAATTAAATCCAGCTGCTTAATTTGCCGTCTCATTTTCTTTCCAAAATATGGCTGTTCTCAACATATCATAGATAGAGTCAAGCTAATAACAGTGGTAACTACTTACTAGCAAGAGTAGCAACTAACTGAACTGAAGACTGCTCTGCGTGCTGGTTTTGGACCCTGAAGACGTACAGCAACATAACGGAAAATCCAAAATTCATTTTCTTCCAGGAATGTCTTTGCAAACCTACATAATTAAGCAATTATTGTTACCCTGAAGACTGACAGTATTACCTGGAATCAAGCAATTAGTGAGTGACAGTAAAATCAAATTGGAATTTGGGATCAGAGATTATAACCCACATCAAATTTTCAGATAGCAGGTTTCAATTGCGGGGCCACCGGTGAATGGCAGGGTCTGGCCGCACGAGCAGGGCAATTGCTAAAATTTCTAACCTTTTTCCCACTTTCTCCCCATTACATCATATTAAATACAACAAAAGACATATGTTTAGAGTATTAAATATAGGTAAAAAAATAACTAATTATACAGTTTAGATGTACATTGCGAGACAATTCTTTTGAGCCTACTTACTCCATGGTAGGATGAATTTACCACTAACAAACGAAACGTTTAGCGATGTGAGCTGATCCTTATTTGGCGCCGCACGCGCCACTTCTTCAAACGGTGCACGCTTGCTTTCTACGCTTCTACTGTCTACTTCGCTTTTTGTCGCCTTCGTGGAGCGAAGCCATCCGGTGGGCATTTTTAAAATGTTTTGAAACAGTGTAACGCCCGCGGACCGCCCCACCCGGACGATGTTTCCTTTCCCATTTCTTCCCCCTCGATGCGCCGTTCTTCCGGAAAACCCTCGCGGAGCGGCGATTTGGCCGACGGCGGAACCTCCCCCTCCGGGCGGTCGTCTCCATCGCCCCGCAAGCCGTACGGTCGGTCGCGCGCCCGGCGTGCTCCATCTCCGAGCCCGAGGCCTCGCGTCGTCACGGCACACCGCCGCGGCACGCGCTGCCGCTCCACCTCCAGCCACACGCAGCGTGCGTGTTCCCTGCCGCGCAAAAGGGGTGGCGGGGTTCGCCGGGGCGGTGGCCATTCCGACGAAAACACTCCGCCTCGCCTCGACGGGTTTTCGCCTAGCCACGACGTTCTCCATACCCGCATAGGCTGCTTTTGGTCGTCGCCGTCGCGGGGAATCGGGGGCCGCTGGGGCCGCTGTTCTTCTTCGTGTCGCCTCCAACGAGCGATTCCCCGCTTCGCCTCGTCGGTTCCGAGTCTAGTCGCGGCGGGCTCGCCATGGGGCGTGTAGGGTAGCTGCTGTACAGGTGATACTGTTTCGATTTGGTTTTGATTTTGTGCCTTTTGATTTGGATTGGAGGCAGAGGCGGATTTCGATTTGAGCCCGTTTCGTTGTTCTAGCCGTAGGCGGATTCGATTTTGAGGCGTCATTGATGAATCCTTGCATTTTGTTGTTGAGATCTGGCTGATTGGAGTTGGAGGAGCGCAGAATCCAAGGGCAAAGCAGTCAGCTCCGAGATCCAGCGGCTGCTGCAGCGAGGACATCGATGTTGTCAGGCACCGGCCGCCTTCGACACCTGCAGCTGATCCAGGTATGCGACATCAGTGCTCTCTGCCCCTCCAGGTTCTTGCTTATGTGTATCGTTTTTGTCCACTGCAACTCTGTCAGATGCACAACAAAGGGGGAGAAATAGATGAATCATGTTTGCTTCGTTTCATGGATTCAGTTTAGAGGCACCATCACATGTCTCAGTTTAAAATGTTGGGCACCAAAATTAATTGCTCCCATGTCTCAGTTTTCTATTGTTGAAGAAAAAATGGTATCTATTTTTGCTATTTTCTACCTGATACTAGATGGAGATGATAACATTATCTGAACCTAGTCACTCCTGCATAACTGTTTCCGAGATTTGGTGATTCATGACACTAGAGTAAGATCGTGTAGGTCCAGGATGCCATTGCTATCCAGATCAATGAAAGCCTTACACTCAAATCTATATATTTGTAGCTGATACATTGTTACTGTATGGTTTTGCAGAGATAATGATATACTCTTGATTTTGCCATTCAAAAGGCACAAGACCGTGGAAGAAAGTTGATTGAAACCAATGAAGGCCAATGAAGGCAGTATGACGCTGAACCAGCCTGATTAATTCCTTTGGCAGGTTGTGTAGAATAGTGCATGCCTTTGAGGATTGTCTAAATCTCAATGATAAAAAAGAGGTGGGGGTTGTAAACCTTCAAAGGTAAGAAAAAGAGATTTCTCCTATATTAGAATTTGCCCTCTGTTCCTTTGAGGATGATTGCTTACCATTACAATGGTGTTGCCTTCAGATCAATCCAAGTGCCAAGTACCTAATTGCATCTGGCTGCACGAGCGCTGCAACCAGGGCATTTTCTTCGTTACTGATCAATGTCTCAATTCAAATTGTTAACCAGAAAAAAATGCTTAATCCTTTTTATGTCTCGATTTAGAATTCTCATGACCAAAATCAATGGTTAATCTACTTTTGATGTTTTCTGACAAATACTGGAAGCTTGACCATAGTATTATCTGAGGTAAGCCACTTGTAACTATTTCTGGAATTGATATTCTGCCCAAATATACTGTCCTACACAACACATAAATAGTTTACAGTTTATATATATAGAGGAAATCCAAACCTGATTCACCATATTTCCCTTGGTCATATACATTAGTCCTCCTTTGAAGTAATTGTATTCCCGTTCTATAGTATTTCCCAAGCTTTCGCTTACCATTTAGTTCAGATGTAAACCACGATATGTCATTAAGTTTGTCTTTTAAAATTGATAGACTTTTGTTGGATCTATATTGTGAAAATGCAAGACATGACCTTCTTGTTTTTCTGTGTCATGGTTTTTTTCCTACTGCACATAGATTATAATAGGTAATTGTCATGGCTGATTCCTGGGTTTCACTTGAATGTCTCCCCGCAGCTTACATTTTGTGCTTTATTGGTACACATAGGCAAATATCATTTCATTTTTCAACTTAACTCATACAAATACTATGCAAATTTGATGTTGACTATACCCTTTCATGCTTTTAGCAAATGGTTGGCCACTACTGAGTATCGTTGATCGTTGCAAGGATGACAGGCATCCACATCTTTTGACGGCTCCTGATGCGGTTGCAACCAATGGAGTGTACCCGTATAAACGGAGACACATCTACTAATGGTACTAATATAGACATGCCACAAGTTAAATTAATACCTTTGAACGAAAGTGACCTCAAACTTCTCGCTTCCTTCGATAAATTGTCATCATTTGAATTGTTACTATCTCACAGTGTTGTATATGTACTAAATTTCGTTTAGCTCCCTGCTCTATTAAACAAGAAGGGAAATAAAATGTTTTCAACCTCATCCACTTGGAACAAACCTTGGTTCAGATCTTATTGTCTTAGTTTTACCTATTATCTTCGTTTCTATGGCTCTTGCCATGTGTCAGGACCTGTAACTTTTTGTCTAATAACTGCTTGCATTCAGACTTTGACACCTGAGCTGATAAATGAACTACTTAAAATTCTGTAAACTTCAAAGTGCTTAACATTAGATAGCTCTTACTTAAATTATGCCAAACTGAATTCCAATAGGCATTTGCAATACATGTTACTTTGTTGCAAATATAATTTTATTTAATTTGTCGTTTTTATTGGAAATCTCCATAAATACATGCAGGTGGAAATAACCATAACAATTTTTTTTTTTTGGGAAACTCATTTTAGTGAAGTGAGGCGATTACACAAAGACTTAAATTGATGGTATTCCTGAGTCAACTAAGGAAGTCATCCAATTGGCATTTTGGAATAAGACCAAGGTGTGGTTGTCGGCTTCAAGATGAAAGGAGGTTGTTTATGATGCTACCTGTAAACTCTCTTCTTAGGCACAAACTCAAATTGTTTTCTTTACGGATAACTAAATATGTATATACAGCAGTGACGTTGTTATGCCTTGTCAAGGGAAATGTGACAATTAGAATCATCTTGAGATTTTGACAGAGCATTTACTGTTTACTGAAACCACATGGCTGTGCAGCCACCGTGCTTGCGTCGCCAACCGACGCTACGACAACGGCTGCTTATCATCAACATACTACAGGCAGTATGATGCTCCTAATTCCCTATGTTAGTTTATGGCCACACTATGTCGTCGTATGCCCTTGCTGATTCTCTTGTCTCTCATTGCCTAATTTTAGCTACAAATGCTTCTCATCGTCTCTCAACTCCTTCAGTCAATACTGTGCTGCACACTACATCAGTGAATAGTGAAGCATAGCGCCTTCCACATGGTCTGGTTTTTTAAATTTAGCTTTTGCATTGAACCTGTAGTTTCTTTTTGAACATTCTCAAGTGATAACCTGCTCTGCTAATTGCTTATTATTGGTGTCAGCTCTGGTGTGAGTGAGTCAGCACTGAGATCCAGCGGCTGCTGCAGTGAGTGCATCGCTGTCGTCAGCCACCGGCGGCCTTCAACACCTGAAGCTCATACAGGTATGCGACTCCGCCGCTCCCCGCCCCTCCAGGCCCCTGCTTTATGTCTATTGTTTTGTCCACAGCAACTCTATCAGATGCAGAGCAAAGGGGGAGAAAGAGATGAATCATGTTTACTTTCTTTCATGGCTTTCAGTCAAGAGGAACCATGGGGCCCGGGGCCAATGCAAGCACATATTCATTTCTTTTTTGCTCTTCTTTGGGATCAAAACATTGTGAACATGCAGTACACCAATTAAAAGGCATAGAAATATTCATTGGTTGAAACAATAAAAATCGCGTATGTACTGTGTAGTTCTAGTTAATTAGGCATAAAAGGCATAGAACTAAAATAGCAGTTTGTGCAGCTCAAACTGTTTTTCCCTAGGTTGTCACAGAACTACTTCTGTTCTTTCACTATCCCTCCTAGATATTTTACTGGCATTTTGTTTTGGCAGGCATCGTAAATGATGAATATATGGGGTACAGTGTGATGGATGCCTTGGAGTGCTAAATGCCGCGCAGTTGTATAAAAACATTTAACAGCTTGGCAGAGTAGCAAGGCGTCTATTCTTCACTGTTCAGGACTTCAGGTAAATTACCTCCTCCAATAGGAGCAGAGTAAACTATCAATGTTTCACTTCATTCAGACATTTCATTTTTCGCACTTCCTAGTTTCCAGTGGCCTCGCTCCATCTGAAAGGTTATCATGCTGTTATTTCCTCACCAAAATTTCCTGAACACTGCTTAACAATAATCTTGATCGAGGAACACAAATTTTTGTTGTCTTTCTTTGTGCGAGACAATCCTCTACATGAAATTTAATGTCATCCAGTTTTGTATTAAGCTGGAAGTTTTTTTCCCTCTATTTTAGTATTTCTCACAGTTTGGGAATAAAAAGCGATGCCTTCTTGTCAATAGTAGTCAATCATGTCCAATTTAGGTCAATGTATGTTTGGTTTTAGCTCACCTACAAATATGCTTTCTAACCTTACATTGTTACTTAACTATTGTTACTCTTGTGGGCCCAACCTGTCAATTTACATATTTTGGCTTAAGCCTATAGCGTGATGATATAAATACTAGAACCGTGAGCTAGAGCTTAATCACTAATGGTCCAGTGAGAAAGAAAGTTTCCTACTGAAATTCTTGAAATACATTAGACTGGTGATCTTTTTTTCAAGCTTAAAACACATTCAGAAAAATTTATATGCTCTGCAGAAAGTGATAGATTAGGTGGAAGTTCTTTTTCAGTTGATGTTAAAGGTTAATGGAGATTTAGAGATCACTATTCAGGATGCTCCCTTTTAGAGAAGTTTGCCTGGAAATAAATAGTAGGAAAAATATGGCTTCAGAGTAATTTGAGTTAACTAGGGCTTCAGACTGTGATACGATTTATTTGGTAAATTTGCATTTTATCAACTTTCTGATTCTGTCTTCCATTGTACATGGACATTAATCTGCTTAATCTGATCCGAAACTTCTTTGCTGATAGGATTTTTGTAGTTCTTCTGCATTGAAGAACTCAGAAAAGTATATCATTGTATATAGGCAAGCACTACTATATAATATATGAGTATTGTAATTGTGGCTGAAATGACTTAGCGTTTTCTGATTTTCTCCTCTATATATAGGCAGCCATGACTGAAATGATCCGAAACACACTGGGTTTGGTGTCTGAAATTAGCCTTTTCTGATTTTCTCTCCTCTTCTATATATAGGTAGCCGTGACCGACACTTTAGGCTGTGATACGCTCCTAATGAATGCAGAATATTACACACTTAATCAACCTATTACTGCTATTACTTCATGCTGAAACTAAGGTTATTAAGCTAAAGATTAGGATCTGAACCGAAACACTAGCATGCACCTAGACATTTTTAACTGTGGTTGCATGGAACGGATCAATTGATGGTCAATGGTTTTGATGGCTCATGTAGTATTTGTGCCTAACAACAGATGAAAATCGTAATTGGTTTATGAGGAGTTTTTTGTTTAAAAAAGATTTATTTTTGCTTCCAAAATAACATCTATTTTCAAGTTGGGATAGTAGTAAGTACTTAGCCACTGTATATATTTTTCTGAGACCTGCATTTAAATTGGTGAACATAACTATATGTTGCATGCAAAGAGGACAACTGATGTGACTTTGTGGGCTCTGTACTGTAGTTCGATTACCTAATTATTGTTATGCCTATATATTCTAATTCAGTTAATCTAATATTCCTACTTAGATTGCATAGTGGCCAATGTTGTGCGTTCGGGTAGATACAAATTCTGAGTGGAAAGTTCTAAACCTAACAATATAAAGTTTGTAATAGTAGAGTTAAAAGTTTTATAATTTCCTAGTGTAAAGTTTTGAATGTAGCATTATAAAGTTTTTAAATGTGACAGTACAAAGTCCGATAAATACAAAGTTCTACAATTTCTAAAAGTTTTGAACTGACTACTACAAAGTTTATAATGTGATATATCAAAATGTTGAACCTAGCAGCACAAATTTTGAAATATCATGGTTCAAAGTTTTATTAATACCTGATTCTAAAGTTTTGAACTTAAATTTTTTACAAAGGTCAAAGTTTTTAAGGTACCAGTATAAAGTTTTTAATGCGGTAGTACAAAGTTTTCAAGGTACCACTATAAAGTTTTTAATGCGGTAGTGCAAAGTTTTCAATGTACCAGTATAAAGAGTTGAAGCTAACTTTTTTAACAAAGTTTATCATCTAATAAGTCAAAAAAGTTTTCAATGTACCAAAGATAAAGTTTGTAATAGTAGAGTTAAAAGTTTTATAATTTCCTAGTGTAAAGTTTTGAATGTAGCAAGTATAAAGTTTTTAAATGTGACAAAGACAAAGTCCGATAAATACAAAGTTCTACAATTTCTAAAAGTTTTGAACTGACTACTACAAAGTTTATAATGTGATATATCAAAATGTTGAACCTAGCAGCACAAATTTTGAAATATCATGGTTCAAAGTTTTATTAATACCTGATTCTAAAGTTTTGAACTTAAATTTTTTACAAAGTTTATCATATAATAGGTCAAAGTTTTTAAGATACCAGTATAAAGTTTTTAATGCGGTAGTACAAAGTTTTATAGCTTCGAGTAAAACCTTTTTTAAAAAAATTGGTGTAAAGTTTTAAAGCTAGCAAAGTACAAAGTTTAAAATGTGATAATTCAATTTTTTTAACTAGTGGCGCAAAGTTTTATAACTTGTCATAGTCCATACGTGTATGAATTTTGAAAGTTTTGACCCTACCACTACAAAGTTTATAATGTCATAGAATAAAGTATTGAATCTAGCAGCAAAAAGTTTGAAATATCATAGTTTAAAGTTATTAATCTCTTATTCTAACAAACTATATACTGCTAGTTTAAAAACTTTAGACTATATTATTTATAAAATTTTTGCTGCTAGGTTCAAAACTTTTAGACTATAACATTAGAAACTTTGTACTAATAGGTTGAAAACTTTACACTCGATTTTACAAAATTTTGAACCATGACATAGCAAACTTTGTAAAGTTATTTTGCTTAATCTGAGACAATGGGTGGTATGGGGCTTTGGTAGGATGGTTTGGGGCTTTGGTGTTTTGGTTGGGTGGTTTGGGGTTTGAAGATTTGGAAGGGTGTTTTGGGGCTTTGGGATGGTTTGTTTGGGGCTTTGGAAGGGTGGTTTGGGGCTTTGGGGTTTTAGTTGGGTGGTTTGGGGTTTGAAGATTTGGAAGGGTGTTTTGGGGCCTTGAGAGGGTTGTTTGGGGCTTTGGAAGGGTGGTTTGGGATTAGGGTTCACACGTTTTGCTGAGTTTAGGGTTAACATTTATTTTTGCTGAGTTTAGGGTTAACATTTATTTTTGCTGAGATTAGGGTCCACATTTTTTTTTGCTTGAGATTAGGGTTAAAACATTTTGCTGAGATTAGGGTTCACATGTTTTTTGCTGACTTTAGGGTTCTCAAGTTTTGTTGAGATTAGAGTTAACACTTTTTTCTGAGATTAGCGTTCATAAGTTTTGTTGAGATTAGGGTTAACACTTTTTTTACTGAGATTAGGTTTAACCTAACTGCAAGCTTACACTAGTCTCAGTTTTTGTTCAGAGGGAGGTGCTAGTTGTTGAAAAGGTCCGCAGTTTTTGTTTGTGCATTTGATATGTTTTGTTTTTGTTCTACTATCATATTTACTTATTGTACATGTGCTGTTGTAACATCTGCTATTTGGAGCATTTTTTTAAAATTCTGATTTGGAGCTAGAAGTACCATGCTTCATGTATCCTTGGTAATCTGCAGATGCATATGATCCACTCGATCCAAATGTGAACATAACAATTAAGTGGGATGTAATACAGTGGGCTTCAGATGAATATGTGGTGAGTAAACGATTAATTTTTTGAGATGCTCTATATTCTTCTTTTTTTAGATGAATCATTTTCTATGTTTGAATTTAGGATTGAGAGGAAACAACCTTCACGATTTTCTGAATTCTAGTACAAGTATTCTTTTCAAGTCCAAAAGTTTAAGGCTCTGTACAGAATCAGTTTGCTCCACTCTCTTTGAGATTGAAAGGATAGGGATGACTTTAAGAGCAGGAGTTTAAATTGAAAAGATCCTACCATCTGCACTTTCAGCAACAACAACATTCATTTTTTTTAACACATGTGGCCCCTTTGATAGTGTGTGTTGGCTTCGTGGCATTATATTAGAATGATGTAGAATAATGACTTTTGTGTGTTAGGTCTGTAGGAGGAGATGATTTGTGTAATTTTACTCTGGAGTTAGCAGGAGTGCGAGTGCAAATGGTTGTTAGCGTAGTCCTACTCTACTGTTGTGTCCTAGAATCTCTGAACCTCTCTTTTGTGGTTTCCATTTCTATTCATGTTGTTGTACTAAGACATTGCTGTAACTTGAAAAATTAGGAATAGAGAACTGCTAAATCTAAGAATAGAGAACTGCTAAATCTGTCATCACTCATAGGTCTTTTTTTGTTCTCTCTTTTATATGGATTTTTATGCTCCATTCCACTTACATTTGCCGAGCATTTCCCTAGAAATTCCCTGCATTGAATGGTCTAATAATTTTTGTTCATGTCGTCTATTTGTTGATCTTGTACAGCAACTGCTGAATTGAGACAAGTATTTTTTATGTGAATGACCCAAAGACCAGGAAGGTGAGAGTAAAAGCTCATACTTATTCCTGTTTTTTTGTCTGCACTTTATTATGATCCCTAGTAGTTGCAGTACATGAGATAGGTATGGGCTTTAGGTCCATCCTGATAACTCCGTGTCTCTTAGGTCCATTTAACTATTAAAGCAGACAAAGATCAAAGTATTTTTTTATAACACCTGGTTTGAGGTCAATTCTATTTTTTTGTTGCTTATGCTCTATATTCTTCTTTTTGAGATGAACTATTTTTTTGTGTTTGAATTTAGGAATGGGAGCAGACAGTACACTCTATTTCTATCATCTGCTACTGGAACAAAAATGATAATATGATGTTTTTGTTTGCACATTGATTTGTGAACAACTAAATATTGGAGGTCCATATTGAGTTGGTGAATGCTGATGCTGATATTAGAACACATGGCTGGCTACAAGTGTTTCCTGCACGTGCTGATGTGTTTTGCATATAATAATAGAGGTTGCTGGTCTTGTTTCATGTGTGCTGAGTAGGACTGAATAGTCTTCTTCGTCTTGCAATTGGAGATGTCAGAAACACTTGAGGAAGAGAAGAAACTTGGTCAGGAGGAAGAGTAAGTATATGTGTTGCTGGAGTTGGGCGATTGTCTGTGCTCAGACATATCACCAGGTGCTCCATTTGTACCCTCTGTAAGTTGGCTCTCCCCAGATGTCCATCTCTGTGATTAACTTGTCATGTTTGTCATTCGATCATTGAATATCATGACTTGCAGCTATCTCCTGTTTTTTCTGTTATTCGCCTTTTATGTTATGTTATCAAGTTGTTAGAATCATGTTTTTCAAGGTTTTGGATACACTAACGCCTTAGTTGATAGTAGGCAATGGTCTGAAAACTGCAAGACGTAACAATCTTATGTAGGCCTTCTTTTTCGTCAGATTACATGCAAGCTCTCTGAATTTGTTTGTTTCAGGTTTGGCGTCAACAGTGCATGTCAGTTTGCTGGTCATCTTTGGAAAAGGTCCCGATCTAGTCCATATCCTATAATTCATGTGACAGGTGCCTACAAAATACATGATTCCTGCTTTTGCATTTTTTCATGCAATTTTTAGCCTCGTGTCACACGTTTCCAAATATGCAGTCAAACAAAATTTATGCGACAGAAGCAACCAAAAATACATGAATTCTGTTTTGCCTTTATTAATGTGATTTTTATCTCCAATTTTGCACGTGTGATTGGATCTGCCCAAATCACACGTGTTCTCAGTAGACAGCCTCAAAAATTTTGTCAAGCTCTTCAGCCCTTCAAAATAAAAGATGTAGTAAAAAGCCTTTTCATCACAAATGTCAATTATTTAAAAACAGATGTAGTAAAATGGAACAAGCTCATTCCTTGTATATCCCTAATAAGTTCTTGTGCTATGCCTCACTGACATATTGGGCTGTTCATTCAAAAATATATTTGGCTCATAATGAGTAGCAAGTTTTAGAACATGGACGTATTCAGTGGCATATGAATGGTTTTCTTAATTCTCTAAAGAAAACTTAGAGCTTTGGTAATGATTGCCAAGAACTCATGTGGATTTATGTTTCTTATGGTTCACAGGAGCTGGAGCAAAAGTCTTGCGAAACTGTGTCTTGCTTCATACTTCTTTGGAATCCCATGATTTACATGCAGGGTTCAGCAAAAATGGCCTCAATGGGAATAGGCTTAGCTTGTGGGTACTGCAGGTAGCTAGCTTAACTTGTAAGCATGATTAATTTTTAGTTTCTTTCCTTATCATCTTATTCAATTCGATCCAGAAAAAATTTTAAATAAGTTAATTTACAAGTGTTTTCATTTGCCTTGAGCACAACAACAGTTCATTTATGGTATATATGAATGTTAGTGCAATCAGTAACAACAATTTGATAATCTTTTTTGAATTGAAGTTTTATTGGAATTGCAGGGTTTACCTCTGTCCACAACCACTTGTTTGGAAAATCTCTTGCTTCTCATAAGCAATTTAGCAATGAAAGGAAGTATCTTCATTGGAGAACTGCCCCATTTTCCAGACTGTACAGCTCTAATGTATATCAAAAATCACATATTATCTTTTAAATGAGTTGTTAATAATAGTTCCCCTGTATGTTTGTTTTGCAGGACTTGGTACAGGACAATGTGGAAAAGATTTACTTCAGTCAGGGCTTTCGAGTCAGCTTTGTGCAACATGACAATGTTGCAAAGGATCTTGGCTTAGATCTAGCTACTCCATGGGAAAAATGTGGCAGCATGCTTTTTGTTGCAGAATAGCTGCCGTTTTCTGATGCACAGGTGAGCCAATGCAATAACTTCTGCTTGATTCTTTTCGCTACTGTAATTTTGAAGTTTTTTTTTTCAATTATAATGGTCATGCTTTCAAATCCCTTTGTCAGAATATATCTTTGTAGAGGGACAATTAGCAAATTGTCACTGATTTATGGTAGACACGAATACCATGGCATCTAAATTCAAATATTTCCTAAAATGTCAATCTGACAAATGTCTAGAACTATCGGTAACTTTTTTCCAAAAGCCAGAGGAAAAAGTGCAGGCTTTACGCCTTTACCTTTAGATAGCCTATGTTTAGTTTTCACAATCGATTCTGTATGAAATACATTATCAACAATACATGCAAGTATTCTTGCATAAGAAAATAGGTACATGCAAATAAATCATTGTGTGTTTATTTGAAGCGATTTAGGTTGTAAGAGTTAAAGGTACAGATACTAAAAGTTTTGTCAAAAACCCACTCCACTAATGTTAGTAGGTTGCACACTGCTCTGTATGGTGACAGGCTGACAGCTCTGTCAGGAAATGTTATTGATAAATCTGACCCCCAGGCCTCAGCTGTAATTTTTGTTAAGTACCGCCTATGATGTACACGTGTACATTGTCTTCTAATTTTCTATTCTAATCAAGACTTCATGAGGCGTGTAATGGGAGTCCGAGACGGACGTCCGATATATATTTCACATACTTTTCTCCACGTACTTTTTCGGACGCTAGGACAGGAAAGACGTATTCGGTGGGACACTTGTACGGACGCGGACACAAATACGAGAGAGAGACAGAAGGTGGAACCAAAGATAGGGGAGACGACGGAAATTTTCTCTTTTATTAGTAGGTACTAGCAAATTTGCCCGTGCGTTGCTACGGGAAAAAATTGTACATATCAAGCTCCATCGTGCTCTAACTCCGCGTCGTCGTTGCGGCCAGCGCCGCGCCATCTTCTCCGAGATTCAAGTCTCGGTGGCCGCTGCGTTAGCTAGCTCTCATGGCCGAGCTCCACCTTGCCGCCATCCTAGCAAACGGTCGGTGGCCCGCAGCCCGGATAAGAGATCTCCAGATCGACATCGCTACCGAGCTCCACCTCGTTGTTGCAATTTCAGAATTTTAGAAATTTCAGTGTCATACTAAACATGTGTGTTGCACCTCAAGGGAATCCTAAATTCAAAATCTAAAGAATATATACTTGACATACCACGATACAAACACAATCATGGGGCTTAGCCGCTTGACAATTTCTTATTACCTCCGAGTACTTATGCGGGACCGAGAACGGTGGGCCGCACATAGTTGCTGGCGTTTCAGACGCTCCGACCGTCCGTCGGGCCGCACAGTACACCATCGCCTTGGCCGCCCCCATCCGCAGCAAGACGCCTCCCTCGCGTTCGCGAAGCCTACATAAACGACAAACGGCGATAATATCAATGATCATATGCATATATATGCTCGCCGCTCATACCACTATGACATGTTCGATCACGGGCATTATTGAACACGCACGCATGTACCATAAGTCGGGTCTTGTGCGAGTTTGCGAGCTGCGTGTAGATGTCGAAGATGGCGAGCTTGAGGTCGGGCGTGCCGCCGCTTGAGCGCCTTGACGGTGGCATTCAGCTTCTGTTAAAGGTTTTAAGCGTCACGGTTGAGCCTCGCACGTGTACTTGCCTTCGCTCTACAAATGATTGACGCCGGCAAGCAGCTAGGATTGATGAATCGTATATATGTATGTGGAGAGTTTTATTTGCCCTCCGTTAGACCTGTTTGGTATTGGACAAGAAATCGTATATATGTATATGCGGAGTTTGTGGAGAGTTTTTTTCCTGGATTTAGAGCTCTTTTTAAATCTACACCCAAGGAAGTATCTATTCCATATTCTATACGGACACGTATCCCGGGCAGGAAAACCGAATCGTTGGGGAAGAAAAGGCGTGCATGCAGAGCTAGCTTTTCTCTTCGTATCCGTATGCAACTCGTTTAGTTTATTACGTATAACCAGCGGATGTGACTGCACGCATCGACATGATAACCAAAGCGGACAAATACTACATGGAAGCGACGCCAAGGCCGGACAAAAATTTTAGGCAGAAACTTCCCGTCGGATGGAGGGTAGGGAGAGGGTCGGACGAAATTTTTTTGGGTGGACCATTGTCTTCTAATTTTCTATTCTAATCAAGACTTCATGAGGCGTGTAATGGGAGTCCGAGACGTATTCGTGGGACATGTTAGACATAGTAGTGTTATAGTCATATTCCTATTGTAATCCCGTTAGAGTCCTAGTCATATTAGAAGTCCTAGTGTAGTTAGGACACATAGAGTTCTAGAAGGTTCCGAGATGTGCACGCACCTTCCCGAACCGTGTCCAAGTCGGAGTCCTTCCCCGTTGCATGTAGGTTTGCATGTTTTATGGTAAATCCTAGAAGGATTGCCATAGGGACTTCATAGCAAATGGGGGGGAGGTCAAGGCCCCGTGCCTATATAATGTAGACAGAGAAGGTGGAACCAAAGATAGGGGAGACCACGGAAATTTTCTCTCTTTATTAGTAGGTGTCCAAGTCGGAGTCCTTCCCCGTTGCATGTAGGTTTGCATGTTTTATGGTAAATCCTAGAAGGATTGCCATAGGGACTTCATAGCAAATCGGGGAGGGAGGTCAAGGCCCCAGGCCTATATAATGTAGACAGAGAAGGTGGAACCAAAGATAGGGGAGACCACGGAAATTTTCTCTCTTTATTAGTAGGGGTATAGAACCAAAGATAGGGGAGACCACGGAAATTTTCTCTCTTTATTAGTAGGTGTCCAAGTCGGAGTCCTTCCCCGTTGCATGTAGGTTTGCATGTTTTATGGTAAATCCTAGAAGGATTGCCATAGGGACTTCATAGCAACGGGGGAGGTCAAGGCCCCGTGCCTATATAATGTAGACAGAGAAGGTGGAACCAAAGATAGGGAGGCCACTGAAATTTTCTCTTTATTAGTAGGGTATAGATAGATATAGATGTACGTACTTCCACCGAATCAAATCAAAATCAAGAAATCAGAATTGGAAAAAGACAAATGTGAGTGAGTTGGTTCCCCTGTATGTTCTCTCCGATCTGACGCCGACGGCATCGATCATGAGCTTCTTCAGAAGGGCATGATGTGGCTGGTCTTGAGTCGTACCCGGCGACACAGCTCTTGCCGTTCACCTTGAAGATCTTGAGCAGCTCCGACGCCATCTGCCTCGCCGACGCCGAGCACCCGCTCTGCATCAGCAGCAGCAGCTTGGTCAGCCCGCCCTCGCACGCCGCCGCGGCCTCCACGGCGCGCCGGTCCCGGTACCGGTGGCACACCGTCCACAGCACCGACACGGCCGCCTCGGCGCCGCCCATCCCGCCCTTCATCATCTTGGACACCACCGCGGGCACCGCCGACGACGCCGACTCGCACACCGCGGCGCGGCCCTCGGCGCACCCCACCGCCGCCTCCAGCACCCGGAGCGCCTGGCTCGGGGACCCCGCGTCGGATTCCAGCACGCGCACCGCCGCGCCCACGGCGCCCAGACGGACCATCTCGACGCGGGCGCGCCGCGTCGCCGCGATGGCCGCAAGGCACGACATCCCCGCAGCCACGGCCTGCCTGTCCAGGACCAGGCCGCCGCCGCCGCCGCCGCCGCCGACGCACTCCTTCTGCTTCTTCTCGTCGTCCACGGGACCCACGAGGCGGATGAGCTCGCCGACCAGCTCCTCGGACTCCGCCACCGCCGCCCGCGCGGTCGGGGACGACGCCGCATTGCGGAGCAGCGACTCGACCAGCCGCGCCGCGTCCACGCGCGCATCAAGGGAGGTCCCGTCCCGCAGCACGCGCGCCAGGGCCGCGGCCACGGACGGCGCGTCGGCGGCGAGCGCGGCGGCCACGCGCCTCCTGCTCTCCTCCTCGATGCAGTCGGACGCCGCGATCGCGGCGAGCACACGCACGGCGGCCTCCGCGGCCTCCATGTCCCCCGCCGCGGACCTCCGCCTTAGCACGGCCGCCACGGTCTCCGCGGCGCCGGTGGCCCGAGCCAGCGCGTTCTTGTCGAACTCATCCACGTCGTCGTCGGAGAGGAAAGCCGCGAGCTTGCGGAGCGGCGGGCAGGGGTCGGCGCCGGGGTCAGCGACCCTGCGGAGGAGCTCGGCTGCCGCGGCGGCAGGCGTGGGCCCGACGGCGGACGACTGCGCGGGCGACGAGGAGGAGGGAGAGGAGGGCGCGGCCGTGGACGCCCAGAGCGCGATGAGCCGGCGCAGGGTGAGGTTGGGGACGAGGTCGGTGGAAGGGAGCGGTAGCATGGTGGCCGGACACGTGGTGTTGCCGGAGTCGAGCCAGCGCTGGATGGAGGCGCGCTCGTAGGTGACGCCCGTGCAGAGGCTCACCGGGGAGCGCATCACGTCCAGCGAGATGGGGCACCGGAACAGGTTGGGCACCTTCACCTCCAGGCCCTGGTACTCGGCGGACAGCCGCCCGTTCATCTCGCGCCTCCCCATGGATCGATGCAACTGGATTCCTGGTGCTGTGTGCAGCTGCTGGTCCTGTCCGTCTGCAATGCGCAATGCCACTGGGGGCAGAGAGAAGTGGAGGTGCGAATGGAGAAGAAAGGCAGAGCGTTGAGGAAAACAGAGGAAAGGCCCCTGGTATTATAGGCAGTGGTGGTCTTTACGTTCCACACCCTGTACTACTTCTCTTTTCTGGAAAGGGCCCTGCTGGGTGTTGCAACTACAGTACTTCCTCTTTGCCCCCGTAACATGCCCATTTTCAATTTTCGATGATTTGAAAGGCACTGGACTTAAATCAAGTACAGTAAAGCTATAGATGAGCTTTATACTATGGTCAAAGAGTAGAAGTGAATCACGCTATAAATTTAGAACCAGCTTAGTTATAAAAACCAAAACTAAAATATATACAAGAGAAATAAGTGGATCACTAGTGATTTGAACTAACTAACCAATATACGAGTTGGTTGATAGTGAGCTGTAAGTGTCAATAGTACACTGTATTATTAGTCATGCTTTTGTACAAACTATTTGTGCAAGTATCACTAACAAAACATCCTTTCGAGACTGTCACATTATTCAAGCCTAATGCACCGTACGATGTGTATGATCCTTCCATTATCGCTAGAATTGTTTAATTATAGTACTGTGGAGGAAATCGTCGAAGGGAAAAAAAAAAAATGTCACCGTTCAAAATGTAAAGCGTGCAATAAGGAGCACACACACCAACTGTTTTCATGCGTCGGGTTAGGTAGTAAAACGTGCCATAAACATCGGGAAGTGAAGTCGCGTAGCACGTTTGAACAGTGACACCGTGCCAAACCGGAGCCAATGCAGCAGAAGTACACTACCATACGTGACATTGCTGGAATGACAAGGACCGGTCGGATGGTGAAATATCCGGTCTCCGAGGGTGCGCGATGCAAGAAAACAGGAGGAAGAAGAAGAGAAACGGGGCGTGGGAATGCGGAAAGCTGGCGTGGGAAGGGCAGCCAGGGTCAAAGTAGACGAATTTAGATGACGTATGGACCGGTTTTTGGTCTGGTCGTCTTTCTTTGTCCAGTTGTTTTTGCTGCCAATTGGCTTGCTGATTGGCGTTGCCGAGGTGCATGTGTATGTGTATGCTCCTTTGTTTTTTTGTTGTAGCATCCGTATCTCCAGTAGATCAAAGCAACCAGAGTTTGTGTTTCTGAATGTATCCCAGTCAACGATTTTGTTTGATGCTGTTCTAGTACATTATACTCCCTTCATATTAAAAGGAAGTTCCATTTGGAAAGGTTTTGGCCAAACATCGAACATAAATCATTAATAACTTTTAAATCGTTGAGTTTTGAAATGTGAAAATCATATCAATAGATTTGTCTTGAAAAATACTTTCATAAAAGTATACATATATAATTTTTTAATAAATATTTTGATAGAAAAGATAAGTCAAAGTTGACTTTGGAGATCGTGGTCGATGTCCTAAAGGACTTCCTTTTCAATATGGAGGGAGATATACTATCATCATGTTGCGCTTCAGCGCTCTGACGTGGATCTGGTCAAAATAGGCAAGCATTAGTTTGTTTTTCTTTGGGAGACAGACACCATGGCGCCACCGCGAATTAAGCTATGCAATGCAACCGTTAGTTAGGTGTGACAAAGTTTATATATGCATTTGATTTGAATTTGATTCATGTCCTCACTTGTTGGAACGGTGAACATGACATGCATGGTGGTGCTGTTGCGTACTCAACGATTACCTAGCTCCGTTGTCCGGTGAAGTCCGAATAATACTAGTAGAAAACAAGGGATTTGGTGCCGAGCAAATCATCATCGTTTCCACCTGTTCTTACGAACTCGTGTCGATCCTTTTCATGGATGGATACTAAAAGAAATTTAATAATCAAGCCTCGCTCGGTGGAGACTGAAGAAAACCGAGCAGAATTCTGGAGCAATGCGACCTTGTAAATACTGAGTCGGCCGGCCTGTATATTCTCCAGCCAAGTCCAGCTGCCAACTCACCAGTCGCAGCAGTTCAGCACACACGCACGACCGGGACCTCGAGGATTTCTGGCGTCGATGGTGGAGTCAGGCTCGCGCGGCAGTCGGCAGCTCGGCACATGCCAATAGGCAATAGCGCGGCGCATGCCAATACGCTTGCCTTCCGGCACACGGTCGGTCACGGCCTCGGCGTGACGACTGCGCGTGGGCAACCGCCAGCCCAGCTGGTAGCTGGACCTGGAGGCCGCGCGCAGCCGGCGGGTATTCTCGTTGCCTGGTGGCTTCGCGGACTTCGCCCGGCCGTTTAGGCGTTTACTACGTGCTCGGAGCCTCTGATGGACAGACGGAACGAACGGTCTGACCCTCCCTTTCCTCGCACTAGGTAAGGCTGGTACGACGCCGGGCGCCGACGAGCTAGCTGCAGCTACGATCCATCGGGTCGACAGCGACGACCGCGCCTGGCCCCCGGCGGCCGACGTGTAACGTCCCGGGCTCCCGGCGCGGGCGCCGCCGCTAGGCAACAAAATTTTACAGCTAGGCGACGCGTGCTTGCTTGCTGCTGGATGTCGATCGTCGCGCGCGATTTACCAAGGTTCTAGACTAGACAGACAAGAGACGTCGACGTCGTGCGCTTGGGCCGGAGCGCGCGCCATGCCGCTGCATGCGCCGTGATATTTATGTCTATCTAACCGCCGTTTTGATCGTACCACCGGCGTATGGATAGTTCGTGGGGACGAAAATGGATCGCCTGAAAATGAAAAAAAAACATTTTTTATGCGTTAGGGTGGCTCCGCGTGGTTATATTTACCACTATAGAAACCACATCCCCTTTATATATATACATACATGTATACACTTCTCAACTGCTAAAATCCGTTTCAAAACTGTAGTTCGTTTGACTTTGTTTGACTCCAAATTTGACCACTCACATAAAACCTTAAGGGTTCCAAGGATTAAGACATGTGAGTTATTTAATGAGAATTGCAAACACATAAACCTTATGGGTCTCAAGGATCAAGAAAGTAATACCCCGCGACGTTGTCGCATAAATTTGCTGATAATTTGGAAAATATTTTTTGTTTATATAATGGGATAAACAACCATAAGTTAATGTTAGTGGATGACATGGCATAATGCTAGTTAGTGGATGATGTATCTTATTGACATTTAGATCACAATTGCAAATGCTAGTTGACTATGAATGCATGTTGAGAGAAATAACTAATGCAATTTAACTTACTATGAGTACATAAGTTTTTTTTTTGAAACACTAGCTACTAATCTAGAATCAAGAAGAAAAATCGTATTCGAGACATGATCGCAATAAATTAAATTATATGGTCACAATATGTGCAGGTCCATTGGAAACAATACATCTTTCTCGAATTTTGGCTATTGGAAAAATAGGAACCCATCCAAAACTATCAAGACGGAGAAAAGTTAGTGTTGGTTTTGTTTGATTTTGGCCTGAGTTACAAAATGGAACTAGCAAATTTTCCCTCAGCAAGTCAGACATATAGCCTTTGATTCCGTCCTTAATACAAAACCCAAAACCTCAATCAAACGGCAAACATTATGTAAAACTTCACAAGTTCAATCAAAATTCTAATCTTGGTCTGGCCTTGATCTCCTTCCTCTCAGGTCTCAGCTCAACTCATCCATTTGAATCAGGAAAAAGTCTAGATCACACCCCAACTATGGTGTGGTCTACTTAACCCCCAACTATGAATCGATTCTACTTTTTACCCCTGAACTTTTTTAAAACCGTTCACTTTTACCCCCTAGAGCTGTTTAGATGCCGGTTTGCTACAGTAATTATAGTTTTTGCTACAGTAATCAAATCTTTGAAAAATCATAGTAAATAACAGAAAAATATTAAATGAAAAATCTAATTTTGTTGGACTCCACATGAGTAGATCTACACAATGAACATATAATATAGTATGCTTTAGTATAAAATTTTTTTGTTGTACCTTTAAATTTATTGGAAAATCCTAATAAATTTAAAGCTACAGCAAAAACTTTGTACTAAAGCAAACCATATTATATGTTCATTGTGTAGATTTACTCACGTGGAGTCCAATAAAATTGATTTTTCATTTTATGATTTTTCTCTGGATTTACTATGATTTTTTAAAGATTCGATTACTGTAGCAAAACCATGATTACTGTAGCAAACCGCAGTCTAAAAAACAGCCCCAGAGGGTAAAGTAGACGGTTTTGGAAAGTTCAGGGGGTAAAGTAAACTGCTTCATAGTTGAGGGGGTTATAGACCACACCCCATAGTTTGGGGGTGATTTAGACTTTTCCTTTGAATCAGCGTGCCGTGGGCATGGCATACACAGGAGAAGCACTGTGGGCTTGCTTAGATGACAGTAGGCGCTCCAAAGAAGTTGAATTAATTAAGGGCTCGTAAAAAATTAAGCCTATTTATTTTGTTACTTCTTCCTTCTAAATTGTAAGTCATTCCAACAATTTTAGAGGGTTCATGACCAAAATTATGAACAAAATTACGAAGGTTCATGACATCAAATAAGTATAGTATGAAAATATAACTAATGAGAAATCTAATGATGTTCAGTTGACATCAAATGTTATTATTTTATTTTATGAATTTGGTCAAACTTAGGATGCTTTGATCGATTCTCCAAGATTTTTAGAATGATTATCTTGCATCCTTATAACCTATAGAATTTCTCTTTTTATGGAGGTGTTTGCAAGATATAGCCGAGATTTACCAATAGAATTCCTCTTTAGTTTATTCATTTTGAATTCGTTGTTGTCTTGATGGCTCAAATCTTTGTATTTCAGATTCCCAAAAGTTGTTTTGGTTGCTTGTAATAATAAACAACCATATGCATTTGTCGATGCAGTAAGCCGGGATTTTTTTAGATAATGGATTAAAAAATGGCCTCTACATCCGGGGATGTACACAAAAAAAAAAAAAAAAAAAACAAAAAACAACAAGAGAAAAGCCGGTCTTATAAATCGACCAGACAATACAAAGAAACTAAATGCTTCGACCCTCTATTTGATTAACGAGAGGGCGCCCATGGCTTGCCCTTGACGCCGCACCGGGTCCCAATTGCCGTAGTGCGTAGGCGGGCTAGGAGGTGTGTTTGTGTTGATGCCTTCAAGAAGGTAAATGACATCCACGCATGCCACCATCAACGAAAGAGGAGGAAGTTACAAATGACGCCCAAGGGGGAAATGACGCCGATTGCATCATCGCCGCCGGCCCAAAGATCGCCAGTGGGGCTTTCTCCCGTGTTCCAAGATCCCGCAAAGCACATCCAAGCCGAACCTTCACACGACGAGATGCCGGAGATAATCGGTAGGGTCTTCACCCGGATGGAGCGAGGTAGCGTAAAGAAACAGAGGGCGACGGTGTCCTTTGGTGTGGATGTCGGAGTTGATTAGCGAGCCGCCCGGGGCGACGTATTCTCGGGCCGAGCCCATTTGTAGTTGATCCACCCACGACCTTGGGGAGGGCGGGTTGGACGGCGTGTTGAATAGCCGGTGCCAACGCCGGCATCCCCATCCGTGCCCGGGTCCAGATCGACCCCCCGTCGCCGTGAAATATCCCCGACCCAAGGCAACGCCCGCCCGAGTCTCGCATCGCGAGCACCACCGACCAAGAAGGGGGCAATAGGGCAGCAGGCCGGTGGATCCAAATCCTGAAATACCCGTATCAGCCTGCAGCCGCCGCACTCCTTAAACGGCGAGGTACGCCGGCCACCACTCGCCCTCCACCGAACGGTGGAGAGAACGATGCCGCCCGTCCGCGCCGCCAAGCCCATCGAGGCGCGAGCCATATCGGCCGCCAAGCGGCCGCCACCTCGCAAAGACCGCCAGCGAAACGTCGCACCAACCCTAGGTCGGCCCGCCGCTGGCGATCCGGCCGCACCAACCGCAGGGAAGCCCGATATGGCCATGGGGAGGCCGGATCCGCCGCGAGGAGCCGATCGACCCTCACGCCGTCCGGCCACCGGCGTCAAGGAGCGAGGGGGAGGTGGAGCCGAGAGGGGGGAGGAAAGAGGGAGGGGACGGGAAGGAGAGCGGGGGCCGCCACCACCGCCGACTTGGTGGCGGCGGCCCCGGCCGGCGAGGAGGGAGGGGGGGGCTTGTGGCGGCGCTGTGGGGAGCCCTCGAGTCGCCCCCGAGGTATGTAGGCCATGCAGCAAGCTGATATTAATATATTTCCTTTTCTAAAAAAAAATTCTAGAAAAGGAAATTTAGAAAAGGATATTAATATATTTCCTTTTCTAAAAATCTTGCATCCCTATAACCTATCTTGCATCCCTAATCAAGGTTATCTTGCATCCCTAATCGAGGTCTCCATCAAGAGGATAAAGGACCAGAGACGCAGAGTGTACAGAGTGGGCTATAGCAGATTAGCAGCTGCAAATGGATGAGATAGTGAGCGCTGGAGAAAGAGATTGCAGATGATGGCGCAGATTATCTAGCATTAGGATTTGCTTAAACTTGTATTGGTTAGACTGAAATGCATCATTGAATAGTAATTCATCCAATCGAGTAATTTGGTTAATTGGAGCTGAAAAATATAATTTTGACTATCTAGAACTTAGTATCAAGGTTTTAGTCAATTCATTTTTGGTGATTATAGTTCGGCTGACTTAATCAGTTGCTCACCCCTGCAGCTATCCGATTCCTATCCACCAATGTCCACGCCACGCCCAGGGTCATCATCAAGGCAAGGCCGCACACGCAAGGCGTGCGTGGGCAACGGCAGCCCAGCTGGAGGCCGGCGGATCGATCGGACGAGACCGGTATTCTCGTTGCGTGCCGGACCGCCATGGCGTCGCCATCGGCATCGGCACCGCCTACCCTTGCATCCATCACCGGCCGTTTACTCGCGGAGGGTCGGTGGAGCACCAAGCTTACCTGCTCTGACCTCCACGGTTCCACGCGCCACGCGTCGACCGCGCGCGGCAAGCGGCCAAGCAGGCTACAGCTAGTCAGCTACACCCCGGCCGCCGCGTCGCCAGGCTGGAGGGAGGAGCGCCTCTCGGACTTGGTAAAACTGCAAGCACCGGACAGACGGACGGGCGGCGGCGGCGCGCGCTAGCTAGCTTCCAATCCGTGGGCAGACAACGACGACGACGACGTCCGCGGCGCGCGCGCATCGTGCCCGGCCTACGTGTGCGGTGACTGTGCGTGGGCGGCGCGCGACGAACCACCCGGCGGCGCTACGCAACAAAGTTTACAGCTAGCTAGCGCTGGCCCTGCGCTGTGTGGTTGAAGCTCTCCGCTGCTGCGAGCGACACCTAGGCTTGGAGTACTCGCTGATGTCTACGTACGCGCGCGTGCGATCGACGCGTGGCGGCGTGGGGAGTGCTGTCCGACAAGAAGACGATGGCCGGGGACGCGAACGCGACCTCGGATTTTTAGGAACCAAGGTGGACGCCGACCAGCGATGCGCAATGGCCTTCCGGTTCTACAGGCGAAGGTTCTAGATGGGGCGAGACACCGACGAGACGAGTCCATGTTTTCACCACTCACCGTTTCCTTCGATGTTTTATGAATTTATTTATCGTGGAGTAGCTATCATCTGCCGATCGTTAAATCAACTATATATAATATAAATAAAAATATTTATCAATAAATGTACGAAAAAAATTCAATTAATAAATGAACCATATTATGTTTTTAGAGGAGAGACAAACATGGGAGAAATTGGTGTTTATTTCGTGAAACAACTGTCTCGTGAACAAAAACTTACAAATATGAGACAACTAGTTCACCATGGCACGACTTAATATTGCAAATGCAACTCACACACTTTTCTTTGTTGGTACCCTTTAGATTAATTGGGCCTCACCTATAGTTAACTAGTAACTAATCGAGCGAAACTCTCTAAAGGCCCACAATATTTATGGTAAGTCTAGTGAGATTGGTACCAAATGGTACATTCACTATGAGAGTGGGAGCTAGTTGGTGCTCTCTCGTGATGAGTTGAGTGGGAATATGGGGGCCACGTGCGCACAGCCGCCACCATGCTGAGTCGCAACACGTCACGTCACATCTACGCCTGCGCGCAGAGAGCTTTGGCGAGCAGGACTTCGAACTTCTGTTCGTCCGGTGTACTGCACGGGTAGCGGGCAGTCAATTCAATTAAGTTTTTGGGAGCCTTTCCTTCGTCATGATGACGCAATCTATCGTCCTAATTATGATATGATTACACACGATAACGTATAAAGCCATCTACATAACACCATTCTACTTATACTCAAAAAAAAAAAAAACACCATTCTACTTTACTCTTATATAATAACAATGTACTGCCATATCTAGCAGCCACATGCATTATATTTTGCACTGCGCTGCCGTGTTATTCCTATCAACATTTATAATGCTTGCCACAGTAGAAATTTAATCTATATAGGGAGGAAAGGAAATCACAATGGAACTAACACTATCATGACCGAAATGACAATGACTTGGATCCATCCTCTACAGGCAATTAGGTAGTGGTATTACTGCTAATCACGGTCTATATTACACGATCAACAGGAGTGCACTGCACACTTGCTGATCAGGGCGGTCGATGACCTAATCCTGATCACAAGTTCTCTTTGCACTCCAATATAATTACGACTGATTTAATTTAATGTCCCCGCTAGTTGGACCATGGCTTCATTATTTCGATTCTGACTTTGACTATAAAAAAAGGAGTGGATAGCTTGATAATTGTACGTGTGGTCGACTCTACGTCTAACTGTCTATGATGGAGAAGTGCACTTTTGGTTGAGGTGGCCAGATCTCAGTCTCTCCTCCCTACGGTCCTTGCTCCAACCAATTCTTTTCGCTCTCTCTAACCTCCCCTCTCCATGCATGCGCCTCTTGCTATGCGTTAGTGTACGTATCCGGTCTGAGATGCAGACTTTGACCTGAAAGTGACATTGGAATTAAGCAGCTAATAACCAAGTGCCAACCACGTCGTCACGGCTTAACTTTGTACGTACCAACCATTATCAATTGTATGGATTGCGCAATACGTTGTAGTTAGAGGGAGTAAGTTTGGAGTTTGCTAATTGGTGGTTCACCACTAAACACTACTACATAGGAAACAATTTTGCAGCCCCATTTGAATCAACGGTCATGCCACAAACCATTGGTAAAATGATTTCTATACCTGGTTTCTACAAAACGTTGGTGAAAATGTGCCATATATGAAAAACATGGTGAACGTCAAACCATAACTCCCATCCCTAGGAATGTCGGCCTAATTTTCCATCGTTTTGGCGCCACTGTGTCCTTCCGTGTTTCACCTCGCAGCACGCTCGCCTAACCCCACTACCACATGGGCTCTCCCATCCTTGCTCCCATGGTGCACGCCCTTCTCCAGTTCTCCTACCCCCACAACGGTGCTCCTACATCGCGGTGGCGGTGATGCCCCCCATGATCATGGTGCGCACCGTTGGGCCTCACGATGATGGGGTTCACGGTGATGGGGCTCGCAGGGGCTCTTGATGGTGGGGCACACAAAACGCTAGAGGGCCCTTGGGAGACAACGGGGTTGGCTGGTGCTTTTTTGTTTGTTTTTAGATTGTCAGCGCAGGTTTATGGCTTGAACTGACAGTGATAAATCATTGTCATCACCAATTTGGAAATGTTGATAACCCTTGTTACCATCGCTGACTTTAATTTCACTAACGAGGGGTGAAACCGGTGGTGAAAGCTGTTTATGAACCTAAGATGGTGAGCTCTAGGTAGTAGTGGTCAATTTTATTTCTTTTTTACGCTACTACTACTTCCGACATATTTTCTTTTGATTAGGATAAGTATTCGACATTCCCACATCTATTTTGTTTTTTTTTTTTTTTTTTCTTTCGCGAATGCGCATGAGTGTGCATATCTTTGTATTAAGAAGAAGCAGAGTTTATGTACAAGATTGTCGAAAACCGAACACCCCAAAAATTTAAAATAAAAAATTACATAAAAAAAACAACCGGGGAGCAATACACCAAACTCATGACTGAGCCAAAGCTCGAAGCCCATTTGCTCCCGCTTCAATCCATCTATCAGCTTCCGCCCGAACAACTTGAAGGACATCGATGATCGAGGAAGTAGACTCCATAAAACACCGTGGCGTTGCGCTCTTTCCAAATTTCCCAGAAACGAGCGCGAAAAAGTGAGTCAAGTCCTTTGCGCTTTTCACCGTGAAAAGAGATCGGAGCCGTCTCCACCAGCGTAGAGAAGAAGTAGCTATGGACGGGCAAAGCAATCAAAATGCCGACAAAATATGGAACCATATCTATTTTATTTGTTGATTCGATATTTGATTAGTTACATAGTTTCCTGATCCAACATTTTGAGTTTGATGATATTCAATATTTACTTTTGTTAACTGAATTCTTTTATGAACTTGTTGGCCCCATATTTTTATTGATTCAGCCGTTTTCTATGAGAATTGTTGATTCAACAATTTTTACTAGTCGAATCAATATTTTACTTAATATTCTATTTTAGAAATTTATTGACAAAGAATTTCAAGTGATTCAACATTTTATAACTAAAATCATCGGTTAGAGTGACTATTCCTTTTTTTTTTTTTTTTTTTTGAGAATGACACAAGACAACGCAGATGCTCACAACACGCACGCACACTCACCCCTATGAACACACGTACGCAAAACCCTACCCCTATGAGCACCTCCGGCTGACGAAAGCACCCGACAGATCTGAGATTCTCGAAGTCACCATTGGCGCCTCGTTGTCGACGGAACGCCGCTACCACTTAATGCATAACGCCGAAATCCCGCCACAGTACCGAATCACCTTTATTTTACAAAATATCATTAGCCACCTTCTTAGGTTCGTTATGGTGGAACTTCGCCACCAAGGCTACCCTCCTCAAACTCACCACACATGCGGCCATGCATTTTTTTCTTGAACTTATTTAATTAAGGAATCAAAGGAAGCACCTATTATTCAAGATAGACAAACATACCTACCCAAAGGAAAGGATCATGTGGTGACTTAATTAATTTCAAGATGTATGATGAATTCTTCAACAAATGTTCATATATGTAGAACGTGTGTGTGTGTGTGTGTGTGTGTGTGTGTGTTCGTTCATAGAGGTTGAGCTGTTTAGTGGTTATGGACAAGCATCTATATTTTGCTAGATATTTTGAAAATGTGTTAAAAAAAATGGGGAGAATGAATCAAGGCGTGGTGAGTGGTAGGCATATGTATCACTTTAGCTGGTTAGTGGTTAAGGACAATATTTTTGTTGCTCAATCTGGTGCACCTTTTGTACTTACCACATGGCATGGATGAGAATGATCAAGTTCATGACATGTGGAAAGTACAAAAAGGATGGTCTTTTGTTTTTAGAAACGATTTGAACGTTTTGAATGAAACTTCTCAAATATATAAGTGTGGGCGCTGATTCCTTCGTTGCTAAGATGAAACCGGATCTTTTTGTATTATCTAAAAAAAAACTGGTCATGCTCGTGACATTTTCCTGCTATGGTCGGTGGTGCATTCACGCCACAAACGTGAGGTCAAGTTTCATGAGAAACCAGCATGCAGCCCCCAAATAAAGCTACTAACTACTACCACCAATGGCGTACTCCGTAATCTCGTTCCATCAGGTCCTTTCCACTCAGGTCCCGAAATCTTTGACCCAAGGGCCAAGCCGAACAAAAAGCTTCGCCGTGGAAATCCAGCTGCCATTCACATTTGCTGCTTTGCATCCGATAGGCAGCGAGCTCCAAGCCTCCAAGGAAACAAGTCAGTTTTTCACACCGCTTTGATTTGGACTTTGTCGGCACGGCACAACATTTCTTCTCTTCTCTTGTGTGGAAAACAAAAATTGTGAGATGCAGCTCACCTCAGCTTTGTGACTTTGGAAGTCTCGTGCGTGCTGGCCGTGTGGTTTACGGGCGACGACGAAATGTGGCCAGACACGACTTGGATGTACGGGCATGGCAGGGGCGACCGTGTGTAATAACATGATGACATGCCAGCGAGAGCCAGTGGAGTAACAACCGGTGTTTGAAATGAAGGGCACACAGGTTGCTGTCGAAGCCTGAAACTTTTGAATTCACCACCCGAAATGCCAATTGTCCAACTCAGACGTTTTTCTGTGTTAGGCACGACTTGTTACCATTATCAAGGGAAAGTCATGTCTTTTTCTTTTGAGTTTTTGATTGAGAGGGGCAGTGAAAACTCTACTGAACTTAGTTGTTCATCAATGTCAATGCTCATCAGATCGGCCGTGACGATGACGACGACGACGGGATAAATGGGCCACATCAAGACTTTGATCTACTAGTGGGTTGGGCTCGCCAATCATGGTCGGGGCCGCTACTGAAGCCCAACGCTGTTGCCACCTACTTAAATTAATTTGGCGATTCTCGGGAAAAAAGATTGGCAGCTTGCAGCTCTGACTGCAATGGGCAGCCGAAACATAAAAGCCTTTGCCCTAAAAGGTTTTTTTTTTTTTTGAGTAAATTGCATTGTTGGTACTTAAACTATTGTGTGGTTTTTCATTTGTAGTAGCTGTGTGAGAACCACATAATAATTTAAGCTAGCTGGAAGGTTTTTTAGTTCGACTATCCATCGACGAATCGCACAATAGTTTAAGTACCCACAGTATAATTTACTCTTTTTTTAAAAAAAAAATCAATTAAACTTGCTTATTTAGTCCTAAAGCGAATTGCGTTTTGGTTTGTGGCCCTTCCATTAGTTTGGCAAGGTAACGGTGTTAAAGGCAACACAAAATGACTTCTGGCGCTAGCTAGATTCTAGGATTTTCTGTTCTTTTTTTTTTTCTAGATTCTAGAAGAAGGAGTAGAAATGTGTGGACATCAATTTTATATGTTTTAAAATGTTGATACCAAGAAGAAATGCATGCGTGAACTAGTAACTGATTCTATTCACAGAAGGAAAAGAGCTGCTACTTAAGCCTCCCTACAAATCGACGAAATGCAGTGTAGCACGCGAGTCCTCCTGCCTTTAGGCCAACGTCGTCTGAATCTCACGTCAGTCTGCACAACTCCTTTTACAGTGTGGGAACTGATATGATCCGTAGTGCTCGTGCGTTGTCTAATGCTGGAGATGAGGTAGTAGCATTCTAGCAGTGGTAGATAGATTGGGCTCAGAGCTCTCCGGATCTGATCTGACTGCATGAAGCCACAGCTACAAGCAGCAACCCATCAACCTAAGTAATAAACCCCTCTAGTCTGGGCCTTGTTGCTTACCCACCCCTCTCGTCTTCCCATCAACCTATTGTGTACTAACCAGAGCCTCGCTCTGAAAGCAATGTACTGTAGCTCATAAGTTTCCCGTACATCGATCAGCTAAACCCTGCTGCTTTTCCCTACTAATCTAGTCAGTGGTGCAGTAGCAGCAGAGCAATGAAAACGACTCCAAATATATACCTATGCTCATCGGCACCTACATAACCGTCCAAGTCACACAGCCTGTGCTACACGTACGTACACGTACATGCAGGAACAAAGATTATATCTGAGCCAAACAAGCGTTGCTACCTTATTAGGGGAGTGATGATTGATAATTGCATCGCATTGATCGATTAGCATATGTTAATACAAGTGTCACATCGCCCCAACTAACCTGGGGTTAATAACCTAGCTAGGCATGTTGTACTGTACTTAGGCAGAGTAAGCTATACAGAGATTTAGTTGAGGCGTAGGTCATCCTTTTCGCCCACCCAATAGGCCAATACCCACATTCCTCAGTTATTATCAGTCGTTGCACGGACGCGCCTGCATTGTTGGCTTCTAGTTCTAGCTACCTTCCATGCATTGAACTGAACCACTGACGGATTCCCTAGATGCATTGCTTGCTGCAATGTGCTTGCCTCCATTATGCATTGCTTCCTCCTCGTTTCAGGGGACTAGTTGTCTTTTACTCCTAATTAACTGAACCTGCTCCCCGCTTGCTTGTTTGCACCTGAACATCAGTTTAATTTATATAGTTTGAGCATGCAGTTATAGCTGTTTATACGGTAATGCTCAACTTAACACTTGCACACTCTTATTCTGGTGGCTTTCCAGCTCTGCACGTCTCTAAGTGAAAAAGACTAAAAGAGCTGTTATCTTGTGTAGTGTACATGTCTGCAAAAGTAATGCTTGCTCCACTATATATTCTTTCCCTCCTTTTGCGTCTGTTGCTTCCTCGTCGGCTCGTCCCTCCCCATGCCAATAGGGCATGTACTTCGGCTGGCTGTCTTTCATTTCGTCGTTGAGTTGCAAACGTGCAAGTTGCAACACTCTTTGTCCGACCGGCCAGCTTATATTGTGCTTTCTGAATGGATCCTGTAGCATCCAACATTGATCATCTTTTCCAATTCTTTATTTTCTCCATTAACTAGTAGTACACAAGTACAACCCGCCCTGTCCTGTTTGCCTGGGAAGGTGAGGCTTCTCCGCTTGTATTCTAGCGCATACTAGTTGTCAGTGAGTGCATGGAGTGATGGAGTTTAGGGCGGCCAAAGGTTGGCTTTTGGCATGTTGAGGTTGAGGCACACGGCCATTCTGCACCTCGGCAAGGCAAGGCAAGGCAAGGCAATGGCCAAGTCTACCACAACTACAACTCAATCTCCTCCCCAATGCAGGGGACATCGCTTTTGCAGATACGCACGGTAATAGTTTCCAACAAGGCTAGATCAAATTAATGAAAAGAGAAGAATGTGAACTGTTAACATGCGACTGTCGAATAACATGTGTCCTTGACAAGTCACAGACTTTCAGTCCGTATGGGTTCACGGTTCTCCGACAGTCCCACAAACAATCAATCATGCCATGGCTCATGGCTACGCAAGGATGGGAATCATGAGACGTGCGTGCCGGAACTCTCTCTGCTTGAGTCCAATCAGTTGTAGTACGTGCTACTGATTTATCGAAGACGTAACGTAACCACGCAACGCACATTCAGAATTGTTGGTTTCAGTAAGGTTTGGTCACCCACCCTAGGCTAGTCCATGGCAGCGGTCCATTGATTCAACGCAACCCGATCAGTGGATGGAGCAAAAGATGAAGAGCAGGGTATTCGATCATGCCAATGTGATGGTCAGCAGTGCAGAGACGGTGTTGCAGGCAGCGACTATCAACAGGCTTGCCATCGGGTGGCATGGCTGAGTGACAGCGGGTTCAGCAGTAGATTGCTGAAACTCACTGGGACAGGGCAGGACAGGGAGGCAGCGACGGGCCCCTCTGCTCCTTTGGTTAGCAAACGCCAAAAGCCCATCCGGGAGGCGGCCGGCCATGATTACGGGCACGTACAACTAACAACAGAGCCATGGATTTTGGTCAAAAAAAAAAAAAAAACAACAGAGCCATGGAATTTCTTGGCGAGAACCCTGCTCCCCGTACGCCCTGTCTGGCCCGCGTGAGGCCTGCCAGCTAGGGCGTGTTTGGTTACATGCCACGTCAACCACGCTGTTATGGGTTTGGTATTGCCACCACTATGTCGTGCTACACCTCTGTCACAAACAAAACAAGCAACCAAAACGATAACTATGACGACAAAATTTTATACGGCAACCAAGCACCAATTTGGTGTGGCGAGTTGCGGTGTGCAACCGCTTGCATTGGTTGCACATAGGTTCCAAATTTTTTACTCTCTTTCACCTGTTTTTTTTTTCTTCTACTGTAGGTTCTATGCATGGCAAGGTGATCTCCACACTGCATCTTCAGGACACGGTGCTTGTGCAAGAAGAGGACGTGCTCTAGTGGTGGCCAGTGGCGGAGGGCCCGGTAGGGCAAGGTAGGGCGCCGCCTACCTTGGCTCCGCCGCAAGGAACCCTACCCCACGGGGGCCAGGACGCCATGGATGAGAGTTTGGGCTCACCCCGGGCACTTTTTACCAAAAACCGAACCGAACCGACTCGGCGGTTTTTCGGTTTTTCGGTTCGAGATCGGTTTTCGTTTGGCCTGTTCGTGTTCGGCTTTGGGATCGGTTTCGCCCAAACCGAACCGAAATCCCGAAATACCGAAGCAGTCCATCCCATTCATTCCCGCCCAACTGCCCAACTAAACTAGTCGCATCGCGAGTGCCCACCCCCCGGCCCAGCCTTTCCCAAATTCTATTCCCGCCCCCGAGCCGGCACAGGGAGAGCGACTTCCCACCCCCCGTCCCTCTAACCCTAGCGGCGAGGTGCTTAGCGGCGGGCGGCGGGGGGGGGCGACCTTGAGGCGAAGCGAGGGAGGAGCGGCGGCGGTGGTGGCGCCCTCACCGTCTTGGCGAAGGGGGCGGGCGCGTGGAGTTGAGCAATGGGCCGGGCGGCGCGAGCAGAGCAGCGGCGCGGGCGCGACCGCGAGCTTGGCGGCGCGCTGGCGAGCGGCCACAGCTCATGGAGGCGGCGCTGGTGAGCGGCGAGCCCGGCGCGCGGCCGGGCGAGCGGGAGTAGCGGCAGATTCGCCGATTTGTGAGCTAGCGCAGTTTTTTTTTTTTTCTTGCCATAGTTCGGGTCGGTTCGGTTTTAACCGAAAACCGACATAAAAAAACTGAAACCGATTTGGTCGGTTTCTATTATTTTGCCAAACCGATCGGTTCTTGATTTATGAAAACCAAACTTTCTCCATACCGAACCGAACCGAACCGATTCGGCCGGTTTCTACCGAATGCCTGTGCTGAGTTTGGGCGACCTTCTGCTGCCCGCAGATCGCCCGCCGCTAGGAGGAAGATGACTGAAGGCTGAAATATGAAAGACTGAAACGTTACTTGGGCTTTGGGCTTTAGTCTTTATAGTCTTTATCGACGGACTTGACGTCGCCCCACCTTAAATCTTTTTTTCGCCCTCCGCCACTGGTGGCGGCTGCGCTGCCGGAAGTTGGTCGCCAAGCATGTCCGCAAAGGTTTCGACTCGCTTTTATTCCTAGCGGGATGGGTGCTCGGAAAGAAAGAAACCTGAACGCGTTATATGTTGATCCTTCGACTGGTGTTTGGCGCTGCAAATTCAGCAGGAGGCCAGCCAGTGGTGACCGGCGGGATATCGACACCTTCGGGCATTGCAAGCTTTGATGTGATGCCTTCTAGTCGCAAAGTAATTCGCAAATCACAAATCACAATCTCTTGTTGTCGAGCGGCTGTGTTGTAGCCTAATCATTGGATTATTACTATTGCTGCATTTTGTATTGACTTATGTTTTTATTCATGCTTAATGAATTCATGTTCATGCACTTTCAAAAAAACAGGGTTCCACGCATGTGTGATCATCATGTGTGGTATCTTCCTTCCATTATGCTTCATTAACAAAAGGTGCACGCATAGATTGTGCGTTAATTTCGACCCGGCCGCGGCGATCATTGCCTTCATCTCCTTTTGGCTGCTTGTCTCAACTTTCTCACCCATCTGGAGCTGGAGCAGAAGCTGGAGCTAGCCGAAACGTTTTGTTTACTAGAGTACTAAAGTATTTGTTATACACTTATACATGCATGCATTCGACGATCGAAATATTTAAATGCCGTCGACGTCGACATATAGATTGGTCAATGGTGATGTTTACTCAAACCCAACTGCCAAACTTTGGCCAGTCTACCAGCTGGTTTTTGGTTACGGCAAGTCACAACTCTACAATTTTATTCCATCGCAGAAGTCATGAGCCTCATCAGGTGGGATTAGTTGCGCGCACACGTTGGGGTTCCCTCTGTTTTCTAAAACTATTCTGCCAACCTTTTCGTGGCCATCATCATCGATCGACTGCCCCCTGCGACGCACGGCCCTTAAACCAAACACATCGTAGGCTGTATACATCGTACTGTGTATACATCGTATACTTCGTACGAATCTGAAATCGATTACTGTAGGTACCTAGGTAGTAGGCAGGCAGGTTAGTATGACAGTGATCGATCGGGGAGTGAGTGAGCGACCAACGGTCCATGGCCTGCATGCAGCGGTGCTGGGGGGCTACAGCCAAAGCTAGGGTGTGTAGCTTCTACCCAAAACTTGTGGCCATACGTGCAGTCGTGCACGCAGTGGCAACTTGCAAGTGGTAAAGGATCAAACATGTCCACACGAATCAACAATTTCTGCCCTACCGCCACCGGTTTTGCCATGGGCAGGACCGGCAACCAGCTTGACCAATGACATGCTATATGGAATTGCATGACACGCTCGTCGGTCACGGTCGCGGCCATCACCGACCACGACCAGCGCGGCGGACGTGCGCGTGTGCGTACCGGTGTGCCGGCCCATGCTCGTGTGTCTGGAGAGCTAGCGCGCACGGACACATGCGCCGCTGCCGCGAGACAAGAAAAGAGGGCAGCCCCAGGAGCCCCGGGTCCGGCCGTTGCGTTTGTGCCGTCTCCGGCAAAAACGCTACGATTTCTCGGAAATTGCTGGTTGTTTCGCCGCTGTCGCTGCTCGTTCATTGGCAACAAATGGCCGCCTATTCTTTGGTGTGTTTTTTTTTCTTGCTCGCGTGTGGCTCCCTTGTTTTTATCTGTACTTTCGGTACCCTCCCTTCTTTTTCTCTGGTCCACGAATGCATACTGTACGATGACATGCCAGCCCCACCACCGCCATTACTCCGGCCGGCCGGCCAACCCAGAAACACACTGGTACATGTAGATGTAGATGAGATAGGTTGACTACACTGTTTCAAAACCCCACAAATCTATAGTGTACCTAGCTTGGCGATTTTTTTCACGGATTTAAATTTGTGCGTACATGTATAGTTGCAAGAAAACTAAAGCCGGGTCTTGATCGAGTTTTCTTCGTTCTTCGTTGTCACTTCTTGTTCGGCCGGCCGCAATAATTGGGGCGCACGGCACGGCAACAGGTAAGCATGCCACCCACAAAACAAGGGCAATCTGTTCTTGAAATCTTCATCTAGCTGACTGACACTTTTTGAGCGTCGGGGCATATATGGATGCCCGATTTCAAACTAGCAGTAACAGTACACCCTTGATTTCTGTATTTTTTTTCTCTCTCCCAAGCGTTTATTCTCACTGAATCTGTATTTTATTATTTTTTTCCAACACAGCACTGTTCATCTATAGAGCATTGTCTTGCTTTCCCAATCTATTTGAAGCTCTAATAATTATTTGTGGCCCTTGCCACACAACAACTATGAGCACCTCCAAAATCTCTAAAAACACTTGCTAAATCATCGACTATCAATTGACTATTAGCGTTTAATTGATGTATTTCTCCAAGTAGTTTGTAATATTAAGTTGTTAGGTGGAACAAGAGCAGTAGGGCAACTGTCGGCCAGATAGAGGAAGTAGCTATAATTTGTTTTTTAGCAACTATACATGCTGAGTTAAAAGCCTTTAAAGCACAACTTTAGCAACCTTTGCATATTCTCTTCTGAACATAAAAGAAAAATAGGAAAGCATATATCCTACATATCCAAAGGTTATCAGATATAAGAATGCTGATGTTTCAGCAACCAAAAAGGCAACCTAACAGTAGATACGTGGACTATTTCTTTCAGAAAAAAAAAACATCGAACCATGACAAACAAACAAATCTCCAAATTCTGAGTAACAATTTAAGAAGAATATATACTAAACAAAACCACTAGTATTTTCAACAATCTATGTAGTCTGTTTCTTCTTCTATGCTGGGATTTGATGAGTACTAGCCGAGGCTTACGGGCAAAAATAAAGGTTTCATCAGTGGGAGTTAGTGTTTTGGCCTATGTTGTGCATGCACCATATCGGTCCAGGACAGTACATGGTAATAAAGCTAAAACTTTAGAATTGTATGGTTATTATGCTCCTCTCAGAAAAGAAAACATCATAATTTAAAACGTGTGATAGTCAAGAATGCTGATGTTTTAGCAACCGAATGAGTTTTACTACATCTTCTTTTCTAATAAAGCATTGAAGATTCAATCAGGGTCTTCAAATAAGCATGCTCCAAGTTGTAAAGTAAAATGTAACAGCTAGACTTATTAAAACCAGTTGCTTTGTAAGCAACATTTTAGGCCAACTAATTACAGAGAAAAAAAAGTTGAAAACACGGTCAGGAGTTTTAATTATCATAATAATCCCTTTCTTGTTTCAAAAGTTCTGAAAAAAGAGAGGTATTTGTATTTGGGTTGCATTTCAATCAAGTTGGCTCTTTCAAGCGAGCAGTGAAGTTTGAGTAGTTAGTTGGTCCTTGTTGTTTTGAAGTGATGAGAGTGGTGTGGGTATGCATATCCTTCTAGTTGTATGGTATGTTGTCCGGCTTCCACTCAAAAACTAGACCGGCTCTTGTATTTTTATTTTATCCTTCTAATAAACTATTTTGTGGCAAATATTTCCCATCCTTTTGAAAAAAATATTTTTTTCTCGTTTCACTATTTCTGGAGAGAGAGAGATACTGGGCTTTTATACCAAACCATATATATAGCTGTTTTGATTTATAAATCTTTGAAATTCCACTAAAAAATAAAATTTTGAAATGAGGATAAACCAATAGTCAACAAAAGACATCTACATACTTACAAGGAACCACAGGACAGAGGGGCTTCATTTTTCAACGGGGTACATTTTGCCGGTGCCTGTTGGAAAATCTGTTGATAGGATAGATCGTCCTCCCCTACTTTCTTCTTCCCTTCCCCGGGACACCATGCTACACACCAGCATGCTAAACGCAACTATAAAATTTAAATCCAACAACGACCTCCTTGGCTTGTCACAGCGTCTTGTCTTGGTCTCATCATCCCCAGGACTTCCATGCCCCCGACCCTCCCATATATCTCCACCTCCCTTCTCCCGTCGTCGCCATGTGCTCACCACGCCCACCACAGCTAGCTCGCTAGTCCACTGATCTGTCTGGTCCATGGCCGCCGCCGGCTGTTTCTTGCAAGTAGGAGGAGGAGGAGGAGGCGGCTGTAGTAGCAGCAGCCGGACGACGACGACGACGACGCGGCGGCGGCCATCATTATCGCCGCGGTGGCGGCTGGTGCTGGTGTTCCTGCTGCTCCTGCTGCTGGTGCCGAGCTGCTGCCAGGCGACGCGAGGCATGCAGCCGTTCAGGGGCAAGCCGCTGGAGGCCGGCAGCGCCAACCATTTCCTGGGGTTCTTGCCGCGGGGGCACCGTGCCGCCGTCGGGCCCCTCGCGGCAGCACAACTCCATCGGAGCGGAGGACCAAAGCCATCCCTGACGACGACGACGTACGTGCCGGCCGGTGCGATGCGTGGAAGAAGCCGGCAAGCCGTCGTGCCGATGGACGGAGGCCCATCGACCCAGAAAGATATTTGTAGAGTAAGATCTCGAAGAGAGTTCTCGCATCATCATCATCATATCATGGATTAGTTAGATTCATGGTTCGTTGTCCATTGTAGCTAAGCAAGGTCACAGTAGTATTGACTAGTTAGTACGTACGTAGCAGTAGCAGCAATATATGTATACTTTCAGGGAACGGCGAATTGAACAGGTTAGGAGGCACGTTTTTCCTCTCCTCCGTAGGATCGAGTCCTACGGTGGTAGGATGCTAGCTGTATATGTATGAGGCTATTGGTTTTTTGGAGATCGAAGATGGGTGGTGGCGTACTCTAAGTTGTTTCTCTGTCTCGATCGTTTCATTGGTGGTGCATGCTTCTTGTTTGTTCTTCTTGCTTCCTGTTATCTTCTTCCTCTGCCGCTGCTTTAGTGAGCAGGGCGAGCTGGATCGATGCTTCTGTTCGCTGCAGCTGCTGCAATCACGCACTGCTTTATCTATGGTCTTTTTTTCTTCTACTACTAGTCTCTCTCTTTTGCTTTGCTGATAATAAAGCTAGGTACGTACGTAGCCCGGACAGCAGAGTACGAGTGTACAACAACCATTTGCCTCCATCGCTGCTTTCTGATGAGCATCATCATCATGGATGATATGATGATATGGATCGAGAAAAAGATGCAGAGCTGTCCATCGTTGATGCTGTGCCGTGCAGTGCAGTTGCGTGCGTGCTGTGATTGCTCCACACGGTCCACAGCATGCGAAAGGAGCACACACCGGCACCGGCACCTCGCAGCTGCGCCGGCAGCCGGCCGACGAGGGATCGTCGCGGTTGGTGTTGACGATTTGTTGGGGGCCGGCCAGGCCGGTTGAATTTTGATTTGGATTTGGAAGTACTCGTACGACACCGCGGGCGGCCAACCATACTAATCTACTTTTGACCGCCACCCCTTCTACCCTTTCCCTTCTCTCTATTTTTTTGACCGGCCAGTCTGTTATTTTTGTCATATAAAAAAAATTTTTTTTACTGCTACATGTTCGCCGTTTGACTGTCGTAGTTGCTTGGAAGGACACACGGATGGATGAGCAGAGAAAAACCGTGATGAAATGAAAGAGGACGTAATATGAATCACCAGAGAAACCGTGATGTAATAAGACGGTTGATTGATTGTGATCGTACCGGCACGGCAGCATCAGATCGTAATGGCGCGTCGGATTGGATGGATCTGAGAGCTGCCTACTTAATCGGCGTTGTCAGGTCAGCATAGCACCTTTCGGTTTCAGTAAATGGCGAACGGTGCAAGCTGCCGACTGCCGTTGTTGTACATGCACGTACTACTGCACGCCATGCCGGGCCGGCTTCCGTCAGCCAGCCATTTGACACCCTGCAACAATGTACAGTAAGCTACAGTGGGATACGCGACGTGTTACTGCCATGGAAAGGGGAAACGCAAAATCTCATCGAATCCTAGCGGCAAGACGGCAAGATATAGGAGGCCACCTTTTGGTTTCTCCGGTGGGGATTGGGGATCGGATCGTCGGACAGTTCCTCTTCTTTGCAGTTGCTACAGTAAACACTCACTGTCCAATAGTAGTACTGTAGAGGTGAGGAAGTAGCATTTGCTTGCTTGCATTGTACCGTACTCCTGGCTAGAAGAAAGCACGCATGAGCGAGCGGTCGCAGAAGGATCGGAGACGGTTCTGATGTGATGTGACAGGACACGAGGGCACGGAATGACCAACAACCACAGGCGGACGATCGAGCGATCGAGTCCGGTGGCTGGCTGCTGTTCCCATCAGGCAGACGACTTGGCAACCGCAGCTGCTTCGCCTGCGCTGCGCGCGCCGAATATCATCTCTGCGACTGCGATGTAGGCCAACGCGAATCGCACGCCCCGCTGACTTCCACGCACGCCTTCCACGGTCTTTGTTCCATCCAGAGTACACTGTACACTTGCACTCGAATGATTCGATCCCTCGATCGGGTGTGTTTTAGACGGTCTCTACAAAATTTCCTTCATTTCCGTCACATCAAAACATTAAATCCATAAAAAAAAAACGCATGGCCGAAATATGAAATTTAGGTTAAAAAAAATTTAAGTGCACAGTTTAGATGTACTTTTCATGGCGGCGATTCTTTTTCGTTCTAATTACCCCATGGTAGGATAATATTACAACAAACAAACGAGACATGCTACAATGTTTTTCACACATACAGTCTTGCAAATTTTCCAGCCAGGTCGTGTCAATTTGGCACTGAAACTGCAAACGTTCAACCCGCTTGAAAATGCGACCCGCTTACCGGATCGAATCGGTTCGACCCCAAAACAAACAGGAGCGGAAGATTCTCGACCCGTCCGGCCCTAGGGTCGATCCGCGCGGCCTTCGTCCCCATCGCCTCACCGTCATGTGGCACTCCCTACCGCCGCCGTGAGTCGCGACAGCCACGCGGCACGGCTCCTCCCTCACTCCCGCCGCAGCTCCTCCCTCCCTCCAAAGGCGCGACAACCCCACGGCGCGCTAGTCCCTCCTCGTCCCCGCCGCGGTCGCCGCCGAGTCCTGCTCCTGTCGTCGCTGTCGAGTCCCCTCTACCGGTCCTATCTTGCTCTTGTTTTTTTTCCCTGATGGAGACTCATGGAGACTCGATGGGTGCACGGTTCTTGTTGGTGCCCTGCCGCCTGCCAGCCTACCCTAGGGGGACGGCGGCGTCAAGGTACACCGGGAGCTTGCTTCCCTGAGATGGTGATAAGATATGACAGTTCATGGATTACTAAGCTTGCTTCCGAGCCCGTTTCATCTAATTATCCAGCGTATTATGAGCGGATGGCTCACGTACATACCTACAGTAGTCGCAGCGATACGTATACGTAAGTGAAGCAGCAACGACGCGTACGGTCCAACCCCCGGGTAACTACGGGTCAGGCTGTGCACGGATCGGTTCGAACCGTGAACCTCTTTTGCCGCTGATGGATCGTGGGGTCAGCGTTGCGAGTGCTCCGAACCGCCCCGTTTGAAGGTGAGACCTGCCTGCATGCATATGCACGGTCTTGTGTTTCGACGGACGGTGGCCACCATTCCAATCCAATCCACCAAAAGTCTTCGCACGCGCGGCTGCCGGCCGGCTGCTACAAACCTTCCTTTCCCTTTGTTAAATTGGATTATTAAGCAAGTACGTATTTGGATCGCGACGTACGTACATAGGAAACGGATTATTGGCATTAATTAGTTGTATGTAGTATCTCTCAAATCACGTTTCTCCTATCGATAAGCAACAGTGACTGGCGCTGCTGAGTTAGCAACGACTCTGAAACGGCCGGCGTCATTAGTAATTCCGCATCACTGTCACATGTCTATCCGATGCTTTATCTTAGCACCGACGATATTCTTTTTGTTTGACCATGGATTTGATTTATCTGATGTGAAACCTAATACCCAAGTCTCTAAGTTACCTCTGACACAGTGAGGAACGAACTATACATTCTTTCTTGTTTTTAATGAGGGTGGACACCTGTGTTAACCAACAGCAACAACGGTGGTAAGTAGACATCGTTGTTGTCATTTCATTCGTATGACTAGTCGTTTGTTTCCTGAAAAAAATATCAGTGCAAATAAATAAACAAACATACTACAAAGCCACGCGCGCTTAACTAACGTTTGATGGCCTACCTAACATTTCCACATGATCTCTATCCTGAAATGAAATAGATCCTGAGATTGCCTTTTTGGGTCAAACTATTATAAATTTAAGCTAGCCATTTCAAAAGCAACAATATTTAAGATATCGATGATCATACGAAATGCATTTTCTATTGTATATATTTTAAATTTCGTAAGTATATACTTTCTCTGTTCCAATTTGTATGTCGGCTTTTCTAGATGCATTTCTTTTGCTATGCATCTAGACATTAACAGATAACTAAAGTTGGCCATTTGGGGCACGAGCATGATGTGCCAACCCAAGCACGATACATAAAAGCACGGCCCGACCTTCATATAGTGCCTGTGCACCGCACGCACCCGACCTTAGTGTCGCGCCCGGGCCGCAAGTTCGGCCTGTAGTGCCGGGTCCGTGCACGCGACATAGTTTTTGGCCGCACGATGCGGCTCGGTATTTTCCGCATGTTGGATTGGTCTAAGTTGAATCAGAGCCGCCGGATGCTCCTATCCTCATATAAAATAGAAAACCTAAATCCCTCTCAGTCCCAGGCATGACAGCGGTGGTGGCGCCACATCCCCGACCTCCCGCACGGTGACGACGGCGTTCGCGGCACGGAGGACCGGCGTCCCCATCGGCACGCACGACACGACACGGCCGAAGTCCCTATAGGGTCGCGGCACGGCCGAGGGTTAGGCACGATGGCACTATCAGGGACTGCACGTTAGTGCCGCCGGCCTGGTAGGGCCGGGCCCGATAGGGCCAGGCCGATAGTGCCCGGCCCGGCCGGGCCGGGTGACCCGCTTGGCCATCTATATGTATAACTAGGTGCATAACGAAAGAATGTATTTAGAAAAGCTAAATTAAACTATAATTTGAACGGAGGGAAAGATGTTGATACTTTCCATAAATTTGATGGTCGAATTTAAGTAAAGTCAAAATACCTCAACCAAAATTAGATAAAAAAATATTGCTAAATGTTTAGAGAGAGAAAGAGTCGTCTCTTATTTTTTTTGTAAAAAGAAGTATTTGTCTAATAATAATGTAATGAATAAACAAACATACTACAAAGAAGATTTTCGTGCGTCCTTTCCGGTCAAAAAGAAGATCAGTTATCCTCAAAAAAAAAAAAATAATAATAAAAGAAGAAGATCGATGATGCATGAGCATGACCAGTCACAGTATACGGTCGGCGAGTGTACACTGTACGTGTGTAGTGATAGTCTGGGCTACAGCTGGCTCGAAGAATACTGAACAGTGATGGAGAGCATACGTGGAGTCGTAGAAGCTGTTGCATGGACGTCTATCCGTCGCTGCAAAAAGGCGGCCGGCAGACACTGCAGCGACAAGTCGGAGTATGCATGTAGAGCCAGCCGCCGTGGATGAGCTGATCAAGATGCGACACCGTTGCAGCGCGCGTGTGGCTTGCTTGTCGCGTGGAGCAGCTGCGGGCGATCGATCGAAAACTAGCAGCGCTAGTGGCGGCCAGCGGACGCGCCACGCGTGTCGGCACACATGTACACACTGTACATGGGTGCATGCTATGCAAGTCCGCGGAAACCTTGCACCGTCCACATTGTTGGTCGTCAACGCTAGCTGCCTCGACACACAGTCACAAAGCATGTTGTACTACTGTACATTGGACGGTGGCCTTGCATTGTGAAAGCAAATCACACGGATGCATGGGATCTGCTGGCCGTGGCCGTATATATCCGGCAAACAAAGCTTTCGGCTTCCGCGCACAGTCAGCAAAATCTAGCAAGATGTTTCTCCATTGACCACGCAATCGATCGATTCCTTCCAGCCAAACACAAGGCGATCAAAAGATCAGGGGAAGACCAATAATAATGGTCATATATCACCATCAGAGCATAGTATAGTCTACATACAGCAGGGAAATATTACTTACTAGGAATACTATGATAGAAGCTACTACAAGAAAAGATTAGGACAAAGTAGCCTTGCAAAAAAGGTTTTTATGATTGTTACCAGAAGGTAAAAGGATAAAATGTTTCGTGTTCCGGGGCCGGCAACGTAGAGGAAAAAGGGGCGCGGGCATGCAGTGAATAAAGCTGTGGTTGCAGTGCACTGGATGAGCATCCAGTGCTTCATTCCCGACGAAGAACTGCCTCGAATCTTCAATGGGGACGGTCTTCATTCTGATTGCTTTTCCGAGGTCTCGAGCTCGGCGGGCCGATACGATACGATCATCCGACCCGCTGCCAGGAGCTAGCACTGCAAACGCGTGCGCGAGGCCGCCTCGCCGGTCGGTACCGTCCAGTGCAAGTGCAACGCAGGTCACCGCCACTCAGCGCCTCACATGCTGGTTGAGCGAGGCAGTTTCCTTCGCTGGAGTAGCCGTGTGAGTCGGTCATTTTGACTACCGACACGGGGATACTCCTCAGTCCTCCCTCGTCCCATTGTATCTAAAAAAAATAAAAAAGTTCGAAATTATTAGGGTGAATAAAACAAGTATTACTCCTACAATTCAATAGTACTAAACCACATGCCTTGCGCCATGTTCTACGTCGGCGCCGAACAATCGCAGCCACTTGTACTAGCAGCAGCGATCGATCGCTTTCTGACTGGCCAGCTCGGCCATTTTTCACGGACGCAAAAAGGCTGGTTCCACGAGTCGATTGGACTCCACACCGCCCTCCTTCCCTTACAACTGACTGACTGATGAAACCTGCTGCTGAGCAGTGAGATTGAGTACTACAACTCGTGGAACATCAACAAATCAGCAGGACGGACACATGGCCGAACGAACGGAAAAGGAAACCGACGGACGGACTGGCGTGCCGTGCGATGCCGATGCTGAATGCCATCATCTTTGCTTAAAGCGAAAGCTCTCACGTCCGATCCGATCACACCTCACCGGGGGCAACATGATTCCCGTGCTATCTATCGCAGTCGCGGCAGGACTGCAGGAGCAGCGCGGCAGACGAGACGACGGACCAAATCATTTGCGCCCAGGTAGCCGTGTCAGCTTTGCCGTAGCTTGTCGTGCGAGTAGACTTGTCTATCAGCAGTCAGTCAGAACAACAGAATGGTCTCCATCGAGCTCCTCTTCCTTTCCAACCCGCAAGAATCATGAGGCCGCCTGCTGCTGCTGCTACTGCTTGTGAATCAGCACGGCATGTGCAGTGAAGTCGATGCTGATGCTGCACCACAGTGCAAGCCTTGAAACAGCATTGGATTAGGACATTTGGACTGCCGGGCAAGAAGCCGTTCTTAGCAAAAGATTTTGGCCTTGTTAAATTTGGTCTCTTTGGTTTGTTGTGAGAGAAATATACCACGTTAATACCGGGTGGCTGGTGACTAGGCTGATTTTATGTGAGAGAAAAACACTGTTGCTTGCTGATTCAACCAGACAGCCGAACAAGGCCTTTGTTCCGCTGTAGGAGACTATTCTGTATAACACACCAGGAGTCAGAAAAGGGTTCGATGCATGCCAACATCTGATGGTCTATTGTAATATCATTACTACAAAAATGGGCGCATAGCATTTAGCAAATTCAGACTTATCAGAGCCAATCAGTCATTGTCTGACAGGCTAACTTCTCGCAACAACGTCGCCAGATTGGCTCACACACAACACACAAGAGTGAGTTAGTAGTGTGCTATTGGCAACGGTAATGCGTGGAGCGTTTTATCCAGGGCAACTTTGACAAGCACAGGTAATAATGTGCCTACCAAGCTCACAATGACAGATCCAAACATTGCTTTTCTAGCTACTATCATTGAAAGGTGCAAGTACTAGCAGGCTCTTTCTGCCCTACAAAAGATGTTCCAGAAAAGAACATGCAGACACTACTTGATTGTATCTAGTACGGTGCAGCAACACCATGGTGAAATGACTGGATGAACCGCAAGCAAATCTCCCATCTCTTCCAGTAAAGAATGGAGGTCGGTACTACCCGTTGCAAACTCAATGTGGGGTAACAAATCCGTTACCAAAATATCAGTTGCATGCAAGTATCATGACATGGCCACAGGAGCTCAAGACATTTTTACAATGATATGGAAGTCATTTGTAATATTAGAAGAAAAAACAAAGCCCTTGAATCAAATCCATAGAGAAGCCCAAGCAAATTGGCAAATTAAAGCCCACTAGACATTACACCAGCCAAGTTCGGTGAGTTTCAGTTCAGTGCACAAAGAGGAAAATTGCACGGCCTGGCCTTTTAGCGCCTGCCTCTTGGTCCAACTGAAACAGTCGCACAAAGAAGGGGTTGGGCTAGGCACCATGGGCCCCGTTACCGATTTTTTTTTCTCAGCTGCCTTAATGATTATTGGGCTGGTACTTGGGTGCGGTATTCCCGAGAAGCCCGTCTTTTTGCTTTTTAGCCATTTTTTTGAAAGTTTTTCACAAATACATACTTTTAGATTCATTTTAAGAAATAGACCTTTTTTTTTAGCCACGAATCATGGCGCCGGGTATAACGCCTCGGCACCAAGACCCATCGCGCCGGGCCGACGGCGTGGCATCACAAATTTTACGTTTATCCCCTTGGCACCACAAATCACGCGACAATGAGCTCGGCGCCATGATCCACGGCGCCGAGGGGTAATTGTAAAATTTGTGGTTTTTGCCTTCTTCACACGGTTGGAATGAACAACTAAATTTATTCCTACAGCTGTACAACAATCTAGCTATTGTTTAGTTGGTTAGCCCATGAGCATTGGTTGAGCATTGTGGTGGTTAGGGTTCAAAACCCTTGCAGTGCTCCTTTTCTGTTTTTTGCTTTTTAGTAAGCAATATAACAAGTATTTTTAAGCAAGTACAGGAAGATATTCTATTTTTTAATAAGCAATAGTAGCAATTAAAGCATTTTATTAGCAATTTCAACAAGTACTTACTCCATACCAAATTGTAAGTCATTTGACTTTTTTTTTTTGACACCAACTTTGACCACTCGTTTTATTTAAAAATTTATACAAACATAATCAAATTTAAGTTACTCTTAAAAACATTTATTAGTAAAGCAATCCATGACATAAGAAGTGATATTTGACATATATTTTCAAATAAAGGCGGATGGTCAAACTTTATTATATATAAAAAAGTAGAACAATTTACAATTTAGGATGGAGGAAGTATTTTATATGCAATTACAAGAAGAAATATAAATAAATGCACTTGCATAAGGTGAATTTTGGATTTAGATAGTATACAACATTTTGGAATGAACAGCCACGCCGCGCTGGACTTTGATCTAGCTTTAGTTTGGAATGAACAACATTACAACATTTATAGGTAATATATATAAGATCCCATCGTTTGCTTTTTAAAAATAAAAACAAAACTGCACGTGCTTGGGAATGAACAGCATTTAATCGTTTACTTATTAGAAATAAAAAATAAAAAAAAGGAGAAGCTGCAGATTCCAGCCATGGCTACTGAGGTAGCCAGCCAGCGCGCACGGGCTAACCAGCCCAACCGCCGCTTTGTTGCAATGTAGGTTTAAGAATAATTTTACTTTTTCACTCCAAACGCATGAAGAGAAAAAAAAGCCTAAGTTTTACATTTACCCCTCGGCGCCGTGGATCATGGTGCGGAGCTCGGCGCCGTGATCTATGGCGTCGAGGGGGTAAATGTAAAATTAGCAATGCCACGCCCGTCAACCTCGGCGCCATGGGTTGTACATTTTATTAAATCTCCAGGTACCCACAAGATATGATTAAATACATTAAAAATCTATCTGTTTTTGAAAGAAGAAAAGAAAAAGAGACCTATGCTACATGGGCTGAACAATCTGAAAAGGACACTGCTATAAAGCCCGCACCAGTGTCGTAATCCGTCCACCAACAAAGCCAAGCCCTGTCCCCTACAAAATACATTAGGCCGGTGAAATTGATCTTAATTTTCACTCAGCAGCTTCGCCGGCCAGAACCCTCGCGCTCTAGTTTACTCGCTTTTTGTTTTCCCTGTGTCTTGAGCGCGTTCTGTCGCTTGTTCGGTCATAAGGTAAGGTACATACTTCACTTAGTTCGGAATTCTTAGTTCGGATGTGTTAGTAGATCGGTAGGTGTTGAATCAAAAAAAAAAAAAAAATCGGTAGGTGTTAATTCTTAGTTCGGGTGTGTTAGTAGATCGGAAGTTTTTGTATCTCATTTTCCGTTAGGTTCCTTTGGATCTTATCTAAAGATGGGGGTGGGCACTCCACGGAGGGAACCGTAATCGACCCAAGGATCCATCTGATCAGTCGAGGGAGCACTGATGCATGTGTATTAGGACCTGCTGCCTTGCGACTTGCTATGCTGGTTTGCGTCTTGCTCTTACTGGATTGGGCTCCGGCGGCGCTGATGCTCGCGATAGCAACGACGGATGGAAAGAGGATATGGCGGCGACTTATAGGGCGGGCCTTGAGAAGTAGTGTGGGGCGTAGGACGACGGCGCACACTGTGACGACGGAGAGCACGAGTAAGAAGTTAGCGAGGAACGCCCCTCAGCAGGAATGCCCCTCTGCTCTTGGCCTTATGGCTACTGCGTCATCCATGGACGGTGGCACTGTGGCAGGCTCTATATTTATCTTTGACTTGGCCTTAGTTAACACTAAAAATACAGTTAGGGATGTACTCCCCCAAATTCAAATTCAAATCCTTATTCTGTCATGGTATATATATAGTCTCTCAGCTTGGGCTAATCGCATGCCATCAACTGAGATTTTGTCTCAGTTGCCGCTGCTGGGCATCTTTCCCGGCAGGCTGGTTCTACAATATGCCACAACACTAACCTTCCGTGTTTGGCACACACTTCATTATTTATTTGTGCCCTCAAACACTCTAATTGCTTTACTACTGCTCATATGTAATCTAATCATTTGGTTCGTTCTTGGTTGAAGGGATATAATGGCTACTTCAGCCGTGGCATCTTAGGCTGGAAGAGGGGGAAGGTCAACGCTGTGCCTTCTAGTGACATGCTGTTAATAATGGGCATTGTACCAGGGGATGTAGTTCCATCTGAGAGGTCATTGATCTTATCGTGCATCATCGCTCCAAGGCTGGTAAGATCTCATGTACATTGATCCACACATCCACATTTCATATATATATGTGTGTGGTGCCCTAATACTTATTTGTGATTGCTCTAGGCACGCCGTTATGGAATAGATGAGCCATTTGCTTGGGAAAGTAGGGAATTCCTTAGAAAACTTTGCATCGGAAAGGTCTTTCAATATGTTTATACACACACATACATACATATATGTGCTCGATCTCATGAGCTCTCCTTGTGCGTAGCATCTGATGTTTCTTTACAACTAATATGAGCTGAAATTGAAAGCAGGATATTCTTTTTAAAGTGGACTCTACTACTTCAGGCCGTGAGTATGGAATAGTTTATCTAGGTGACACAAATATTGCATACCTTCTAGTTGCCTGTGGGTTTGCCAAGGTGAGATGATCTTTCACTCTATTTCTTTGGTGATCTTCTCATATTCTATTTTATGTATCATTTTAAGTCCAAATGCTATTCTGGTTGATCAGGTAAAAGCGCAAGGTCGTCTTAAGGGTGACAACAGTCCATATACCACAGAATTGCTAAGATTGGAGGAAAAGGCTAAAGACCAAGGTTCAGGTTGTTGGAGTAAGGTTAGTATATGAGATTTAATTACCAAACGTTTCTAGTTAACAAGCATTTAGCATTATAGAGCATACTTGTTGGGATTGCGTTGTAATCATAAAATATATATACTCCATCCGTCCCTTTATACATGTCGTTTTAGGATCCCACACGACTACCAAGACGGATGGAAAAATACCTGCATGCCCCTACTGTACTGCTCCCTCTGTTCCTTGCTCTCGGACGGAAGAAATCGCTAGCAGGCTAGGCGACGGAGGAAAGGACAAGGCTCCCACTCCCAGGCTCCCATCGTCCCTTGTTTTTCTCATTTTTTTATTCCCAACTGTGGCCGACAGGGGACAACTGATGCACTGGTGCGCTATTGTAGCATAGGGGAGGCTCACCGCACAAGCTAGAACGACTTCTATTGAGGGACAAATTTTTGAACCCGGCGTCATGTATAAAGGACGGAGGGAGTATCTTATTGGTTATTTGTCTAGGAACAAGGCATCATAGAGGCTTCAACTAGAATTCTGCCATCATCAACCAACCCTTTTTTGAAGTAAAGGGATTTTTTGCTCAGATGAAAGGGAAGGACTTGGAGGCTATCGTCGAGCAAGTCTGTGATGGTAGCACCATCCGAGTTTACTTGTTTCCGAGTTTTCATTTCGTTCAAGTTTATATGAGCCCTTTTTACAATGGTTGGAAATACTTTCCAACTCCTCCCAACCCCTCCTGATTCCTTTTCTTAATTACAATTTTCATCAATTTATTTTTGATTAAGGGCAGTTTAGTCTTTGTGCCACTCCCTCTCACCCCTAACCCCCTGCCGTGGCCCAACTCCCCGGCCCAAACTAAACGGCACCCAGCGCCCTCGTCTGTCCCGGCTCGCTGCCTCACCCGCCGCCGGCGCCATCGCCATCGCCATCGCCATCGCCGCCATCCAGCTCCGATCCGGTAGCCTCGCCCCAGCCGCCGCCGCTACCATCGCCATCTCCGACGTCCTGGTCCGACGCCTCCTCGCAATCGCTCTGGCGGCCCTGTCCTCTTCCTCGAATCAGCAGGGGCACCACCCCATCTTCGGTGCCGGCGTCTCCCTCGCCCTAGCCACCGGCGCCGCCGTCCTGGTCGTTCGACGCTGTCGCACCCGCTGCCAACCAACGTGGTGGCCACGAGAAGAACCACCACCACCCACGTCTCAGCATCGCCGTGCCCTCTCCCACCTCGTCGCACGGCGGCTACGTGCCCTCCCGTACTTCCCTGTAGGTGTGGATCCTCACTCGTTCTGTTTACTGTGTTCGTCTCGTTGAAATGTGGTTGCACGGATTGAATCAAATTCCAGCAATTTGTCGCCTTCGTTCATCAGTTCAATGGTAGCAGTGATAGGTGATTACCTGGTTCATACCCTGTTCTTGAAATGCATGTGTAATGGTAGTACGAATGTACATGTTGCGTTTCCATTTCAGCGTGGGAATGGAGTCTGCAATGCCAAAGATTTAGGACTGATTTGAGTTGCTGTCCTGTCATCCTTTTCCATGTTTCAAGTTTGTGTTCAGGACTGAAATGATTAGCTAGCATGATGATTAGTACAAGACTGGTAGAATTTTTTTTCTGTAGGGCTATCCGAAACAGATGGAGCTATCATGTTGGGATCTAGCATGGTGATAAACTGATAACAGCAATTCTAAATGTATTGTCCTGCTGTTTTTATTGAATGAAGAGCTAGGGAACTTATCTCTGAATTGCTTGGATTCAAACAGTGCTTGACTGAAATGATTATGTTAGAAGTATGACATTGCTGTGTGCACGGTAGCGTTTGATACCTGGCCATTGACTTTTCCTTTTGGCTGTTTAGTGCAAATGACAGCATACATTTTCCTTGAGTTTTGATCTGTATCTCTGAAGAATGCACCTTTGTCTGAATTAATGTCTTCCAATCTTTTCTTGCTTGGTTTGAATTAATGTCTGAATTATTCGGTGCTTTATGATAGCCTTTCTATTTATGAATAGCTAAGTATACTTCTTTTCCATATATTTATATCTCACGATTGGGGGATAAAAAATACTCAAAGTTTTGGCTCGTGGATATCATGGGCATTTCAAGTAAGTGACCATCCTTTTTTGTGCTTACAACCTGCCATCTTATGAGCAGATTATCATGTTGTTCTTAATCTTCTCTGAATTTTGGCCAACCTTGGCCAGCCTAGAGAAATCATGAGGTAAATCAGGATATCATGTTGTAAATCAGGCTGAATGAGATGGTAACATGATAGGCTGATTTACCTCATGATTCAGCACAACTCTGAATTTTTGTACCTGCATGATTCAGAGAAGATTTACCTCATGATTCAGCACAACTCTGAATGAGATGGTAACATGATAGGCTGATTTACCTCATGATTCAGCACAACTTTGAATTTTTTCGTTTGTTGGAAATCTAAAAGTGTTATTGCCTTCAAAAAACAAGTGAGCGAGGGCATTTTCAAAGGAGGGGCCAAGGGCATTGTGTTTCTTAGAATCTCAAATCTCCCTGAAGATGTGCCAGATTTATGATTTGCCAAGGATCTGCTTGTTCTTTAGCAGCTTAGGTACGCTGGATGCTTCACTTTGATTTATTAATACAATCGCGTGCCTGATATCTGAAATTTTAACATACCACGTCATTAATGCCTTCACTGGTGTTGCTTATCACAAAAGCAGTAAAGGATTTAGGAATGTAATTTGGATGCCACACATTGACAACATTGAGTTAAGATGAAATGCTTTCTGTTTGTATCTGTAAGTTACTTTAAGCTAGAGAGAGTTCAACTTGTTGGTGTCATGATTATTTCTCATAACTGGAAGACTGATACAAAGATGCAGGTACCAACGTAGAAAATCCTTTATCTTTTTGTGGGTGAAATAATAAGGGAAAAAACTGACTCAATATCTGTGCTGCGCAGCCCTATCTTCATGAGTCACGGCATCAGCATGCGTTGAAAAGGGTCAGGGAGCTGGAGGTCGGTTTCTGAATTCGAAGTCAGATGACAAGGAAGTTTTGTACACCAAGTGCAAGCGGGCAGCAGCAAGATGGTGTCAGTCCGTTGTTGTAGGACATACCATAGAAAAACATAGACGAGTCGACAGGTTTTGGAGTCTTGGTTTGGTCCTCTGTTTATTCACCTTCCCCTAGATAGCTTCAGTATGCGCTTCAGAAAGTTTAAGTGTGTAGCATATTAGCTTATTGTTTGCTTTGCGTGAACTTGATTTGGGAGTTGAGTTCATAACCCTACTGTGTATGTGTGCTTTCTCGAATTTTGCATATTGTGCTTTCTCGATTACTCCAAAGTGTATTTTGCACCGTTTGTCACACGAGCGTATCTTACTTTTTGCTTTGGAAGACTAAAAAGAAAACAATAAGAAAAAGAGGCTTGAAAGCATTTCGTCTCTACATCTGATAGACCTGAACTTAGAACTTTCTTCATTAATTAGTGACTCTGGACGACGCGCCAGCCACGTTCACGTTGCCAACGCGCCACCTTCCCAGGCGCGTCGCCAACGCGCCAGCACCGGTGGTGCGGCATCAACGCGCCAGGTGCGGCTTCAACACTAGCGTCTGTTTTTTTTTTCTTTCTTTTTTATTTTTGGGTATGAAGTTCTTTTAGCTCAGCGTCAATGTCTCTATAGTGTTGAAAAGGAATATTACAAGTAACCTTTGAATTCCCGTATCCGTTCGTTCCAACGGTAGTGTGTAGGGTTCAATTGATAGCTAGGAATATTGAGATGGCTTAAGATTGACGAATATGTTTTTTCAAAGTCAAGACAACTTCATTTGGATTATTGCCGAAACCAAGGCTGAGCGTATCTCTCGATCTCGTTTGCTTTGCCGGACAACACACTGCTTAAAAGCGTAGGCCAACTAGCAGCGTTGAAGTTCACAACTACACTGCGTACTCGGTCAAATGTTTCAATCCGGTGCCAATGGGCCGGCGCGACTTTGTTGGGCTCCCAATTAGGTTGAGCCTGACTTAGCTGTGCTGGCCTTAAGCATCAATTTTTTTTTTCTACCACAAATTTATTTTACTAATAATCCATTTTGCAGTTCAAGTTTTGCAAAACTTTTTTTTTCAAAACATTTACTTTCTAACTAACTATCCATTTTGTGCATTTGTGCAATTTTCAAAGCATGTTTACCTATAAGAATAAATGTTAAAATACTCTAACCTAACTAGAAAAATCTAAAAACTTGCATAGACATATCATTTTGGTGTATAGTCATGAGAAAAAAGTTTCAATTGATTCGACAACGTGGTGGTGCACATCCTCACAAAGGCATACACGCCTCACTACGACCAATGGAACTATGTGTGAGATGTCGCCACATGTGAGACTTGTATATCACCACTATCGCGAAATCATCCGAGACTTTAATAGGGTGGTCAAGGAGCGAAAATGAGATGTTATGTGCATCTGTGCAATTTTCGAGCAAGATTACCTATTATTGTAATTTTTTTGTTGATTTACTATAGAATAAATGCTAAAATACCCTAATGTAACTAGAAAAATCTAAAAACTTGCATACACACACCATTTTGGTGTATAGTCATGACAAAAAAGTTTGATTGATTACTCGACAAAGTGGTGGTGCACATCCTCACAAAAAGGCATACACGCCTCACTACGACCGGTGGAACTATGTGTGAGATGTCGCCACATGTGAGATATGTATATCACTACTATCTCCGAATCATCTCGAGACTTTAATAAGTGTTCAAGGAGCTAAAATGAGATATTGTGTGCATCTGTGCAATTTTCAAAGCACGTTTACCTATTATTTTATTTATTTGTCGGATTACTCAAGAATAAATGTTAAAATCCCCTAATCTCACTAGAAAAACCTAAAAACTTGCATAGACACACCATTTTGGTGCATAATCATGAGATAAAAGTTTCAATTGATTCGGACAAAGTGGTGGTCCACACTTCTCACAAAGACATACATGTCTTAATACGACTAATGTGACTTGTGTGAGACGTTAAGCCACATGTGAGATATGCATGTCGCCACCATCTCCAAATCATCCGAATCTTTAATCACGGTCTTTATGGGGCCAAAAATTATGTAAAAATAATATGGAGAAAAAAATATGATGAAATAACAAAAAATATTGTAAAACCAAAAAAAAAAACGCCTATGGGTTATGAACAAGGGAGCTGGAGCCCAAGCTCTAACTCGCCAAAACCATTATGCCACTCAAGTCTGCATTTTGGTATGAGTACATCGACGGATTCTTTTAACTCGAAGTGAGGATTGGGAGCCGCCCATCCTGGACGGACCCCGACCCGGCGGTGCTGCGGCGTGGTGGTGACGAAGGTCGGCCCGGCGCTTCGGCCCAACACCCCGTCCGCCCTAGCCCGGAGCCGCAGTAACAAACGCACCTAGGAGAAGAGGGAAACCCTACGATGGTGCCACAATGATTCCGGTGATAGAGGTGGCCGCCGAGTCGCAACCATGTCGAGCCCCAAGCACGCCCGGATCAACCCCGAAAGGGCGAATGGAGGAAAAGGGAAAAGGGCGGCGATTGAAGAAAAAGGGAAAAGGGCGGCGTGCTCATCGGGGAAAGAAGAAGGCGGTCAACAGCGCGAAGAGGGGCCAAACGAGATTGGGAGAAGTGGGATTGGGAGGTGACCCCCTCGCCAGAGAAGAAGGTAAGAGAAATCCCCCTCCCCGCACTATGGTTCCTATTTCTTTCCCAATTCACGAGCTCGATATGGTCAATTCTTGTCGATCATTTTTTTTTGTCTTGCGTGTTTCGATAGTAGTGATGACGAAGAACTGTTCACTCCTATCCAAAAAGAAGATCAAAGATGCAATTGAAAAGGCTAAAAAAGAAGTCAAAAGGACATCTTTTCGCATGGCGGAGAGGACATATTACAATGTTGCGTTGGAGCTAGACATGATGTATTACGACATGCGTATCGATGTATTACAACATGCCTTAGTCTGTAACTAGGTCGCAAGTAGTCATTTGCATGATTCAATAAAAATTCTTGTGATGGTCTACGTGGAGGAAATAATATTGGTCTACGTACATCGATCTTGAACATACACACGCGCGGCAAGAACATTAAGGTATGCCGCACCTTCCTGTTAGGGCGCGTTCTCGCGACGCGCCACCCAGCCTGAGCGGCTTCAATTCAGGATCGATGTTCATGAACTCAAAGGAAAACTTGATCAATGAGTTGTGACAATTGCACATAGCCATAACTGGATCAATGATCCTATATTCTTAGTCATCGTACATCGATCTCACACTTTGGAGACATTGACGCCGAGCGCTGGCGCGTTGATGCCGCACCTTCAGTCTGGCGCGTTCGCGACAGCGCTGAGAAGGTGGTGCGTTGGGGACCGATGCGTGCCCGATCGTCTTGGCCGCACCAAGATGGGCCGACGATCTTGGCGCGCACCATGGTGGCTGGTGCGTTGAAATCGAATACACCAACCGTGCCACTGCAGAGCGGCTTCGCCATATTTGTTTAGAGCCAGCGTTCACCTGGTCTAGCGGGCAATAACCTGTAAACATATCAGCAAGAACAAGGCATCACAACCCCGACAACAATCTTCATCATTAACTCCCATTGCAAAGAAGTTCTAGTTGCCCGGACTTCTATAAACAAGACAGTCTTAGCATAAGTAATCCACTATTCGTAAAGGGGCATTCCAGGATTTCCATTACAAGAAAAAAAGAATACAATCTGAATCAAAATAAGGGTTTTGCAAGGCTATGATGCTATAGTTAGCCCAAAGATCGACTACTGAGCATGTGTTGGTCCCGGTCCGTTCGGTTCATGTCCATCTCTCATTTCTTAGCCTTACGTAAACGGAGGCACCTGTACTTCTCACCACCGACAGTGATCTCAAGGGCTCCATCTTGGTTGTCTTGGCTGGATGCTTGTTCCCATGAGGACACTCTTTTCCTTCTCTAAATTCTCCTTTTCCATCTTCAGCCTGGCTTCTTGCATTCACACAAATAAACAGATTATCAACACTCCATTTCTGAACAAAAACAATAAGAGCTTAATGAAGTATGAATCCTGTAATCTATTGGCAAGGGGCGGTGCAACAGGACATTTCAGCAGGAGCAAGCTTGCATAATGAGTAGTTTGATCAGAAAGACCAGCATTGCTTGTTCAATATCCTGTACTACATACCAAACGATCTGAGCAACCAAATTCGATGTCCGTTGTGGAAATTACGAAACTATAGGCATGATGATTCTAGATTTCTCACAACGGACACTACAAAAGTGCATCAGGTGGTCAAACCACAAAAATCAAAAGCAAGTATGTGAGCAGTAGCAGGATGTTCAGAAAAACGTGTTTTTTTAACTGAATTAAGCCAGAACTAGATCAAATAACTATGAACAGAACACCAAAGGATCGACATCTATTCTGGTTATCTGTAATCTAGTAGCATATGAATTCAGGATTCAAAGGCCTAACAGATCAAACCGACATACTAATAGATGTCAAGATTCTTGCTTTGCCAATTTACTAGATGTACAAGCAAAAAGGACCCTAGAGACAACGAATAGCTCGAGTCACGCAACCTGACAAGAACGTGCTCATCTAGATCAGAAGCAAAATGGAAACGAACACAAGGAGAGAGAGAGAGAGTCGCCGACGCGTACCTTCGATCCGCTCAGTTTCCTGCGCCGTGACGGCAGTGATGTGAGAGCAGGCGAGAAGCACGGCGAGCGCCAGGGCCAGCGCCCGCGCGCTGCCTGTCCCCATTGATCCTGACCCGCGCCGCCGCCTTCCCTCCCTGCCACTTGACGCTCGGCTTGTCAGGCAGGCCAACGGGGAGAGAGATCGAGAGGACAGGGGCAAGTAGTAGTAGGATGCTGGTGGGATGGGAATGGGATCCTCGGCAGGCACCTCCTTCTCCTCCCGTGTCCGCCGGCAGCGGCAGGGACGCCCCGGCCCTCCTCATCGGCCATGGGGTCCAGCCAAGAGAGGAGGTCCTCCACATCCCGCATCTCGCTCCCCGGCAACGTGACCCTATAGCACGGAGGGTGGCGGCGCCAATGGCGTGCAGCGGCGCTGATGGTGGGCGTACGGCGGCGGCGGCAGGAGACGGAGACGAATGAAATCCAATGAACCCTAGAAATAAAATATTCAACGGACTATACTACCTCCTAACTATAGGACTCAAGACATTATTTTACAATGGTGAAGGTACAGTTTTACCCTTTGTTAAAAAAAAGAACTATAAAAAAACAATTAACACTAATTTATTTAGGTTCCTAATAACACAATTTTTTAGAGGCGTTGGGAGGTGTTACGTGTCGTATGGCCCACATGTCATAGACACGGAAACGCCCAGGAGCGCCTCCATCGACGCCCCCCAACGCCTTTTTCTCATTTTGGGCCCACATGTCATACACACAGGAAACGCCTCCAGACGCCTCTCCAACCATTGTAAAAAAGTTCTTCTCTAATACTATGCATGATTATCGTTGATTCAAACAATTATGCAATAAAACAAGTGTTCTACTTATTTAAAATACTAGCTAGTGCAGGTAGCATCCCAAATATTTATTTATATATATATACATTACCCTCATGTTCATACATTACCCTCAAGATAGTTGTAATTAATCATCTGGACCCTGATTTCTGGTCGTCCGATTAATCGCGATTAATCGCGATTAGTCGTCCTGGTCGGTCACAGGGCTCGATTAGGTACCCTCGACCCGACCAGCTCGACCGAAAACCCGGTCGTCCGATTAGTCGTCGACTAATCGCGATTAGTCGTCCGACCGCGCCAATTGGGCGACCAGGTTCATGTTTTTGGGCCTGTTTTTGCATGTGGGCTGCTGGGCTTTGGCTTGGCCTGTTAGGGAGAGTTGGGTGTCTGAAATAGCTAGGCCAATTGATCACATTAAAACAGGAAGCATATGTACATGGCAGACACCAGGAAGCATTCTAGCACCTGTCTGTACATATATAGTATAACCCAACTGAGCTAAATATATAGTATATATATAGTATGTATCCTAAAATACCCTCGGCGACCCGGTGGGGACGACCGTGGCTCGACGAGGCGATTAGTTTTCTGGTCGACGATTAATCACGATTAATCGCTGGTCGGTCCCCTGGTCGACCGGGTTCGACCAGTCGACCAGAAATCATGGATCTGGACTACTATCCATATTTTTGCTATGAGGTGGTAATTTCTAGCCGCAGGAGTAAATGTGATGGGTTTTTATCTTTTCAGTTTGATATATTTATTAGGAGATAAGAAAATGTTGGAAAGTGTATGCAATTTGGATCACTAATCTATCAACCCGTTCTCCATCATGGACTATTAATTTCAGAACATAGTTATCAGAAATTTGGGCCTCGCTTATCTTTGCTCCCTCTAGTTTATTCATATTTGAATACAGTAGTCAGGCAGAAACTCTGGTAAAAGTTGAACCGAAGATTATCTTCCCCAAATGTTCTTCACATTGTTTTTTGTTAACTTTTGCAATTAATTGCCTGCGCTAATTAATGTATGGGTTTATGCGTGGTGAGCAGCTCATTGGCTGCTCGTGCCGGAGAAGCGTGGAACGAGTGGGAGATCCAGATCCTGGTGATGGCGAGCTTGTTCTTGCAGGTGTTCCTCTTGGTGTCGGCACCGTTCATAGCGCCACAGGTCCAGCGTGCTGAATGGCTCGCTATGGATCGCGTACCTGATGGCCGACTACGTGGCGACCTACCTCCTTGGCCGCCTGACACTCCTCCTGGCCATAGCCGGCGAAGGCACGCGGCAGCAGCTGGCGCTGTTCTGGGCGCCATTCCTGCTGCTCCACCTTGGAGGGCAGGAGACGATCACGGCCTTCTCCATGGAGGACAACACGCTGTGGAAACGGCGGCTGCTGGACCTGGGCTCCCAGGTGGCGATGGCCGTGTACCTGTGGGAAAGCAGTGGCGCGAGGGACAGCAGGCTGCTGGTGGCTCCCATGGTGCTCATGTTCATTATCGGAGTAGCCAAGTGCGGCGAGAGAATATGGGCGCTGAGGGCAGCCGCCGTAAGAAGTGGCACCAATCATAAGGGAGGATCTGGTGGTTCAGAATCAGCTATGATGGACCATTATAATCACCTGGTTAGTATGAGCTCATCAGAAGGCAAGATGAGCATCGAGCGCATCCTGGAGGAGGCTTCCATCGACTTCTCAAGAACCTTGGATTTTTTCATGGACGTGATCCCTTCGGAACAGAGCGGTTTCTTCGGGAAGTACGAGGAGATCCAGAGTGCTTTGATAGAGCTCAAGTCTTCAAAGAACAGAGATGGGGTGGCATACAAGCTGGCTGAGATGCAGCTCTCTCTGATCCATGACTACCTGTACACCAAGTTTGGTACAGTTCGATTCCAAGCCCCAAAGTCAATAAACCCAATCACGGGTGCCGCGCTCCAATGGCTCGGCTCTCTTGGCCTAACCTCGGTGGCTCTTGTGTTGTTCGCATGGGCCAGCAGCAGGAGTAATCACTACAGTGGAGCTGATGTTGTTATCTCTTACATACTTGCTCGTGGCGCCATTGTGATGGAGGTATCCTCCATCTTCATTGCCCTCGTATCATCATCTTTGGGCGTGCACCGGCGTAGCCAAGCTTCTCCGTCTCCATGAAGGGGAGATGTGGTCGGGAAAGTTGCCCGCGACAACAACATGGTTGATGATTGCGTCCCAAGAGAGGGAAATGCAAGCGGCGGCGGCGGCGTCGTAAGGACGGCACTCCGCTGGATGCTGGCATCATGCAAGATGACAACGCCACACGTCGTCGTCTCTCATGAGGTAAAAAGCTGCTTTTCAACAATGTGCTTGAAATAGCGACCGATCTAGCGCAACCACTATTGGGACTTCAGTAGGTTCCAAGGCCGATTGGGCTGTGGGGTGGCCACCACGAGTCGACGGCGGCGATGAGGACGGCGGTAACGATCATCCCGAAGACCCAGCTCACGGCACTTAGAACTAGCGGGGTCCGGGGAGATGGATTTCGCCTCTCGGTGTGGTTCTCCGGCACTTGGTTTCTGAGCATATGCTTGCTGGCGGGGCGACGCCCTAGCGAGCTCACGAACCCTAGCAAGGATTTGTCCAATTACATCATGTACCTTGTGGCCAAGTGTAGCGTGATGGATGGTTGATTTTTAGCGACCACGCCGTTGCGCCGTATTTCATTAAGTAGAGAAAAGTTCAAACAACAAGAAGCAACGGTAACCAAACCATTACCGATGCAAACCTAACCACTCATCGGATACATCAACTGGGATTACATATTGACCAATTTGCGACAAATCAACGACCCGACAGCTTTAGCTAGGTCTCCTCATCGGCGATCCCCTCAAGATTGAGGTCCATAGCGGAGAGGTCGAAACGCCATCAAGAAGTAACTTCGAAACGGCGCCGCTTAGCGGCGGCATGCCGCGCCTAAAGACGGACCTGAGCTTCTCCTCAACGGTAGCCGGAGCCTCACCCCGTCCCACTTCGAAGCCCAACTTCCGAAGCAAGAGGTTACGGGCCTGCATTGCGTCGCATTGGCCGCCCTCGGGCGCCCCAGCGATCGCGCCACTACGACGCAGGGTGTGAGTGGAGGCCGGAGTGCGCGCCCGGCGCAAAGCGCGCCCCGACTTGAGAAGTGGTGATGCCAACGCACACACACCCCGTCTTCAATCTCTTGCTGCCGGGGCGTCCGGGCTCAACGGGGGCAGCGGTGGCGACCGCCTCAACCACGGAAGACTCGGGAGGCGGATCCGAGGGGCAGTGGTGACAACCTCATGTACGCAAGACTCCGAAGATTGCTGCGAGGGGGCAGCAAGTTCATCCTGCAAGGTGCTTGATAGCGATGGGCACAAGGTGCTTGATAGAAGCGTAACGGAGGTGCTGGGGTCCCGTCTTGACAGGCTTCGTGAGGTGGGATTGATCCCAAGGGACGTTCCTGATTTTCTCAATGAGCTTCGCCAGGAGGGCTTCATCCAGAAACTCCGTGAAGGCGACATTGAATATGGGTCTTATATCCATGTGAGCATTTATCAAAACTCCCGTGCACCTTCCACAGCTCGCCGTGTCTGTGTGGAGTTGCTCAAGATACCAGAAGCAAGAGACCGATGGGAGCTGATTGCTGCGGTGTGGACAGAGATTCTTTGCTACATGGCACTTAATTCTGGAGCAGCTTTCCACGCCAAGCATCTCACCACCGGCGGAGAGTTCCTTACACAAGCCAAGATGCTCCTTTTCATTATAGGATTGCCTTTTCTTAGGAATTCTCTGGAAGGTGAAGCACTTCCTTGGTCTATGTAAAACACATTGCAAGTTGAATATGTAGGTTATCAAAATGTACGTCATTACGTTTGTTGGACTAGAGAGGGATGATCAATTGCATGCATATGACAGCGTCTCATTCACATAAACACACGGATGGATTGCAAATTATATTATGATCAAATATAATTTCACATTTCACCATTTTACTATTACTAATAAGAGGCCCCAATCACTACCAGAGAAGCAAGCTTTGCCGAGTGACTAAAGGCCAAAAACACTCTCGGCAAAGATTTATCCGGCAAAGCCTCGGCAAATGCCCACAAGTAAGCACTTAATCACTGATATTATATCAAATAATTTTGATAAACACAAATAGTGAGCGAAAAAAAGATTGACAAGGAATCTCAACGTTTTCTGTTTCAAGCTAGCCATCAAGGAATCTCAACGTATTCTGTTTCAAGCTGGCCATGAAGGAATCTCACAGACCTCTGCAAGACAACAAGAAAATGTTCAGTCCTCCTTATGTTTCTAGGAACAGCTTCCTTCAGGATGTCGTCAGGGAAAGCCGGATTTAGGAACCAAGCATCGCATATATAGTCTGTTGTATTCAGCACGAAGCCTATTGGCATCCGTGGCCTTGAACTTTCCTACCAGATAAAGCAGTTAAGATTCCAATCACAGTTTTCCGATTATTTGCAGTTAGATTCAGAAAAAAGGATGCCAGTTTCAGCAATGCTAATCATGATTTTACTAATTTAAATTCACTTTCATTAGTTTTTTATTTACAAACATTAACTGAATCCATTTGAATTTTTTTTTTTTTTTTGATAACTGAGTGTTTTTCATTACTCTGCCACAACTAAATCGCTGGACACAATACCCTCCAGAGTTTGAGGTACATACGCCAAGGAGGTGCAATTTCCTCCAGACAAGTTAGAACCATAGGAAGCTAAGCCATGAGCTAGCTGATTACAATTACGGGAACAAACTGAAATTGGTACAGAAAGGAAATCACAAGCCATCACATGTTTGATCTCAGTAACAAGGCCACTCAACGCTGACAGCCGATACCCATCGCTCTTCAACGCCACCTTAACCATTGTTGCAGCCGTCTCCAGCATTAAGGAATTGATGCCCATTGACGCAGCCATTTTCAGACCTTGCAAGCACGCCAGAAGTTCAGCATGGAGGGGTTCTTGCAGATGTGGGAGCACTGCCAGCGCCAGCCCATACTACCGCCCCTTGATCATCTCTTATTACAAATCCCCATCCTCCTGAACCTGAGGTCTGAAAGAAAGAGCCATCAACGTTCATCTTTAGAGACCCTGCGCTCGGTTTCTTCCAACTCTTCCTCTGAACTTTATCCGACAACAGAGCTTGCCTGTTTGCCGTCTGCATTTTGTCAGATTTGGCCGCAGCTAAATATGCAACTTCTCTCGACGTCCTCTTTCTACCATTCTCCCGCCTACGGTTTCTCTCATTCCACCATAGCCAGAGCAAAGTAACAACCGTAGATTGTGTTTGGGGTTGTAACTTGAAAATCTTCAGCATCATATCCATCGGGGCCCCCGCCTACGGTTTCTCTCGTTCCACCATAGCCAGAGCAAAGTAACAACCGTAGATTGTGTTTGGGGTTGTAACTTGAAAATCTTCAGCATCATATCCATCGGGGAGTTTGCTTCTACTAACTGCAGCCTTACATCTTCCAGGTCTAGTTCTCTCCACACCTCTCACAAGGACATGCTTTATACTGTGTCCTTCATGATTTGGCTTATGATACTAAGACTTGAAAGTATTAAATATGCTGGCAGGCCGGCCCATAGAATGGCCTGCACTGCGGGTTCTATTTTAGTAAATTTTGAGGTCCTTTTGGAAAAAAAAAAAAAAAAATCTGAAAGAGGGGGTTGGACTGCGGGTTTTATTTTACCGTAACTAAAGGGCCTTTTTGCAAAAATACCACCGATAAACTTGATCTGGTCCGTCCGCCCGCCCGATCGGGCGGCTGAGAACAACTGCGGCGTGGCCACGTTCCTATGCCCGCTTTTGGTGCAGGTTTGAAGGGTGAAGATTAACATAGAACTGAATCCGTTCCAAATTAGAGTTCATTTGACTTTTGACCTCAAGTTTGAACACTTGTCTTATTAAAAATTTGTGCACAATATCACTTCTTTTGTTGTGGCTTGATTTATTAACAAAAGTTCTTCAAGAATGACTTAAATCTGACTATGTTTGCATACATTTTTTGAATAAGGCAGTGATTAAACTTGAGGTCAAGTCAAATGAATTATAATTTAGAACAAAGAAAATATGTTTGATGAGAATTAGAGCCTGCTTGGTTGGCTTCCGTTCTTGCCAAACCAAAACCATAGCAACGCCAACCATTAATTGATTCATTACCAAAAAGAATTGACACCATATGGCCAAAGTTTTGGCAAAGTTTCTAGAAAAATCTTAATAAACTACATAAAAGAGAAAATTGCAAGTCTTGATTTTGGAAATCAACCGAATGCGCTCCTATTCTTTTTATCCTAATTTTGGGCAGCCTAAGTTTTAGCATGCTATGATTTTGGTTGGGCAAAATTAGTAGCCAACCAATGAGGCCCTATGAATGCTAAGTTAGAGAATTTCTTCTAATTAAAAATTGTAGGATTCTTATTTATATACTACTAGAATTTAGTCGAAATTGCTACATGATTGAGATCATATCGTTATCCAAGGTGTACAGAACTTCACTTTCCTGTGCCTCGATAATCTCTCGCAGCTTTCTTCCAGGCATCACAAGGCGACAAGCTTAGGCAACCATATGACTGCTAACCTTACAGTTATACCCCTTGTCTCCAGTTGATAGCGCCCCAAAACAATATTATATACTCCCGTGGCAAAGCATGTCCCCAAAGTCTCAACACCACCTATCTATCCATAGAAGAACAGCACTAGCAGGAACCCTTCTTTCTCCTACCTCTGCAAGTTCTTCTCCCCTGAGTACACAATCGGACAGACAATGTGATCCAAGTGCCAAAAGGCGGCTAATTGCGGCCTTCTGCTAAAAGGTTCCAGCAATGGCTTCTTTTTGGACAGACTGCCGGGAGCCATTAACCCATGACGTGACAGGTACTTTCTGTGTTTCAGATCAGGCGGCCTTTTTGTAGCTGCAGCCTCCGACCGTATAGGGTTTAGGCGTGTCCCCTCGATTCGTTTCTCTTCTCCGAAGCTTTTCATCCGTTGGACTTGGCGCAGAGTTTGTCTCGTTGGGAGTACTCGTAATGCAGATCAATCTTGTCTGCAATTCCCTTCCACGTGTGCGCTCTTGCAGCCGAAGAAATTGAAATTCTGGAATAAAAATCGTTTTGAAAAAGGTATTCGGTCAGACTTGTACTATCCCTCCGTCCCAAAATAAACACAATTCTTTAATTCCTAAAAATTATGTTTGACCTCTTGTTTTATTTAACTTTTTTATATAAATATTATCACTTTTATTGTGACTTAATACATCACTAAAAATATTATAATAATATTTTATTTATTTTATATTTTATATAAAAATTTGAATAAGGCGGCGATCAAACATAGTTTCTAAAAGTCAAAAGAATTGCGTTTATTTTAGGGACGGAGGGAGTAGCAAACAATCACTCGGAGACATCAGCTTTTCTCTTCATCGGTTCAAATGGATGGTTGTCAATGAGATTTATAAGCTTTCATTAGTCAATAATCTCTCTGTCTCCTTGCCTATCCTTTTGTTCTCTTCAAGATACCCTTTTTTTCCTTACATTTTGCTAGCTTTGGGCAAATTGTTGTAAAATTGGCGGGAGTCTATCGTTAGATAGGCGGATATTACTCTATCCTTTATTAAAAAAAGTTTAGGAACCACTAATGGTGGGACTATAGATGACCGTATTAAATGCGACTGAGATTTACCGGTGATTAGAGAGGATCGACAACATAGATTGATTTATTTTGAGACAAACCTTTAGCCTAGAAATTGATTCTTTTTAAGACGGAGAGAGTAATACTGATCAACGATAAAAATTTAGAGAAATTATATGTACCGCAAGTGTCTACGTGAAACATGCTATTTGGTTGTAGCATTGGTAACATAAATGAATATTAAAACTACGAACGTTATGGTAAGATATACCATTTGAGATTTATTTCTATTTGTGTTACAGTTGTACAAACCAAACATGTTAATGCTTTGCATACAGGTGGTGTGACAAAAGCATGTATTCTCACCTGTGATTTGTTATAGTCATAGTCATAGACGAGGGGGGGGCATATGGGCAAATGTTGGGGAGAAGTGGTTTGGTTTCTGAAGAGACTTGTCTCTATAAATTGACTTTAGGAAGAGTAGTTTGTCGTTTTTTTCTTCGTTAGTGAAACACACGTTTTTAGAGAGTTGGGCACTTTTAACCTTCCTCTATATAAATAATAAGAGTTCTCTCTTAATTCCATTTTAGAAGTATATGTTGACTTATATCGAGTGTAATGAGTACTATCTATAATACTTACTATGTGGGGTTGTTCGTTATGACTCTAGTAGCGACTTGGGTTCCAACTTATACATGAGTTGTACCAAATGCCGGTGTTTTTAATGAAGTTATAGAGGATGAAATCCGTTTTATATTAGGGAAGGTGTGAATTCTGGATTTATGGCTTCTTTAGAGGATCCAAAACTAGAGTGCGCTATTTCTTTTTTTTTTATAAAAAGAACATCATAGTCACTTTGCTAAAAATTTCTGTCCTGCTAGTCCTGTCAAACACCACTGCATATAACCCAAGTATAAGATCCTCATCAGTGGCGGAGCCAAAAATTATGCATAGCGGGGCGCTCGAAGAGTTGAACCATATAAGAAACGATTTTAGCTTATTTGTTTGGATTTTTGCACTTGGGCTAGACTCTTATTTTTTAAATATTTAACATTTAACTATACACGTTGTTCCTTTAAATGATAGATCGACCATGCCGGAGCCAAAAATTATACATAAAGGTTTGTGCAAAGAAAATTCGTGAATTTGTGTGATTTGTTGTCACCAAAAGCTTTAATTATATCTTTGTAGTGCAAATTACTAAATTATATATTTCTAAAACAAATTTGACATGATGTCCCCCCTGCTCCGCGCCAGTGATCCTCATGCAACATTAGTTGTTGTCTACCCGTCTCCAATTACGTCGGGCGGCGAAGGGTGACCAAAGTGGCCTAGCAAAAGGGGCTCGATATGAGCCAAACCAGAGTGGTGTACGTATGCTTGGCACATGTAGTTTATGATATGCAAGTGATGTGACGTTCATTTGGTGTGTGCAAATAGTGATGTTACTTCGTTTGACCAACTAACCACCCATCCTACTCCTACCACGCGTTAAATTCAGAAGGAACAAATAAAGCAGTACGTAGTTGTATTGCATAAGAAGTGGCCTTTTTTTAGTTGGCAAGTAAATGTAGGCAATATAAACGAGAGACCTTTTGGGTGACCATGAATGCTGCTCATGGCGATGTTTTGTTTGGATGGATGAAGGAAGTTACAGTAAAGGACGTACTCAGAACAAGTACAATAGTGGTGTTATAAATAACCAAGCAAATGCTGATGTAAAGAAGAGAAGAGAAGATATTGATGAGAGCTTGAGTGTCATGCCAACAACAAAGTTGTACACGAGAGCCTGACAGCCTGCACTGCTGGACTCCGATATCAAGTGAATGTATAGAAATGAGGTGGGGCATGAGTGAAAGTAATTAAAAATTGTAAACAAATATAAGAGACAAGTTACAGCTTTACTATATCTATCTAAGCATTTGGCTTTATTTTAGGACATGCTCTAAACTGTACTGTTAGCAGTGGTGCATTTAGCATCTCCAGCTAGCACCAACAATTGCACACGGTATCCCAAAGCAGGCCAGTAGTGAATTAAACCCACACATATATATTAAAAAAACCACACATTAACAGCACAGTTGTAGATTACCATATAGATACATTCCGATTCCATTAGAAAAAAATTGGGCAGGATCTATGAAGAACATTTTATTCATTATTATTCGCACTCCATTAGATATTCATCATTCATCATCTCTAGTCCGTAATCCATGTTTTATCAAGAAAAAAAGGTCCTTAATCCACGCGCAAGTGAAACAATCCTCACCGTCGAAATGACTTGGTACCTGTATATGTAATGGACGATCGATGACGCCACCCACCGTGGCTGTAAACTCTTGCTGATGACGTGCATAGTGTATGCGTATCGATCCACGTGGACAGGCTTTGTGTTTCGGTGAGGAAGAAAACAGCAAGAGATGCCGAGGAAAGTGGAAGGAAGGCCACCATGGAACGTTGCAGCCGTTGATGGATGCTTGAGCAGAAAAGAAGGCTCGCAGTAGAAAGTCCACGTGGACAAAATCTGACCGGACCCACCTGTCAGTTACCCCAGGAGACTGGGGCCCGGCCACGAGGAAAGAGGAAGACTGACCCGAGAGCCGGCCGGCCGGCGGCGCACGGGACGGGTTATATGTGTAAACAGACAGGCAGCTAAGGCAGGCAGGCAGGGTCGGTTCGTTGGGTGGGAAGAAGAAGCCATTTGGTATTTAATCCGGCCGGGACCGGGAGGGAGAGCGTCGTTTCGTACTCGCACGCACCAGTGACTGAAGTCAATCGGTTTTCTGGACGCGCGACTCCCGAGGATCGACGGAGCAGAAGAATTCTTCGATCGGCGATCTGCCGGTAAGTGTGCTGCTCGCCAGGTGCTTTTGTTCGTTTTTTCCCTTCCGCGGCTGGCTGTGCTCTCTCTCTGATTCGCGATGTGGATGCTATATGGGATACATCGGTCGGCTTCCTTGTCGTTCCTCTTTTTCTTGCCGAGTGCGTGCGTGCGCAAATTCTGTCCCCGTCTCATCTCATCTCAATGCAACAGTGCAGTGAAGATGCAGCAGCGTTGTCTTTCTTGAATCTGTTCTGGAAGCGGGCGGATTGCAGGAAGGAATTCTCGCAACGCTGGGTCGGGGTTTTTTCAAGTCTAGCTAGTGTACGTTGTGTTCTTGGTCTTGTCCGACTGCGTGCGTAGATCCATTTTGTCTTCTAGACTAGGCTCTGACTGTCTTTTTGCTGTGGTTAACTTAACCTTAACCAATCAGGCTCTTCTGTCGTCATTTCCTTGCCCCTGATAGGATTACCTGAGCGTCTGTTCCATGAAAATTTCTGCCTGTTTCACCGTGGTGTGCTAAGTATTTCCGGCCATGGAAAACAGCCATGAGTTTCCCATGTTTTTTTTCCTTCTGGACTGACCAAGCGCTTCTGGTTCTGGCCACCGTTGGGAGAGTGGGGACGACGACGACGGCTCAGCCTGAAATTTTGCTCTCTCTGGTTTTTCTTTTCACATTTCGACGGCTCGTGCTTTTTTTCTCTCTCTGTCCCCAGCTGTCGTAGTAATGGAACAGCGTCGTACCGACGGAAAAGATTGCTCCTTTAACGCGAGCGGGGAGATCCGTGTCTGGCGCGCCGGCGGCGCAGGCTTTTTTTAATGCACGCCCACGGTCCACCCTGTGCCCAGCCAGCCGGCGGCGGCGGCGAGGGGCACGGCAGAGTGCCACGGTGCTCGCTGTCGCTGGCTGCTACTAGGAGTACTAGTACTGTACTACGCCGCCACACGCCTACCCTGCCACTGTCACCTCGCTGTCCGGCTCAAGCAAACTGGCACCGAAAGGGATGTCTTCTCTGCCGTGTTCATGGCGCAGGCGCGCCGCCGCCGCGCAGGCAGGCCAGGATTGTTGCCGTAGCCTAGCCCATGCTTCGACCTGACATGGCTGCGGCGGGCCGGCCAAAGCCTGCCTCTGTCTGCCTTGCTTGTTTTTAGTTCCTAAAAAATCAACCTGAAAACTTGAAAATAAGTGAACCATAAAAGCACTGTACCACTTCTTTTTATTTCTAGTAAATATTATCTATTATGACCTAACTAGGCTCAAAAGATTTATCACGTAAAGTACATTTGAACTGTCTAACTAGTTATTTTGTTTAGAAATTCAGGTGAACTAAACACAACCCTTTGTCTTAGGATCCCACTTGGGCCCTGCTCCGCTCCATGTATCAAGCTCATGAGCAATTAGTGGTCTCCTATGCTGACATAACATAGGAGAACTGATATTCTTAGAGCAACACTAGTGCATACTAACACGAGGTGCAGGTTTTTGCTGCTATATGTACTCCATCCATCTTATAATAATCCAATGCTATATGATAAATTACTAAAATACCCCTACAAAATTCAATCGCATGGCCTTGCTGGATGCTGACACGATGTAGAACCAGAGCTGGCGTCACTGGGGAACGCACGAATGAGTGGATGGGAGCTTCTGGGAGCATCCCATGTTTTTTTTCTTTTTCACCTTAAACATGTGGCTAGTATTACTTGCAGCATTGCAGCAAGTACGTACAACAGATGTGGTACTTGTATAGATGTATGTTAATAATATGAGAAAAATTTCAAACGATAAATGTGCAAATATTATAAGACAGAGGGAGTACGCTTTAATTTGAGCAACTCAAACTATTATGGTTAAAGGGGTGCTACTTCATATGGACACGTAGCACACCAACACAATTGGGGCCTTTCTATTTTTTTTCTTACCTACCTATCATTTCTCCTCAAACCTTTACTCTTCTAAACCATCTTCACATGCACTTCTCTCCTCCACGTGGTGTCTAGGACTATGTGGTCTTACAAAGCTAACAACTTCGTTTGTGTGTTGTGGCCGATATTGTACAAAAGTTTCTTTTGGCTTAAAACTTATATAAAAGTTATGACAGTTATATATACTTCCTAAAGTGCGTCGAGACAAAAGAGTTTCAAAGGTTTGAAAAAAAGGTGAGCTAGTGGAGGGTGGAGGACGAGCTAAAGGTGAAAGGAGCCACTTTCAACCACGGATTACCTTTTTTAATTCATTTCACTTCTTCTATGTCTACGTGGATATACGTTTCAATTGAAGCCATCAATGTTATTAGCTTGCGTTGGGGAAGTCGTTAGTTGCCTCAAACATCATTTATATTTCGGATAGAAGTTAGGAGTATATGGCTCAAGGCCACACCAATCAATTATCAATTTTATAGGATAAGGATGGAGAACAAGTGGTTTGGAGCAACACCATTGTAGACCAACATGACTAGAGGTTTGAATAAAAAGTTGTTTCATCTGGGACACACGACACTATAACATGACTAAGTGCTTTCTTTTTTCTTCTCACACGCCTTATTCTCTCTCTTGAAAACTTTACTTTATTTCGTTGATGAAGCCACATTTAGTCAATGCCAAACCACCCTACAAGGTATTCAAGCCTACATGGTGTCCGAGCCTAAGTGGCCCTACGAGGCTATAACAATCTAGTGCATTGGAGTTGATCTCATCCAAAAGTTATACATACTTTCTAGAGTGCACCCAAGTCAAAAGAGCTTTATTGGTTTGACTTCAACAAAAGCTAACGATGTGAGAGGGAGGAGGCAGGAGCAAAAGGTGGAAGGGACCATTTTTACTGCAAGAGTAGTATGTGTTAATTCATACCGATTCTTCTATGCCTACACATTACAGTTTTCAGTTGAAGCCAACGATGTTATTAGCTTGCGTTGGAGAAGCCTTTATTAACTGCCTAAAACATAGTTATTTTTTGAATAGTGGGAGTATATAGCTCACTAAGCCATACCAATCAATTATCAACTAAGAAGGATAAGGGCAGGAGAACTAAAGTTTTAGAGCAACACAAGCTAGAGGTTTGAGTAAAAAGTTGTTGCCATATAAGCTTTGAGCAACTAAAGCAACTATTGTTCAATGCATGTAGAAGGACTACTGCTTCATCCGGGACATGCAACACGACAATTTGACTACGACGCTTATTTTCTCTCACGCACCTTCTCTCCTTAAACCTTTACTTTCTCGAACCATGCCACCCTAAAGCCTTCCGTAGTGTGCATCCGCAGTGATGCCCAAAAAGAAGAGAGAGTGTGCGGGCATCACTCTCACCACTGTAGCTAGCGATGCTTATTCAAAGTGATGTAAGGAAAAGAGGAAGTGGTGCATCTAGATGCACCAATGCCCAAATAGTAAAAGGAAAGAATGGCGGCTTTCCAGACTCCAGAGTAAATAGCTTTAGAGAGTGTTTGGGCATTATTTTATTATAGCTAAAGGAAAGAATGGCAGCTTTCCAGACTCTAGCTCGAGACACACCGTGCGCGGCGTTTTGACACACCGCTCGATGGCACCGATGCTTATGTATTCTTCACATTGTGGCTTACTGGGCATCAGTGCTCAATTCTGCTGGTGGGGCCCATATTTTTTGAGGCACCGCTACCACACTGCAGAGGGCCTAACACACCGCCAAACCACCTTCCTTCGTCCTCCCTCCTCTACTTGGTGTCTGAGGCTACGTGGTCCTAAAGGCTAACAACCATATTGCTGCATTGGGGTTTGCCTTAGACTGTGTTAGAGCAAAAGAGTTCCATTGCTTTTTTTTTTTGAAAAGAGAGTTTCATTGGTTTGACAAAAGGTGAGGTAGTTGAGAGGGAGGAGGGTAAGAAAAAGGTGAAAATGGAACTTTTTTCCTCAAGAGTAGTTTGTGTTAATCTGTTTTGTTTCTTCTATGTCTACGTGGATATCAGTTTCAGTTGAAGCCAAACAATGTTATTAACTTGTGTTGGGGAAATTGTTAGCTACCTCAAACATCATTTATATTTTCAATAAAGGGAGACCAATCAACTATCAATTATGGATAGAGGTGAGTAGTTATCAATCTCGGAGGATAGGAATGACCGGATGAGAGGTTCCAACACTGGTTGGCGCGGTCCGCACTATTGGCACAACAATCTATAGTAATTTTCGCTCATTTGTGTTGTTTATTTAATATTCCATCAGTCTGAAATATAGGGTCTTCTAAAAAGTTTGTCATAAGTTAAACAATATAAGGAGAAAGTCCATCACAACTCTCATTAAACATCTTGGTCAGCTCGGAATAGTTTAAATATATGGTGGACCAGCTCCTAGTTGGTCCTTGTTAATTAACTTGTCAGGTGGGATTTTGTAGGCTCTTCAAGTTTTCATATTTTGGGGGAAATAGATATATAAGTACTTGTTTTTGGAAAGAATCATTACTCCATACGATAGTAGCCAAATCACGATGTTTGGAGGCTTGGAGCATCCTCTAAGGAACTGATTATTTGAATGCTGTTATTTTAGAAAACTAAGATATCAAGCAACTATTGTTTTATAAACCTTAAGCATGTACAACTGTGGTTTAGAAAAAGCAAGTTTTGAATGGAGTTTCTAAAGCTAAAAAAATAGCTTTAGCAATACCATGGTTTGGAATAGTTAAAGGGCTATTCTATCCAAACACATGACAACATAAAAAGTTTGTTTATCCAATATATACTGTAATAATACTTTTCATCCAAATATGGCCTTTGTAGGTTCAACTTGTTTAATGGTTGAGAAGAGCAGTAGCTCTCCATGATGATGTAGGATTCGCTGATTGTGAAACTATATCCCGTCTCTAATAATATAATGATGCATATTTTTCTGCGTATTTCGAGAAAAAAGTGTCTTGTAGGAAACTGCAACCTGCTATGTCCCTCTAGGATTTTGTGGTTCTGCCACACTTGCGCTTTGGTTTGAGTGAGCAGTAGGGTATAAATCTGTACTACGATGATCTGGTCGTTGCATGTGTTGTCCTATAGCCTCTTTACGTGTATAGTCATCTTGTCTGATGTGTAATTGTGTTGATTTTCCTTTATTGATCAATTCGGTGCTGTACAATTTGTTCTAATTCTTGAATACCTAGTCCTTTCTGTGATTCCATATCTGCCGTCTTTATTGCTAAGCTTTGTAAATCATGATTTCTTCTATAGCCACATGATGTGGACCTGATGCTCTACATGCTTTTTTTGACAGTTTTATCACCATCGATTTATACTGTGGCTATGTGGAGGTGTCATCCTACATGGTGATAGGTTTTCTTAGTACATAGCAGATTTAGGAAAATGTCCAATTGTGATGGACAGGATGACATATTCTTGGAGACATCTGATGATATAAGAAGTTCAACATATTTTTCAGCTAGATGTAGCACAAGTGACCAATTATCAGTATCATGGGTACCTGAGGATGAGCTCTGGACAAGCGAATTGATGAGTGTCAATGAACGGCGGCACAGATTCCTGATTGGGATGGGCTTTCTTAAACCTATTATTCCTACTGGAATCACCTTTTCGCAGTGGCAGGGAGAAATTTTGGCTGATCGTGCATTTCGTGACCTGGAGGAAAGAATTAATAGCATCTGTTCTTCGTATCGTCCGTCTTTTTCTCATTGTGCATCAGCACCAGATAGTAGTAGGAACAGTGTTGTGCTTCATGAAAGTGAACTGACCGGAATACTTGATGAGGTTGGAACAGACAGAATCATGAATATAAACCAGTCAGAAGGTTTTCTTAGTTTCTCTCAGCTTGCTCATGAGTTCTTGCATAAGGGCAATGGTCGTAGGCCTGCAAGGGGAATGAATATCGCATTTAGTAAGAAGCAAAAGGATCCCAAGAGCTTTTTTGTGGGAGGTTCACAAGAAAGAAGGGAGAAGATATAATTTGCACGTATGACACACGTACGCAGAGCCTGAAGACAGACACATTGCTTACAGTAAAAGTTGATCAGCAGAACAAAAAGTGGATGGACTTCTCTGCTCTCTACATGTGCCAAGAAATCCATGCCCACGGGGGTTCAATCAGGGTCATGAAGTTCAGTACATCTGGGTGTTATTTAGCTAGTGTCGGTGAAGACTGCATTGTGCGCATTTGGATGATACAAGAAGTAGAATCCTCTCCTGATCTGTACATCAGAGAGGCGCCTGTCAAATCCATGGACAGAAATAAGGGCCTGAAAATGAAGGTGGGAAAAGGCAAGAGACGTGCCCTTGCCATAATACCCAAGAAAGTTTTCAACATTGCAGAGACACCACTGCATGAGTTTCATGGCCACACAAGTGATATCTTGGATATGACATGGTCAAAATCAAATGTAAGCTTTTCTTTATCCTATATGCTGTGATGACTCGTAACAGCACTGCATGAAGTTCTTTTAACAACTTCACATTCATATCAGTCGAATTTTCTTCTAAAACTGATTATTTAACACTTTCCTGCAGTTTCTCTTGACTTCATCGAAAGACAAGACTGTACGCATGTGGAAAGTTGGCTGTGATGACTGTCTAGGGGTATTCAAGCACAGAGATTATGGTATGCACAAACATTAAAAAAAAAACATACATAGTCTTTGATATTACACAGTTAATAGTCTATGTATTTGTATAGCCAAAAGTTTCTTTTTTTGCATCCTAGCTCCGTACCAGGTTTGATCTGCCGAAGAAGAGTTTTTTTGTTATATATACTTTTTCAACGGCACTAGTCTAAAAGATTTCATGATTTGAAACTGATCTTATGATGAATTTTCCAACAGTAACATGCATTCAATCCAATCCGGTTGATGAAAGATACTTCGTTAGCGGCTCAATAGATGGTAAAGTCCGTGTTTGGGATGTTTCAGAGAGGCGGGTAGTTGACTGGGCTGATACAAAGGATATCATAACTGCTGTGAGTTACCAGCCAGATGGAAAGGTTGAAACCTGATCAAAATGCTACTGAAGTTTTACCGTTTCCCACTAGTAGGGTGCTAACCCAGACATTTCTTTCCTCCTCAGGGTCTTATTGTCGGAATTGCTTCAGGGAGGTGCCGGTTCTATAACCATACAGGTGCAACAACCATTTCTGATGTTTTGTATGAGTTTGTTCATGGAAATGGTTATCATGGTATTGCACTCTATAGCTCCTAACCAGGAAACCTGAATTGAATATAGGTGAACACGTGGAACTGGAGAAAGTAATGAAGGTAACCAAGAAGAAATCTGCTGGTCGACAGATCACTAGCCTGCAGGTTAGCTGTTCTGGTTCAGTCAATGTGTTTTTGTCCGCCTCGTAAGAAACATTTTCTCAATGGACTCTGCCTCGCAGTTTTCAAACAACGGTGATCCTACTGGGATCATGATCGCATCAGCAGGTTCTAAAATTCGAGTGTCTGATGGTGGAGCTAAGATCAACCGAAAGTTTGAAGGTCAGATTTCCTGCCAGTGCCAGACTCTCTTCTCTTGGTTAAAACAGTCGAGCCGGTTTGTCGCGAGTTTTAGTACTACCTGTAGCCTAGGAGGCACACCACAGCTTGTAAGAATTTACACATTGTTATTTGTTCCTCGTTGCAGGACGTCGAGGCTCCAAGATCCTTGTACCACCGTCTCTGACCTCCGACGGCCAGTACCTCGTGTCTGCAGGTGCCGACTCCAACGTCTACATCTGGAACTTCGACAGACCAGCAGCGGGCAAAAGCGCCACCACCACCAGAGGAGCAAGAAGAGTTCGTTCCTGCGAGCATTTCTTCTCGGAGGGCGTCACGTCCGTGGCGACATGGCCGGGGCTGGTGCAGGAGCAGCAAGAAGATCTCCGGTCATCGTCGGAGAAGGGGGCCACCCCGACGCTTTGCCGCGATCGGGAGTTCTGCTCGTTCGGGACGTGGTTCTCGGCTGATGGCACGAGGGGCGCCGCGACGTGGCCCGAGGAGAAGCTGCTGCCGTCCCTCAAGTACGTCAACTGCGCCGGCATGGACGAGTGCCGCGCCAAGGTGTCGGCCGCCTGGAACAAGGTCGTCGTCACCGGCAGCCGCGACGGGGTCATCCGATGCTTCCACAACTATGGACTGCCAGTGAAGCTGTAGGCTCTTGCGAGGTCAGAGCTACATGCGCGTGTATGAGGAAAAGAGCTTGGCGATTGCCTGCCTGTCCGTTACTGTTTCTTGTACTGTACAGTCCATGGAAGTTTTAGGACGAGGGTGTACACTGGTTTGCTTGCTCCCTGTGCAAAAGAATGAGTCGTTAATTAAAAGGGATATTGGTACATTGTGCTGAGCATTGAGTTTCCAAATGGTTTGCTTGTAGCTGGGAGCCTAACCGATGTTTTTGTAACCATCTGTGTTTTTGTGTACTTCTATTAAAAAAATGTGCTATTGTTGTAGCGAGAACAAAACCTGCTTGTCAGTTTTCTATCTCTCCTTCACTGTTTTAAAATCATAATTTAAGATTTTGAATTAAAATTTTGCATAGCATGTCGTGAAAGTTGAAGTTTTAAAGATCAGAACATTTTTTTTTTACCACAAATAAGATGAGGTTCAACTTGAACTCACAACATTTTACCTAATAACTACTATTGCCCAACGAAACCTAAGCGAGATTATGTTTTTAGAAATGATTCACTGAGCATGAATGGATTAATTAAGGGCTTGATTTAGGCCTCGTTTGGCAGGACTTTACTTCACCGATGAATCCATTTTTCTTTGGCTTCAGCTCCACGAACAGCTCTTGCGGTGGAGCTAGAGTTGTTTATACCCGTTTGGCAAAACGGCTTCACCTATCTACCATGCATGGCTAGGAGAGGAATTGAAGGGGTACCAAGTCGCGGCCTCGGAGGGAGCTGGGAGAAGCTACTATTTTTTGCTCCATCCCATGCCAAATTACTGTGAGAGCACGTTTTTAAGGGTTTCATTAGTAGTCATTCTATTTTACACCGTTTGGCACAAAACAGCTCTAAACAGGTCCGGAATCCCTGTGGAGAAGCCCTGTCAAACGGGGCCAGATCTACATTATGTTTTTCAGCTAAATAAGTAAATATCCACAAACTCTACTCTAGGATAATAGTAGTTTTGAGAAAGCAAATAAAGTGATACTTCAGAAACTATGGTCTTTCTTGGAGGTACTCGGCAATGGAGTTTGTGGGGCAAAATTGGTGGAGTGATAAAAATTAAAAATGATGCATATAGTTATTGAACTGTTCAATAACTACAGACATGCCTCGAAGAACTAAAGGCATGCCTCTCTAGTAGTTTATTTTCCAAAAAAATGATTCTGACTTGCATTAATAAGATGAGAAGATAACATATACAACTACTTATTGTTTGGTTCACTGAATCTAGAAGATCAGAAACAGAACGTTTCTTTGTTTGGTTGGTCGCACTAGTGGTATATGTATATTAAATTGAAATAAAAAAAGGACTCAGATAATATTTATTTTACTTAAATCAATTGTATAGTACTTATTTTTTTACCTATTAATTCTTAATTTACTTTGAAATATATGTTCATATTAAGTTCGTCCTTGTTAATCCTTTGTATCAATGGTTGTTACTCTGAAAGAACTCTTGAAATATGCATGAATAAATAAATACTTTCAAATAAAAGTTCATTCATGTTCTGAGCCACAACTGGGAACTAAAGAGATTCCAAGAGAAGTGGAGGAAACACCTTGCATTTCTCTCAGATTCTAAATATCATCCAGTGGAATTTTTTGCCAATTCTAAAAACTATGTGATTAAAAATGATCCTAGAACTTGACCATATATGTGAACAATTAGCAGTCATTTAGAAACAAAGAAAACGTGCAGAGGTAACTCGTGGTGAAGAAACATGGATAATAACAGATAGGAAGAAGCACAAAATGCACAGTTGTAGTTAGCAAAACTAATAACAAGTCTAACACCTACGGAGTACTGAACAAATGAGAAAAACGCTTTTTTTTTTTTTTTTTTTTGACAAGAAATGAGAAAACGCTTTGACAAAAAGTTATGCACAACCCTAGGCTCCTCAATACATGAGTTTTGAAAAACATTTTATAGTGATTTGGAATGACAGGAAGGTGGGCAGCTAACAAAAGGCTAAGACACATGAATAATAACAATTGGGAGAATCTTGGCCTAATAACTACTGCACATATGAGAAACATATCCTAGAGCAGGGTTTGGATATTGTCTTGCACATTGGCATTACAGCTAGTCTAAGATGGCGTGCTCCTGTGCTCAGACATGTATAACACCACACAGTGATGAAAAACGAAACGCATCATCAAGTAATTAATAAATTGTGAGAAACTGAAATATGGGAATACTTAATACATTCTTCGATTGATGAGGTACATATGTATACAACCTCCTCACACATGTAGCCACACACGCAACACACACACATGCAGCCACACATTGCTTAGTCTAACATATGCAACCGTAAGTGCTCGGTCTAACACTCCCCACAGTCTTAATCGGGAGCACCGCAAACATTAAGACTGGACCTAAACTCCGTGAACACGGACGTCGGCAAACCTTTGGTGAAGACGTCGGCGTCTTGGGACGTTGTGGGAACGTGCAGGGGACGCGACCTCACCGAGGGCGACTCGCTCTCGGACGAAGTGTAGATCAATCTCGACATGCTTGGTTCGGATCTTGGGAATGTGTTGCCGGAGAGGTAGACTGCACCGACATTGTCACAAATAGACCACGGTAGCGCGGCGAAGAGGATGATGAAGCTCTGCGAAGTTGGTGCAACCAGCGGGCTTCGCAACACCATTCGCCACCGCTCTATACTCGCCTCGACTCGGGACGGGACACCGTAGGTTGACGTTTGGACGACCAGGAGGTGAAATTGTCCCCGAGGAACACGGCATAACCAGAGGTGGACTTGCGCGTGTCAGGACATCCCGCCCAATCAGCATCCGTGTAGACAATAAGATCAGCCGGTGTGGTCCCGTGAAGGTGAAGACCGAGGTCCAAAGTGCCCCGAAGATAGCGAAGAATCCGCTTCATAGCACCAAGATGAGGCTCCCCGGATCATGCATATACAAGCGGACCTCTTGAACAGCGTAGGCGATATCCGGACGGGTGAAGGTGAGGTATCAGTAAGGCGCCAGCAATGCTGCGATAGGAGGTGGGGTCGGCCACGGCAACACCATCAGCAGGCAGCTTGGCTTGAGTATCCACAGGAGTACTTGCAAGGCTTACGCTTGAGCATACCAAAGACGGTCTAGAATATCCAAAGATATATCGACGCCCGTGAGAGGAACAGACCATCATGTTGACGCTGAACACTAACTCCAAGAAAGTGGTGGAGGGGTCCCATATCCGTCATAGAGAATTCCCTGCAGAGAGCTGCAATAATCCGCTGAAGAAGACTTGTAGAGGAAGCCGTCAAAACAATGTCATCAACATAGAGAAGCAGAATAGCCATATAGGAGCCATGACGGTAGATGAAAACCAAAGTATCGACTTGGCTTCAATGAATCCAAGAGAGATGAGGTAAGAGGCAAACCGATGGTGCCGGGCTCGCGCAGCTTTGCTTCAATCCATAGAGAGACTTGTTGAGGCGGCGGGCGAACTCCGTCCGGAGGGATCAGCAAAACCTGGCCGGTCGGCACGAAGAAATGGGCCTCCTTCAAGGTGCCATGCAAGAACGCATTCTTCACATCAAGTTGATGAATAGGCCATGAATGAGAGAGTGCCGAGTGAGGACTGCACGAACGGGTTGCTTCGGCTTTACCACGTATGAAAGTTTCATCATAGTCAATGCGGGGCGTTGTGTGAAACCACGGAGGACCCACCGTGCCTTGTAACGGTCAAAGAGAGCCATCGACTTGAGCTTGTGACGAAAAAAATCCACTTCCACTGTAACAAGGTTGACACCGTAAGGCCGAGGAACCGGGGTCCGGTGTCATTTGCCCGCAGAGCATCAAACTCCTCCCCGCATAGCCCGGCGCCACGCGGATCGGCAAGTCCGAACGGACGGAGGAAGGCACCGGGACATTGTCGCTGCGTGGAGGTTCAGGCGGTCGACGGGTGGCACGTCCCCGCTCTTGCCACGCAGCGCATGCCGCGCGCATTTGTGACGAGGGACAACCGCCGGGGTGCCGTGGGCGCCGTCGGCGGCGGTGAGGCGACCGGCACCGGCCGGGCGCAGCCGACGGGGCGTCCGCGCAGGCAAGCGGCACCGGCCGTCACATCGAGGGGAGCACCGCCACCGGGCGCAAATGAGCTGGGCACGTGGGAGGCCGTCGGGGCACCGCCGGTGGGGCTAGGTGCGGGCGCATCACCGACGCCGCCGGGGCTGCCCGGTGCGCATCCATGTTGCTGGGAAGACGAGAACCCGTGATACACAGCTCTTGACCCATGGGGCGAAGAGGAATCATCAGCGTTGTCCAAAAATCAAGTGTGGTGGGATCCCGGGGCGAGGTGGACATATCGGCGAAGGAAACACCGCTTCATCAAAGACGACATGTCTAGAGATGATGATGCGGTTAGAATGAAGGTCAAGACACAGATAGTCCTTGTGATCGGAGGAGTACCCCAGGAAGACACACATGGAGGAGCGTGGTGAGAGCTTATGTGGAGCTGTGGAGGACAGGTTAGGATAGCAAGCACAACCAAAGACACGAAGGTGAGTGTAAGAGGGCTGTGTGCCATGGAGGGCGAGGTAGGGTGTTCGGCCGTCTAGGGTTTTTGTGGGGTGGCGGTTGAGGAGGTAGGTGGCAGTGTGGAGTGAGTCCGCCCAATAAACCGGAGGTAGACTGGCCTGAAACAGGAGTGAGCGCACAATATTGTTGATAGTGCGTAAAATGCGCTCAGCCCGCCCATTCTGCTGGGAGGTGTATGGGCACGAGAGGCGAAGAACGACCCCGTGAGTGAGGAAGAACGTGCGAGCCGAGGAATGGTCAAATTCACGGCCATTGTCGCACTGAACTGCCTTGATAGAAGAGTCGAACTGCGTGCGCACATACGAGAAGAAATTAGTAAGAGTAGTAAAGTTGTCGGATTTGAGGCGTAGAGGAAAAGTCCAGCTGAAGTGAGTACAATCATCAAGAATGACAAGATAATATTTATAGCCAGAAACACTAACAACTGGAGATGTCCAAAGATCACAGTGTATTAAATCAAAGGGGCGAGATGCACGGGAATTTGACATGCTAAAAGGAAGACGCACATGGTGGCCTAGGGGCGGCAGCATGGCAAATATGAGTGTCATCATGCTTATTACAAGAAATAGCATGTGAACTAATGAGCTTGGACAAAGCCTCATGACCGACGTGTGTCGAGGCGGCGACGCCATAGGGTGGTGGAGTCGGCGGTAGCAATGAGGGCGGCGGTGCTGGTGGTGGTGGGTGCTGGCGAGAAGAACGGGTAAAGATCTCCCGTGCTATTACACCTAGCGATCACGCTCCGTGTTTGGAGGTCCTTCACGGAAAGGCCAAAAGGATCAAACTCGATGGAACAGTTGTTATCAGTGGTAAACCGACGAACAGAAATTAAATTCTTAATAATGCCAGGGAAACTAGTACACTAGAAATAATTAAAGGACGTCGCGGTGTGATAAAAGAGTGGGATCCTACGGAGGTAACGGGAAGCGTAGCTCCATTACCGACAATGATAGATGAAGGACCGGATGACAAGGGAGGGTGAGAGGAGGAAATTATACCGAGATTGTTGACCATGTGGGCGCCCGGCAGCGGAGTCAACATACCAATCGCTTCGGGCCGCGGCGGTGTCGGCGTCATGGTCTTGAAGTTCTTTGGCGGCGGCGACATGTCGAAAAGACCCACCGTGCATCGGGCTCCATGGTTGCTGGTGTGGTGGAGGCGCCGGCCGCCCATAGCCGAAGCCTGGAGGAGGGCCGAGCTGCGAGGGAGCCCCGTATCCGGTCTCGTACCCGTACGGTGCCTGGAAGTGGGGCTGTTTCTGCTTGGGGGGCACCATCGTGAGGGCTCGCTGCGGCGGGGCGATAGTGACCGCCATGATGCCCGCCGCCGGGCCGTGGGGGTTCGGCCAGAAGCTGAACCGTGCCCCCCACGTGTTGTAGAGGAACGGGGCGGGCGCGGGCCACCGGACGGCCGCACCGCCGGGCTGCTGGAGATGTTGTTGTTCTTTGCGGCCCACCGCACCCGCCCAAACTCTTGCGGTTGCCCTGGCCACCGCCAGGGTTTCCGTGACCACGGGGCTGCCTCCTTGGCGGGCGCGCCACCAGGCCGGGCCGCGGCCGCTGGGAGGGCCACGACCACCGGACCCGGTCGGTGGGAGGGCCAGGTGGTGGCGGAGGCGGGGGTTGGTGTTGCCGGCGACATCGTCGAGGTCGATCTCCTCCAGAAGAAGTAGCGTGCGGGCCTCGGCGAAGGTGGGGAATGGTAGGCGCATCTTGATGTTGGTCACCATGGGGGCGGAACTTGTCGGCGAGGCCCCGCAGCCAGCGGCGGAGGACGAGGGTCCGGTCGCCCACGGATCGCCGGAGTCCGAGGTTGGCCGCCATGGTCTCCGCCTGCGGCGCGAAGTCCGTGATGGAGGACGCGCCTTGCTTCACGGTGCGGAACTCTGCAGCAGCAGCGCACGCGACTCACGCCGGCCGAGGAATTCGTCCTCGAGATGGAGCCAGCGGTGCCGGGCGTTGGGATTCTTCAGCATGGTGGACTCCGGAGATCGGCGTTGATCGCGCCGTAGATCCACATGAGGACGGTGCAATCCATTTGCACCCCAGCCGGCCGATCGCCGTTCACCACATCGGTGAGAACGTGGTCGGTGAGGATGTACCGCCTGGCGATGAGGAAGAGGTGGCGCCCGGCGATTGTAGTTGTTGGCGGCGTGATCCAGGGATGACTGGGACGAGTGCCTTGATGTTGTTGACGGCGATGGCGGCGTTGTGGGAGTCGGCGTGCTTCGCCTCGAACTCGTCGAGGGCCTTGGTGCGGGCCTCGGCTGCCTCACGGTCGCGGCTTCCCTGCGCCTCTCACGCCACGTGCGCCGCCCGGGTTTCAGCCATGGCGAGTGTTGACGGGTCACCAACGACACTTTTTTAACGTCAACATCCTACCATAAAGGGGGTGAAACTATACATTATCATACTCATATACATTTATAACTCACATATTTCCACTTGTAGTGTCCAATTTATTATTGTGCAGATTTATATAAGAAACAAGTGGAAAATGTACCAAAAGGCGCCTCCCCTCGAAAGCGTATTCCCGAAGAACAACAAGCCCAAGGGAGAAATGGACCAAAAACGCAGAATCGGGCGAGCCAACGCCGCCCTACAACTTTTCGAGGCCCAACAACGCCACCACCCGGCCCGAGCCAGGCCGCCACAAAGGGTGCGGCGCGCACCACTGGTGCGGCCGCACGGTTGAGGCGGTTCGGGCCCAGCCGGGGAGGCGGTTTGTTACCTTCCATAACGGGCACTACCGACGTTGTATGGTCGGTTTGGCAGATTTGGAAGGTGTTCCTAGGTCGGTTTTGCTCCTTCCATGTAGGGATGGCCATCTTCCAAAGAGCCCCCTCTCCTCTACCTATAAAAAGGAGGCTCTCTCCCCTCATTCAACACACACCAATTCCATACAACACAAGGAGGAGTCACAATGTAATAGAGAGGAGAGAGTTCCATTCTTGTTCTTCTTCCACCTCTTAGTTCTAATGGAGAGTGAGAGAGGAAAGGCTAGAAGGAAGTTTGGTTCCTTCTACCCAGTTGTCGGTCCGCCCAGGTGTGCCGCGGTTCCTAGGAAGTCGGAGTGCGGAGTTGTCGGTACCCGCTTCGCTTGTACCTCTACAAGCTACTTACACTTTGGTGAGAAAGCTTGTGATTATCTTTTCGCTTATTGTTCTTCAAGTATATTATCTTAGCTGTTATAGACTTGCGGGATCGATAGTCGTACCTTTGGGTCGTAACTCTTGGAGAAGGAACTCTTTGACCGGGAACCTTGATCAACCCAAGAGTTGTGGACGGTAGTGCAAACGTGGTGTTTGGGCTAGCGTTCACCTATCTTTTGTGGCGCATCCCACGGTTGAGGGGGTAGGTGGCTTGGTCGTGACAAGCCTTGTCCGGCCCCTCGAAATCCCCCACGTTCGGGTGTGGCGCGGTGCTAATTGCCGGACTCGCCCAGTTGGGCGCGGGCGGTGCCGAAGCAAAGTAGATAACAAGCCCTAGAAATCCCCTGCCTGAAACCTAAGCCCATAAAGATACCTCACTATCCATAGTTATCCTAGGGTGGCCTTGCTCAAAGATTAGAGCGCAAACCGCCCCCTCGTGGGAAAATACGATACCACGAATATTTCCGGGTGAAAGCTACAACGACAATTCCGCGGCGCTTGCGGATTTATCTGTGTGCGTTAAAACGTCAACAAGCTTTCTCGCGCCGTTGCGGGGAATGCTTGTCGTAATTCTCTCTGAGCCTAGAGCACCCGTGTGTTGTATCTAAAAAAAACAAAAATAGTTATTTATTTTTCTTTTCCAAATTGAAGCCTTCACCAAATTCAAAATCCTTTTGCTTCAATGGGGGAGTTCACAAGAGCCACAATCTTTTTCAAAACCAAAATTTTTATCTCGCTATGAACTCACCCTAATTTTTTAAAAAAAACTTTTGGTTCGGGCACTCCATCTCTGGTGACCATTTTGAAAATCTATGTTGCCACCTACGAGATTTCGAGGAATTATGATCATGCCTCAGCATTCCTAGCATGATTCAAGAAATTCACATGTGGAATTTGTTTCCGCTCTCCCTCATAGGGAAAGCAAAATAATAGTACACTATTGTCGTAGGAAATTTGAATGGGGGGACAGAAGAACTCAAAGACAATTTTTGTCTAGCATTCTTCCCCATCAATGCCTACCAAGGACAATCCTCGATCTCAAGTAGGATGAGAAGGAGTCCATAGGTGCAGCCTAGGCCAGATTTATAATGTTTATACATGTTGGCCTAGACTTGTCATTTCCCGATAGTGTGCCTTTGCATATGTTTTTTTTAGGTCTTGACATAGATGCTGCCCTATGCCTTGACATGACCGTTGGAGGGTTGTTTGCACGTAAACCTACAACGGAACATAGGAAAACCCTTGAACACATCCTAGAGAAGCTTGCTTCTCCCGTTGTAGAACCTATTCCCCTCCATATTAAGGGCATGTCAAGCATTGAGGAGCCCTCATCAGTCGAGCCATTCCTCGTACCGCCATTGGAACCGATTTGTTGAGCCCTCTCCTCGAACCACGAACACCGGCGAAGGAATGCTTCGTCCGCCCGGAGTTCACGATTGAATTCAAGGATGATGACGAAACCTCGTAAACCGAGGTGCACTTAGACCATCATACCTACCTCATCCTGATTTCGATCTTCTCATAGGCTACCCTCTCGAAAAGCTTTTTCATAAAAAACCTATAGAGGGGAGCCGTGATGAGAAGTTGGGAAAAGATTGCTTCCGCCTCTCACACCTAGACATCCCAAAGGCGAAGCATCTTCCCAACCAAAACTCGTTCGAGGAGGCGAAGTTTATAACTCTATTCGCTTCACCCAAGTTGTTTCCACATCTTAGTGAAACGAAACACCTGTCGCCCTCACACGAACACAAGTCTTGTCCCTTTGGCCGATAAAACATTGTTCTTGACAATGGTCAAGATTCAATGTTTGTCCTTCATGTCACATCTTTTGAGGATAAACCCTCATGTGCCATGGACATGCACGGCGACAACTCTTGAGACCAAGTGGAAATCTATTTTTGAGCATAACAAGTTGTCAATTGAGACTTCCTACATGCTCACCTTTGGGTCTTCTTGAGTTTGTCTTGCTTCTAGCCGAGTGCTTCGACGAAAATTACAACCACCTCTTGGTTCTCTTTGTAAACCTTTTTAAGAATGGTTGCAAGCCTCGTAGTAGCATGATGACGCTAACCTTGCAGCTTGAGCGTAATGCTAAATTCTTAGTGGTGAAACCGGGAACTTCACCACCACCAGGTGCCGAGGATGTTTTCCCCACGGTCAAGCTTTACGACCATAAAAGAAAAGCACTGCCGAGAGATACCCCCGGACTATCTTAAAAAAAAAAAGAGACAAAAAGTCTTTCTCTCTTCTTATTAATAAAAGCAAGAACATGTTATCAAGATAGTATGCACCTTCTCGTATTCTTGTCACTAACCACTTCAGGTGGAGATCGATTAAGAAGAACAAAGAGGCATGTGACGCTCGAGAACATGAGGGCTACATCAAAAAAAAAACTATGATGTCCATGGGTGATAGAACATGCTCAAGAGGAGACCCTCGACCTTGCACACTTGACTTTTTTCACAAAAGTCTAAGTGTGGGGAAGATGGTGACAATCTCAAGTTCCATCCACCAAGGGATCATACAAAAAAAAAAATGATGAGGGTGAATAAAAAGATGATGTCAGCCCTGCCTTGCTAAAAAAAAAAAAAAAAAAAAAAAGAGAGAAATAGAGATGGAGAGAAAAAAAAAAAAAAAAGAGAGAGATTAAAAAAAAATAAAAAAAAACAAAAGTAGAAGAGAGAAAGTGAAAAAAAAAAAGAGAGAAAAAAAAAAAAAATAATGTCGAAAAAAAGAAGAAGAAAAGAATAATAAGAGAGAGAGAGGAGAGGTTGGCCCCACGTGGAACGATAAATACCAATGTGCTACCCCGCTCCACCCTTCATGGCTTCAACAAGCAAGAAGACCCTCCTCTCATCCTTTGCTGCTACCATCAAGGCCCATGGCCCGCATACATGTCATGTGTGTGTGGCCTAGCCTTGAGATGCGCTGAGCTGAGCTATCAAGCAAACCGCCCGCAACAACCTCGATGCTTCATCCATAAATGCTGGCGGTATTTACACTCGGTATGCAAAAGGTAATGTTCACCATCTCCTCACTCATTTCTTGTCTCCATGAAAATAAAACTTTATGCTTCCCATGCCATGACACATGCTTTGAGTTTGGGTGTACCTACATGGGCCCATGTAATACATTCATAGGTCTTTTTAAATTAAGCGTGGTGCTTAGGTTAAAATGATCTCCTTTTAATCAAAACTTTGACTTGGTGTCGAGCTTGGTTAATGAACTTAGAGTTTTGTTGTCATGATCTATGGGAGTATCTTATGTTGGAGATACGTCAAGGCTATGCTTACACTACCTTTTTTTATGAGCCTTGCTTGAGTCATGATGAGGTGAACAAATAAAAATAAAAATAATAAAATAAAGTTCTCATAATAAAAGGCTCCACGGTATTCATGCCGGTAGAGCCATGTGTTTGTTTCCTTTTTGTTTTGTTTTGTTTGAATAAAAGAGGTACAAGAATAAGTGTGGGGGAGATCTCTCAAGCATACATGCACACCCATCTAAGATCTCCCCAACACAAATGCACAAACAACGAGCAATTCACGATGGAGAAGGACAAGACGAACAACTACCATTAACTCCTTCCTCTTCAAACGGTGGTTTGTGCAAAACTCTCACTCTCACATCTCATAATAATAATAAAAAAAAAAGAGAGAAGAGAAGGAGGAGAGGAGACAAGCCTTTCAACCCCAAGTTCCTTGTCCTGTTTTTTGTGATGACATCAAAAGACAAGCTTGGGGGAGCCTCCAACCACGCGACCAATCACAACTCAAATCATTGCGGCGCTGAAAGCTAGCACAACCATGAAAAAGGTAAGTAAAGAGCTAGCTTGGGGAGGACTCCAAGAAAGGTAACGTGTATCTCACATTTTGATTATATTCTCTATCTTATGAAATGATGAGTTATGCTATAAAAAAAAGAGAGGGAGACAAAAATTCCATTCCTATACATATGAGCTATGAAAATGTTTAGTTTTAGTCCCTCGTTGAAATGATGAATAGTTGCTCTGTCTTATGTTTTGCCTGTGCCTAGTTTATAATTCGAATTTCTCTAAAGTTTGGGTTTAGTGGCTAAGTCTAAAAACTCATCCTGAAAAACCTGATTCATGTGGGTTGCATAGGCTCTATCTAGTCTAAGTTGTTGCCAAGTATGATATGGTACAAATAGATTTGCTATGATTTCGTCCAAAAAGAGAAACTTGACATCCGGGAATCTTCTAAAAAAAAAGAGAAAGAGAGAAATGATATGGGCTATGCTAAAAAAAAATAGAGAAGAAAGAAAAATGAGATGAAAAATGGACAAGTGTCCGAGGGCGAGTAGAGCCCACATCTCTAAAAAAAAAAGAAAGAGAGAGGAAATAAAAAGACAAAAGTCTAGGGCAAGTAGAGCCCACCTCTCCAAAGAATATATATATATATATATATATATAGCAATAAAGCCCATACTTTCTCGAAAAAATAAATTTTATCTAAATAAATAAAACCCCGGATAAAAAAGTTGATCAAAAGGATGAATGATAAGTATTTACTCATTATAACCGTTCTATCCGGCAACCGCCAAGACTTTGAGAAAAAGCTAAGAAGCCCCCGCCACGATGAAAGGTAATAAAGGGTGAGAAAAAGATGTGCCATTTTATTCAAACTCTAGTAGAAAATCTTATTATAACCCCGGCACTTGTGAAATGTAATCGGTATAGTAGCAACTCCCGATCAACAACCAAGTACTTATCTTTTTGCTCGAGGACGCCGCAAAGGGTAAGCTTGGGGAGTTTGTTGACGGCCACCAACGACACATTTTAACGTCAACATCCTACCATAAAGGGGTGAAACTATACATTATCATACTCATATACATTTATAACTCACATATTTCCACTTGTAGTGTCTAATTTATTATTGTGCAGATTTATATAAGAAACAAGTGGAAAATATACCAAAAGGCGCCCCCCGAAAGCATATTCCTCCCAAGAACATCAAGCCCAAGGGAGAAATGGACCAAAAACGCAGAACCGGCCGAGCCAACGCCGCCCTACAACTTTTCAGGCCCAACAACGCCACCTCGGCGAAGCCCGAGCCGGGCCGCGTTACGCCCGGGTGCGCTTGTAAGCACCTACCCAATGCGGCCGCACCCCTTGAGGCGGTTCGGGCCCAGCTTCGGGGAGGCGGTTTGTTACCTTCCATAACGGGCACTACCGACGTTGGATGGTCGGTTTGGCAGATTTAGAAGGTGTTCCTAGGTCGGTTTTGCTCCTTCCATGTGGGGATGGCCATCTTCTAAAGAGCCCTCTCTCCTCTACCTATAAAAGGAGGCTCTCTCCCCCTCATTCAACACACACCAATTCCATACAACACAAGGAGGAGCCACAATGTAATATAGAGGAGAGAGTTCCATTCTTGTTCTTCTTCCCCTCTTAGTTCTAATGGAGAGTGAGAGAGAAAGGCTAGAAGGAAGTTTGGTTCCTTCTACCTAGAGTTGTCAGTCCGTCCACAGTGTGCCGCGGTTCCTAGGAAGTCGGAGTGCGGAGTTGTCGGTACCAGCTTCGCTTGTACCTCTACAAGCTACTTACACTTTGGTGAGAAAGCTTATGATTATCTTTCGGCTTATTGTTCTTCAAGTATATTATCTTAGCTGTTATAGACTTGCGGGATCGATAGTCGTACCTTTGGGTCGTAACTCTTCGAGAAGGAACTCTTTGACCGGGGAACCTTGATCAACCCAAGAGTTGTGGACGATAGTGCAAACGTGGTGTTTGGGCTAGCGTTCACCTATCTTTTGTGGCGCATCCCACGGTTGAGGGGGTAGGCGGCTTGGTCGTGACAAGCCTTGTCCGTCCCTCGAAATCCCCCCACGCTCGGGTGTGGCGCGTGCTAATTGCGGGACTACGCGGTTGAGCGGGGGCGGTGCACTGAAGCAAGTAGATAACAAGCCCTAGAAATCCCTGCCTGAAAACCTAAGCCCATAAAGATACCTCACTATCCATAGTTATCCTAGGGTGGCCCCTCCAAAGATTAGAGCGCAACCGTTCCACGTGGAAAATACGATACCCTGAATATTTCCGGGTGAAAGCTACAACAACAATTCCGTGCGCTTGCGGATTTATCTGTGTGCGTTAAGAAACGTCAACAGCGAGGGATCGGCGGCGGGCGATGCGGATCAGTGGCGGCGGCGGATCGGGAAAGTGGCTGCCTCTTCTTTTCTCTTTTTTTTTTTTTTTTTTCTTTTTTTTTCTCTTTTTTCTTTTTTTAGCCTCACGGATCAGCCTTTTCTTTTCTCTTTTTTTTTCTCTTTCTTTCTTTTTTAACCGCACGGATCAGGATTCACGTGAGTGGATCACAGATACACGCAGTGGATCACCGCGCGAGTGGATGACGCACGCAATCACGTCGGTCCTTCGGATCACGCGCGGGGTCATGGATCGGCGCTCGTCGGGGACCGGGATCACAGCGCTGGTCGTGGATCACGCGGTCACGCGCGATGACGGAAGACGGGGCCGTGCTTGCGACGGACCAGCGCCGCGATCACGCGGACGGATGTCGGGCGTCGGATCGCGCGCTGGTCGGACCGAGTGCGCGATGAAGAGCGCGACGGGCGACGGTGTCGCGACGAAGACGGTCGGGCCGGCGCGCTCGTCGGGTACCGCGCTGGCGAAGAACGATCGGGCGACGGGGCGCCACGGGGCGATCGGGATCGGAGCGGGAGCTGACGATCGCGATCAGGCCGAAGCCGCCGGCGGCCTGCGCAGAGGGAACTCAGCCAGGCACGGGTAGAGCCGGCGAGCGGGTGCTCAGCGCCGGCGGGGGAAGGAGCCGGCGATCGTGGGGATCAGCGGGCTTGGGTTTGCGGAAGCGAGAGGTCACAGGAGCGATCCGTTCTGATACCATGAGAAACTGAAATATGGGAATACTTAATATATTCTTCATTGATCGGTACATATGTATACAACCTCCGCACACATGTAGCCACACACGCAACACACACACATGCAGCCACACATTGCTTAGTCTAACACATGCAACCGAACATTCGACAAACTATATAAATCCATGCTCATGATCCATGCTCATGCCTTATTACATCCAGAACGCAACAGGCTTTTCTAGATGATCACAGTAACCAGTTGCCATTTTGGGCAGTCGATAGGATCGAACCCGCTGATGATGGACAGCAGTACGCAGATCGCCATTCTTGTCGTACTTCAGGAAAAATGTAGTCACCTGGAGAGAATAGCTTAGGCGTTCCGACAAGAACTCCCCCCAGATGTCCTCCCTGCGTTCGTCTATGGACAGGCACTCCACGAGGCAGAACCTGCTTCTTCCCCCCATATACACCAGGGTGGCGCCGATGTGCTTCTCGGCAGGGTCGACGCCGAACATCTTATCCATGCCAACCTTCACCATCGGGGCCTTCCCACCATTGGAGTCATCATCAGCAGGTACAATCTCACAGGCACAGAGGCAGCCAAGCTTGTCTGGGTCGCCAGAGAGCCCTATCCAGGCGTCCAGCTCAGGGTCAAAGTAACCACGGCCTTTGAACGGCAGCAGCCACCTACCGTGGCGAGTCCACTTGTGGCTCACCGTATCGAAGGAGAACGTGGCGCCTTTGAATGTGAGCTTCTCGTTCTGCGTCTCGGTGCTGAAGAAGATGGTGCGCTCATCAGGATGCACCGCGTGGGAGACGAGGAGGTCGAACAACGGTGGGTTTGGAAGCTTCTCCCACTTCCAGACAATCTCGACGTTCGCATGGTCGTCGTCCAGCGTCGGTGGAGGCGGTTCAAGCATCTCGAAGTTGCCGCCGACGTCGAGCAAGAAGAGGTACCCGTCCACCTGGACGTAGGCGTTGCCTGCTGTTGGGCTCGTACCTGTGGCGGGGGCCGAAGGTGAGAGCCCGCGTGCGGACGTCGAACATGAGGGCGCTGCGCCGAGGAGTACTGTGGTGCGTCGCGACGATCTTGGTGCCGAACGCCGCGAACAGGCCGGAGCTCATGTGCGGAGCCTCCAGCCGGAACACCGACGGCGGCAGCCGCCGCCCCACGGTCGTCCTGCTGGACGGGCACAGGTCACCCCTGTCGTCGTCGGAATCTGAGTCGGAGTCTGACGACAGGTCGAACTTGCGGATGCTGTATCCCTTCTCCCAGTCATCAAGGACGATGTACAGGTGGTGGTTCCGATGGCGGCTGGGGAGCTTGGAGGCACGGCCATGGGCGCCGTCGCGCTCGTCGGCGGGCCTCTTCTTCGGTATCTTTCGTCTTTTGTCAGTTCGCCGTTTATTTGGCTAACCCCTCGGCTCCGTGCTATATCGTCCTTGGATTCGATGGACACCTTCAATTCGTGTTCGACTCGAAGCACATTTAATCGGTCAATCCCTATCGCCACCGATCCTGATAAATAAACGCTGTAAATCAAAGGATTATATATAGAAAGGAAAAAGTCTACAACACCCCCTGAGCTTTAGCACCCTGATTAATACACCCCCTGAGGTTTAAAACAGTCTAAACAGCACCTAACCTTTTCTAAACCGTTTAACTAACCCCCTAGGTGGGTTTTTAGGCTGCTTTGCCTACGTGTCCAACCAATGTGGCGGGTGGAGCCACGCTGTCCGACCCGTATTTCTGTCCCCGTATCTCGCCCTTCCGCTCTGTCGCAACAGGGCCGCGGCGCGGCGCCGGGCTTCCACGTGCGGCGCCACGCCTCCAGGCTGCGTCAGCCTCCGCCTCGACGCCGCTCGGGCCTCCGCTGCCAATTCGGGTGCCGCTGCACCGGCCTCGCCGCGATGGAGTTCGTTCGTTCCTGCATGATCTGAGCTCTGCTTGCTGCCTGTCGCGCTGCTCTGGCTCTGGTGCTGATCACGCGCGCTGGGAGATGAACTTTGCACAAACTCTCTAAACTCGTCTGTGCTTCGTCAGTCATCACGTAGCTCGCTGCCTCGGTAATTTAAAGCTAGGAGGTGGAGTAGAATCCAATAGGCATGCATGGACGACTCATGGTCCCGTCCCGGCCGTTCTGTTGCTGCTTGCTGGGAAGTAGACAGATTGAAAGTTCGTCGCGCCGGCCTCGCATCCAACGCGAGCCTACCTCCGCTTCCACGCCGGGCCGCATCCCACCTGTGCGGCTTTTGGAGTTCGCCCAGCATGTCCCGTTCCCGTGAGCTGCCCCCAGCTCACAGGCTACGGCTGGTGGATGCATATTGTTTTTTTTTTTGCTATATTTAGTGTTTCATGTCACAGGCTAATAATGGCTGCTTTGCCACGGTGGAAAGTCAAGCCGAGGAAAACAGCCCAAAAACCACCTAGGGGGTTACTTAAACGGTTTAGTAAAGTCTAGGGTGCTGTTCAGACTGTTTTAAACATCAGGGTGTTAATCAACCAGGGTATCATACTTCAGGGGGTGTTGTAGACTTTTTCCTATATAGAAATCCAAACTCGTCCGAACCTAGAAGAAACACTTACATGTAGGCACCTACAAGTCCCAACCGATCGACTGGTCTCCATAGTTATGGATGGCGACGGAAGGACGGAAATCCGAGTCGGCGTGATGTCGGGTGTCGGCGTTGAGCGAACGGCGGCGCCGGTCAATCTGTGAGCAGCGTGACTGGGCGAGCCGACGAACTGGGCAGAGCCCGAAGAGGACACGGACCGGTTCTCCACGAGTTGGGCCTTGCCTTTCCTTGTAGAAGGGTCACGTTAGTTGTTATGCGATCTGCGCTCTTGGATTTTCACGTAAATATGGCCCAGTAGCCCAGAGGTACATGTACTCATCATGGAATCAAGTGGACCGAGGTACCTGTACTCATCATGGAAGATGGATACTCCTACGTCCATGAAAGATTGTAATTCTCATATCAGGGTTAAATATTATAAATTTTGATTAAAATTATATGAAAATTTATTAACACTTATGAGACAAAATAAGTTTCATTGGATTAGTTATAAAATTTACTTTCATACTAAATTTATTTCAAGACATAGGTGATACTAGTATACTTTTTATTTGAACTTGGTTAAAGTTGGATTGATTGGCAAGCTTTCCATAATGTATTCTTTTAGTGGATGGAGGGAGTATATAATTTAGACAAACTTTTAGGGGTCACTAGATTTTTCCTTTAGACAAACTATAAGATTTTTTGAAAGTGGTGGCTAGTTAAATTTAGAGTTCACTTTAGATTTTTCCTTTATATAAAGACAATGTGCAATTAAATGTAGAGCTAGGAGTTGCTCTCAATGTAAAAATATCTATGGCAAGTCTCAGTGCTTAGTTTCATTGTGTTGTTTTCAAGATAATGAAACTGGATGAAACTCCTACTCTCGGTGCAAAGTTCCATTCTAGAGTTTCATAGCATTTAATTTCATGACACAATTAGTTGGTAATCGTGTCGAGAAAGTTTTATCTAGATGACACTCATTTCTTCTCTCTCTTATTAAATGTGCTGCCATGTCAAAAAAAAAGTACTAGTATGTGAAATGACTGGGCGGAATTTCGTGTATCCTTTATTTATGGAAATCTGTTAGATTGGAGCTTCGTGCATTTGAAATTAGAGGAATGCCCTCATCCTTAATGGGAAACTACCTAGATTGTCGTCTTGAAGTCTTCTTTCAAGAAAGAGGTCTTGAATCATTTCTGTAGAATCAAGCCTTCTCTCCATTAGTCCATTCGTTTGTGGTTAGATAATGTGTAAATAGTCTGTTAGTGCTTTTGTTCTCCCCTCTTACTGTTCTTGTCCCTCTCTAACCACTGGTTAGATTGGTTTTGTAAGTTTCTTATAAGTTGATTTCCAGTTCAGAAAATGCCTATATGGCAACCTATTTAATACAAATAAACTTAAATGAAATTCCTAGTGGAACTGGCCTTAGAAAATCAAACCTGCATTTGACTTTCAAGTGTTTTTATACTCAAGTTGTCCAAGAAAATACTACATATGTTTTTTGGGTAACTTGTAAGTTAAACTAGGGCTGTGAAAAAAATCTAAAAATGTACTTTGACTGTCTAGACTAATTTGTATTAGACATTATTACACTAAATGTGGATCTGTTAATATGTTTAATTTTTCAAATGCAATTCTCACAGTAATAGACAGCACCAATTGTGCATAAAGTGGCAAAGGGTATGGCTACAAGTTATTCCAAGCTTCACCTGCACTTGTGAATTTTTGATGTGTCTACCACATTAATCTTGGGCAATTGAACTATGGAACAACATAGATTTAAATCCCTTGCTTCAAATAAGTGCAGGAACTTGGGTTTTCATTTGATTTTGAAAAAAAGTAAATATAGCCTTGCTCCTCAAATGATTCACTCGAGATCACTCAATTTGTATGTGGTTTGTTCCTCACCAAAGGCTCAGATTTGCCTTTCTTTTTCCCGACCAACTATATAAGGCTTTTTGTGGGGTTTTGGGTAGGTAAAAAGAACGACATACTTGTATCATGTCATGTTGCCTTAGAGAAAAAACGGACCACATGGAGAGACTAGTCATAGGCCTAGATCAAGATGTGCAAAGTGTGTGGAACATTTTTGTGTACTCTAGGTATCATGACTCTCTCTTTTTGGTGGAATTTATTTGAAGGAGGTATGGGCTACCTTATTCTTTTCCTTTCCTTTTTTGGACCAGTCTTGACTTCCTCGTCTTTCTTTTTTCTTTTTTTTAGAGGACACATATCCATATTTTCTTTCATCATTTTCTTTCAAACATAGCCATACTTCTCTTTGGTAACTGGGATTTTGGTGAGAGGTCATGATACAAATGAATGGGGTATATTTTTAGTGGATGGAAAGGTGCATGTTGTGCGCAACTCTCAGTGTAAGAGTTGGCATTTTATTTGTGGGTGTACGTGAATCTTGATCTCGGGCATATGAAAAGAATCTCAACATAGGTCACAAACAATTTAACATAGGCTCACCATGAAAACAAGTAGCATATGACTATGGTTTATTTTTTTCATGAATGATCATCATCATGTCATATGGCTCTAGTGGGAAATGCACATCATTGAGGAGCATGCTAATTGAATTTTGAATTTTTGAAAACAAATCCCAAGTTCATATAAAAGAGCAAGGTTCATGTCATCCAGCTATATCACATATTCCAATTACTTAGATAACATGGGGTCCCTATGATAAGTTGTTCACAAGCTATAGGAATATTAGCAAGGAATAAAGAGTATGCACATTTTATCAAAAGGATAGCATGGAGATGGAGCCTTTTCAAGAAGTTTTGTCTTTTTTGATTTGTTCAATTTTAAACTTCAAAACTTTTGGAGGATGTGAGAGAGGGAGTTGCATAAACCACCGTTTGAAGAGGAAGGTGTTAATGGTAGTCGTTTGTTTCGTCCTTCTCCATCATGAATTGCTTTCGGTGTTCGTGCATTTGTGTTGGGGAGATCTCGGATGGGTGTGCTTGCATGCTTGAGAGATCTCCCGCACACTTATTCTTGTACATGTTTTATTTTAAACAAAGAAAACAAGACAACAACAAACACATGGCTCTATCGGCAAGAATACCGTGGAGCCTTTATTATGATTATGATTATTTTATTTTATTACTATTATTATATATATTTTTTTTATTCACCTCGGCATCACTCAAGCAAGGCTAACATAAAGAAGCACTGAAAAACATAGCCTTGATCATCTCCAACATAAGATACTCCCATAGATCGGGGACAACAGAGCTCTAAGTTCATTAACCTAGTTTTGACACCAAGTCAAAGTTTTGATTAAAGGAGATCATTTTTAACCTAAGCACCACGCTTAATTTAAAAAGACCTATGGATGTATTACATGCGTCCATGTAGGTACACCCAAACTCAAAGCATATGTCATGGCATAGGAAGCATAAAGCTTTATTTTCATGGAGACAAAAATGAGTGAAGAGATGGTGAACATTACCTTTGCATACACAGTGTAAATACCGACAACATTTATGGATACAACGTTGAAGTTGATGTTGCGGTTTGCATGATGGCTCGGCCAGTGCATCTCAAGGCTAGGCCACACACACACACATGACATGACATGTGTGCGGGCCATTGGCCTTGATGATAGCGAAGAAAGAATGAGAGCGAGCCCTTCTTGCTCGTTAAAGCAAGGAAGGGTGGAGTCGAGCGGCACACATTAGTATGTTTTTTAATCATGTGGTGCCAACACTCTCTCTCTCTCTCTATATATATGTTTTTAATTTTTCGACAACATTCTTATAGATTTTTTCTCTCTCTCTCTCATCCTTTTTTTACCCCTCTCTTCTCTTTTTTCTTTTTTCTCTCTCTTTTTTTATAACATTTTTTTCTCTCTTTTATTTCGACAACACATTTTTTTTTTTCTTTTCCCTTTCTATCTTTTTTTTTTTTTTTTATCTCTTTCCTCTCCATCTTTTTCATTTTTTTCTTATTAGCAAGGCAGGGCTGATATCATCTTTTATTCACCCTAAATTTTTTTTGTATGCCCCTTAGTGGATGGAACTCGAGATTGTCACCATCTTCCCCCACACTTAGACTTTTTGTGTTAAAGTCAAGTGTGTAGGTCCGAGTCTCCTCTTGAGCATGTCCCATCACCTATGAGCATCATAGCATTTTTGTTTATTGATGTGGCCCCTATGTTCTCGGCAGTCGTCATGCCTCTTTGTTCTTCTTAATCGATCTCCATCTAAAATGGTTAGCGACAAGAATACCCTAAGGTGCATACTAAACTTGATAGCATGTTCTTGCTTTTATTATTAATAAGAGAAAGAGATATTATTATTATTATTATTATTATTAATTTGAAAATAAGAGTAGGGAATTTCTTTTTTATGAGGAAATAATAAGAGAGATAAAACATTTATTATTATTGCTTTTTTTTTTTTTGAAAAGAGAGATAAAATTTATTTATTCATTTTATTTATTTGACAAGAGAGATAAGATAATTAATTTTTTTTAATGAGAGAGTTTTTATATATTTTTTCTTTTTATGACAATAATAAGAGATACATAATTTTTTATTTTTTGATAGTCCGGGGTATCTCCCAATTAGTGCTTGAGTTATGGTCATAAGCTTGACCACGGGAAAACATCTTTGCGGTGATGGTGGTGAAGTTCCCGTTTCACCACTAAGAAGTTGGCATTACACTCAAGTTTGTAAGGTTAGCGCCATCATGCTACTACGAGATTTGCAACCATTCTCTTAAAAGTTTTACAAAGAGAACCAAGAGATGGTTGTGACCTTCGTCAAGCACTTTCGGCTAGAAACAAGACAAACTCAAGAAGACCCAAAGGTGAGCATGTAGGAAGTCTCAATTGACAACTTGTTATGCCCAACAACATATTTCCATTTGGTCTCAAGAGTTGTCGCCGTGCATGTCCATGGCACATGAGGTTTTCTCCACAAAAGATGTGTCATGAAGGACGAACGTTGAATCTTGACCATTGTCAAGAACAACGTTTTTGGGCCATAGGGACATGACTTGTGTTCGTGTGAGGGCGACAAGTGTTTCGTTTCACTAAGATGTGTTAACAACTTGGGTGAAGCGAATAGAGTTATAAACTTTACGCCTCCTCGAGCGGGTTTTGGGGGAAGATGCTTTGCCTTTGGGATGTCTAGGTGTGAGAGGCGGAAGCATGCTTTCGAACTTCTCATCACGGCTCCCCTCTATAGGTTTTTAGGTGAAAAGTTTTTTTTTCTAGAGGGTAGCCTATGAGAAGATTGAAGTCAAGGATGAGATAGATATGGAAGTCTAAGCATACCTCGGCTTTAGAGGTTTTGTCATTATCCTTGAGTTCAATCGTGAACTCCGAAGGATAAAACATTCCTTCATTCGGTGTTCGAGGTTCGGAGAGGGCTCAATAGTCGGTTCCAATGGCGGCACGGGGAATGGCTCGGATCGATGACGGCTACTCAATGCTTGACATGCCCTTAATATGGAGGGGAATAGGTTCTACAACGGGAGAAGCAAGCTTCTCTAGGATGTGTTCAAGGATTTTCCTATGTTCCGTTGTAGGTTTACGTGGGAAAGCGACCCTCCAACGGTCATGTCAAGGCATAGGGCAGCATCTATGTCAAGACCCGAACAAAAGATATGCAAAAGCACACCGTCGGGTAATGATAAGTCTAGACCAACATGTATAAACACTATGATCCCCGCCTAGGCTGCACCTATGGACTCTTTCTCACTACTCGAGATCGAGAATTGTCCTTGGTAGGCATTGATGGGGAAGAATGCTAGACAAAAATTGTCTTTGAGTTCTTCTCGGTCCCCATTCAAACTTCCTATGACAATAGTGTACTATTGTTTTGCTTTCCTATGAGGGAGAGTAGAAACAAATTCCACATGTGAATTTCTTGTGTCATACCGGGAATGCTTAGGCATGCACATAACTCCTCGAAATCTCGTAGGTGGTTACACGGGTTTTCAAAATAGTCACCCGAGAAGGAAGGGTGTCCGTCACTAAAAAGTTTTTTTTTCAAATTAGGGTGGAGTTCATGGCCGAATGAAAATTTTGGTTTTGAAAAAGATTTTGGCCCCGTGAACTCCCCATTTGGAGAAGCGACAAGATTTTGAATTGGTTGGATGGCTTCACTTTGAAAAAGAAAAATAAATAACTATTTTTGATTTTTTTTTGGATACAACACACGGGTGCTCTAGGCTCGGAGAGAATTACGACAACCGTTCCTCGGCAACGGTGCCGAGAAAAGCTTGTTGACGTTCTTTAACGTATGCAGAAGAATTCGCAAGCATACGGAACTGCATTGTAGCTTTCACCCGGAAGTATTCATGGTATCGTATTTTCCATAGGGAACGTTTGCGCCCTAGTCTCTGAACAGAGCCCCCTAAGGATAACTATGGGTGGTGAGGTATCTTTATGGGCTCGGGTTTTCGGGCAGGGATTTCTAGGGTCTGTTATCTCCTTACTTCAAGACCGCCCACGCCCGGGGCAAAGGCGTGTCCGCAATTAGCTCTCACGCCACATCCGAACGTGGGGGGGGATTACAAAGGGACAGACAAGGTCTGTCATGACCCAAAATTTACCCCCTCGACCGTGGGATGCTATGCAAAAGATAGGTGGACGTTAGCCCAAACACCACGCGTTTGCACTACCGTACACAACTCTTGGTGTCGATCAAGGTTCCCCACAAAGAGTTCCTTCACCAAGAGTTACGACCGAAGGTACAACTATCGATCCCGCAAGTTTATAACGGCTAAGATAATATACTTGAAGAACAATAAGCCGAAAAGATGAACATGAACTTTCTTACCAAAGTGTAAGGAAGTTGTAGACGATAGTGTGGCGGTGCCGACAAGTCCGCACTCCGACCTCCTAGGAACCGCGGACCACCGAGGGCACTCGACAACTCCGAGTAGAAGGAGCAAAGTATCCTCCTAGCTTTCCCTCTCTCACTCTCCATTAGAACTAAGAGGAGGAAGAAGAACAAGAATGGAGCTTCCTCCTCTCTACTACATTGTGGCTCTCCATTGTGTTGTGCGTAGAATGGTGTCTCCATGGAGGAGGAGAGAGAGCCTCCTTTTATAGCTTGGAGAGAGGGGGTCTTTGGAAATGTGCCACCTCCCCCATAATGACCAAAACCGACCGAGGAATAGGCGGTTCCTAGGTTCATTGCACCTGGTCCATGCCACCACCGACGTTCCCTAGATGAATGCAACCGCCACGAGAAAGGTGGGCCCGGTTGGCGGCCGCAGGGCACCAAGATCTAGGCCGTTTGGGCTGAAATTTTGTCACATCGGTTTCATCGTTAGCTCCGTTTTGGCGGGTGGTACACCGAAAACAGAGTCCGTATGAAAAAGTTATGCCTAAAATACTAAACCCATGTCATGTGGCCCAATGTCATTTCATGTTGGATTCGGGCCTCGACCTCTTGGGCATGTGTTTGGATGTTGGTATTCATGTTTATGGGCTTTTCTCCTCTCTTCTCCTTGCTTTGCTTATGTCCATTTAGGGCCTTGTTATTTCTTATATGTTTTCCTTTGCTTTTGGCCCAAAATGTATATGTTTGCAACATTGCCCTACAAAACAAGTGAAGTACCAAAACTTGTGGAAATGGTTAGCTCAAAGCCCAATCACTATTGTGTTTTGGTAGTTTTATACTAATGTTGACGGTATAAAATATGTAGTTAACGACCGTCAACAACCGTGATGATGACCGCGTGCACCAGGAGGCGACCAGCCTCTGTGGCCATGGCGTCGGTGGAGACGATGGCCACCTGGTTCAACGCCGGGCGGAAAGTACCCTCACCCGGGTAGTTGGCCATCTTCGTGTTTGCTGCTCCCCGCTAGGGGATTGATGTGGGGTTTGGCGGGGTGAATCGGCTTTTTGTTGGGTGGAGGTGGTAGTGATGTTCGGTGGTGGAGATGTGGCGGATGCTTGAGGTCGTGGAAGGCAAGGCGGTTGTGGATGCTTTCAGTGGAAACGCCGAGGCGGGCTTTAAGCTTATCGAAGATGGGATTGCGGTGGCGCTTAGGGTAGTGTTTGGAGATGTGCCCGACGCCTTTGCAACGAAGGCACCGTGACGGGATCTACTCGAGCAAATTGGTGGTCGATTGCAAGAAAAAGGAAGCAACGGCGGTTTTATAGCCGCCGGGATTCAACTTTGGCGGAGGCGGGGCGGCCAAATGCGTTGGAGTGTTGGTCCTTCATCGGGGTAGCAATCTGCAGTCGATCCTTCTTCCACTAGTGCTTACCCCCCCGGTAGAGTTGCCACTTTGGTGAAAGCGGATCCCCATCCCTCACATTAAAGGCCGAGTACTCACCCTAATCACGGGATCCGCACGATTGAATGCTCTTCTCCTTTCGGGCGGTCGACGCCGCTCGCAAGGCGTGCTTTCGCCGTGGGCAAACCGAAGGTGGAGAGGTCCGGAGTTCAAGATGCCTCCACACGCGCTTCCCATTATTGGGCGGTGCGGTCGGGACGAGCCCGCCGCCCATGGTGCCAGTGGTCTTTCATCGAAATGGGTCCGTAGGTTGTCGTTGTTGTGGCCGGGGGCACAAGTCTCGCCCGGAAGAGGGTCTCTGTCCGGGGCGCTAGTCGGTCTTTCACGGAAGTAGCTCTATCGGCCGCCGCCATCACGCCCGGCGCCTCGGCCGCGCCGGAGTGGGGGGCATCTTCGCCGGCATGCCAAGGCCGGATCTTTCGCCATGATGGCCTCCAGAGCGAATCCCGCTCCGGAAATGGCACCGCATGCGTATCCGAGATCCACTCCAAAGATCGTATTGAATGGTGGTCGGTGGAGCAGCAGTCGAGACTGCCAGCTATTGGTATACCTTATAGCATAAAATATAGAGGTTTTTAAAACGAAAATAAGGGTTTAAGATGAATATTAACATAGTATAGGGGCCTAACTAACATGATTCCACTAGTTTTGGTGATTAATATATTTTTCAGGGATTAAACAGAAAATGCCCAAGAATTTGCAAGCCCTACGACATAAAGACGTATCCGTGACGTATTCCAACGTGGACCCTACACAAGAACATTCCGAAAGAGACCGGAGAGCACGGGAAGGAGGGTGGGGCCCACCTGCCAGAGCCAGGCGGCGGCCACCCTGGTGGGGCCCCCTGTCAGCCTCCCATTCAAGGTCGGTTCACCACCGCCTATGAGGAGCAATCTAGTCCATCCATCAAGGTAGGTTTGATCCAAGGGCTATCGTGCATCCTCCCGGCTATATAACAAGACCCCCTGACCCCTGGGTGAAACCCTAAGTCATTCTACTCCATACCAAGTCCATCATCAAGACTCCAAGTCAAGACCCTAAGCCCTAGTTCCACCATAACAAGAGCAATAGCTATCTAGGCTAGTTCTAGAGGAAGTCAAGTATTGTCTTGAATTCGATTGTCAAGAAGTAGCGGGAGCCGAGCTTCTCGTGGCTTCTCTCTTGTATTCACCATTGTAAGTATTTAGTTAGAATACAATTTCTATGACTTTATTCTATTTAATGATTATATTCTTATTTATATGCTTCCATGCTTATTATGATTATATATTTAGTTTAGTATGTTTGTCTTTATATTCAAACATGGAGTCGTATAGCGCCCATTTAGATGATCACTATGTGGGTGGTCGACAATGTGTAAACGTGGTGTTTATACAACATTTGCCTGCGACATCACCCTATATTCCGGATGTGTGGTAGATCGTGGATGTGATACTCCCATTGAGTCCTTTAGAGTCCACCCCCCCCCGAATGTAGGGGCTAGTTGAACTTTGTTACTACGGTAGGTTGGTTTTGTTTCTAATCTTCCTTAGTAATATTCACCATGTGTAGATATAATGCTTTCATACGATGATGACTAGATGTATTGCACTAATTGTAGTATGCATTGACATGTAATTAGGAGTAACTTAGGAATATTCCATCCTATTCTACCTATACCATGATATTTAGCCTGTTATGACACCATCTAGTGGCATACTATGATCTTTGACTTGGATGTTATTATCATTATTATTATCTATCATTACTTATCTTTATCTTGTGACTTACCTAGTTTGAGTTTAGTATGATGCATATGGTTTACTCTACATTACACCACCGCAAGTGAATTATCATTAAATCATCCCATAGCCTACCCCTCTCCTTTTCGGTAGAATATAAATACGATACCGGATAGACTCTGGTGAAGTGCTACAATTGGGTAATTCTATCGTGCACTTGCGGATACCGAATTATATTATTATTGCAAGAGTTTCAAGTGTCATATAAAGAATATCCGTTCACGCATTTCTTTAGCGTTGTGAGCTAGGGTGACAGACTAGTTTCAGTAGGGCAATGCTAGAATGTGTGGTACAACTTTTGTGCCTATCGTGGTGAGATTAACTCCACCATTGATAATGTTACGTGAGTCATACACCATAACTAATTCCGTCTAACTTTATTAACTCTCCGCTCGACTTTTGTTGGAATGTGAGATTAACTCCACATCCAAGCTAACTTATTAGATAGATACCATTTATACATTTACGGCGCCGTCCCTATATGTGGATCACGTTAGAGATGTCAACACCAAATTTCTCGGGTTGTAGCCTTGTCATTGACCGCGGATCCACGTGCTCCTCAAGCGGATCACGCCTTCCGAGAAGCGACCATGGCCGCCTCGGTGTCTTCCGGGTCTTCGTCGTGTTCGAGTCTCCCGGTCGAGCCGCTCCTCTTCTTCTATCACCACCTCGGGGGATGCTTCAGGGCTTACTTTAGACAGGGATGGTGGCGTTGGTGAGGTTGGGCTCGGGGGCTAGGTTGGTCTCTGGCGGTCGGCGGGGGAGGCGCCGTTAGGGTTGAGGTGGGGGCTCTAGCTCTCAAGCTCGCTCATTTCAAAATCGCTCCAAACAAACAATGATCAAATCCACCATATCCCGACTTTCCAAACCTCTTCTCTCTCGCAACTTATCTTCTCTTGCTAGTCCTTGATCACGAAAACCTCTTCTGAACAAGGCTTTTTATTTTTATATCTTTGTAATAATGTGGTCTACTTTGTGGTCTACTTTGTGCACAGTAAGTACTATAATAACGCCTCAGGAGTCTATGATTCTTTGTGTTGCAATCTAAAAATTTCTTAACGATTGATTAGTGAGTTTTCATGCCTTAAGGACCTGATGATTGCCATAGGTTCAGATTGGTGGATGGATTCATATTCGTTATTTATGTGTGAAATTATCCCCATGCATTCCCTTTTATTACCCATGTTTTTTTATGTAGCTATGTAGAGGAACAACAAACATATAGTAGCACTGTTGCAGCACATGCATGACCCGGCTACCAAGTCACCGATGTGGTCGGAAACGGGCAGCTGGAAAGAGACGGAGACAGCTATGCATAGTCGGAACTGATTAGGAACCATTTGATTTTAAATGGTTTCAAAACAGTCTAAGGATCAGGGTGTGGTGTAGTTTCGTTTTAAATTAGCACTTGGTTTGGTTGGGTTTGGATCAAAGAGCAATAATAGTGGGGTGGGGTGGGGTGGACTGAGCACGTGAACGTTAGGCACTTGGTCTGGTGTGATTTTGGGCTGGTTCCTAGCCGGTTCCAAGAGTGACCTACCATCCGGCCAATTCATACCAATAGGCGCGGTAAATTTGAAATGACTTTAAAACTGTGTCAATGGCCTAAATAATTTTAAAAAGTGCTAAAAATTAAAAAAAATCAAAGTGGAGTGGGGCAGCTCCCTTGAGTAGAACTGACGCGGTCACGCCACGCTATAGTGTCAACGGAAAAGAACGGAAGCTGACCAAAAAAGTATTGCGGAAGCAAACACATTAGCCTTCATTTAGCGATGCATCCAGTTCGAGCTTCCACCCGACAAGCCGAATACTTCGCCCTTTCCCACTTCGCCTCCGCTGTTCCGCATCTGTGGTCAAATACGACGCTCCCGTGTGTGTCGCGTCTCGCCTCCGCTGCTTCGCTCGGCGCGCGCTTCTCGACGGCCGCGGCGAGATCTACGCGGAGGGAGGCTGCGAGCCTCTCGGCGGAGGGAGAGGAGCGGCAGCCGGCGAGCCAGGCACGCATCTCGGCGGAGGAGCATCAGCGCGAGCCTCTCTGCGGACGGCGGCGGCGAGATCTGTGCGGAGGGAGGTGGCCGCGAGCTTGCTACGGGGAGCTAGGCGTCTCCGCCTCGCAGTCCACTCGCTTAGCCTTTGCAGATCCTCCAAGCGAGCGAGCTAGGCGTAGCAGGCGTTTGGGCAGTTGAGCTAGGCGTAGCAGGCGTTTGGGCAGTTGTGGAGAGAGGGAGGGCGGAGATGAAGGCGGTGGAGCGCGCGAAACTGGTGAGGAGCCTCCGGCACGAGTCGCGGCGGCTGCGTCTACTCGTCCTCGTCATCGGTTTCTTTCTCGTGACGCTCACCTTCGTTGTCGTCTCCAAGCCCGACGCCCTCCTCTTCAACCGTAAGCGCTGGGCTGTCAGGCCCACTGCCATTTGTTCACTCTTCTTGGTTCTCTTGGAATCTATGGACACACGGTGCTCATGGATGAATCTCATTTCAGTGAACGGCAGGCTGTCGGTGGACCAGGCGCCGCGCTCGCTTTTGATCCGCCAGCGGGTTGACGCCGACGACGGCAGATCCGCCGACACTCTCACCTCTACCTCCGGGAATCCAAAGGTGGTCGACGACGATACCGCTGGCGAGGAAGCCAACGCCAGAGGTGAAAACTTCCTAATCCGCCACTTAATTAACTACTCCCCTCAGCAAATCTAGCGGTCTAGTCCACACCGATGCATTTGCTAATCTTGGGATTTTTCGATTGAGATGTCATAGCACTGAGCCTTCGCTTTACGGCAGCGACCAATGAAGAGGAGGAACGGATGCTCGCTAGTGAGCCTGAGCAGAGCAAAAGGGCAGTGGAAGCCATAACATCTGAGATTTTAGGTGAGTTGTCACCTTCTGATCCGTCCAGAATTTCTTTGTCTAGCTCCAGCTTTGGATGCTCATCCCGCTAGCCTGACATTGCTAGAGTTCAGGCTCTTAGTGAAATTGATGTGCTTTACGCCTTTACCTGTGAATCTTAGATGGTGGCATCTTTGTAGGTGGGGAGGATGACAACGGAAGGAAAAGCCAGCAAGACGGTCACCAAGAGCTCCAGCAGCACAAATTGACCTTCCCAACTGTTTCCAGTTATACCGTTCACGATGCCACTTATGGCACCGACAATGGCAAACAGCAAGGTGAGGTACTACATGAATTTATTTTTCTTTTTTAAGGGAAGCTTTATTAATTTCTAGATTCTTACATGGAGATGATATAAAAACCTTGTAGCACTCCTGGCCTTATGACACTCTAATTACACTCAATACAAAGACAAGATGTGATAGAACTGTCCAATTTATAAGAGCACAAGTACAACAACTGCTGCCGAGACAGCTGCACTACTTGAGCCCATATAAACTTGGTAGTCCGTTGAAATCAGGAAGGATCTCAAATTTCACCAATATACAACCAAGATCATACAGGATTCAGCATACACACACATCAGAGTTCGAATAAAGTTATTACAACACAATTCCACGAAAAAAGTTATTACAACACAAGTTCAAATTTAGCAGCAGAAGCAACATAATTTTAAAACGTCACACTAGACTCTCGCCCATGTGCTTGGGTAAAAAAAAAAAAACCTATGCTACCTGTGCCAATCGTTGAGATGCCACTGCAACCAAATCCAGTAATGTTGACTTCTGTACAATAGCTCATGTACAAAGCCAATCCATAACTGAATAAATAACCTATAAAGGGGGAGATCAGTGTTTTTTTTTTTTTTGCATCTTTACAATTTCTTCTTTTATGTCATTGATTTAGATCAGTGTGCCTTTTGATACTTATTATGCATAACGGTGCTGATACATGTTCATGGTGTTTTTGTGGTCCTGTTGTTGCATTTGGCGAAACAGATGCAGAATTTAAGTTCACTCGGATGTTGACCAGAGAAATGGTCGAGGCAGATCTCATCAAGCAGGTTAGTAATTTCTTGGATAAGTAAAAAGTGTGCTGAGAGAAAACAGAATATATCATTCAGAGTCTGCTGGTTCTGGTCATAGTAAAACTAATTGATCCATGAACAACTTTTTACTGTTTACTGATTCATCCTTCAATTGGATTGATGGGCATTCTGCACAATAACAATGAGACGATGACATATGTATCCATCTTGTTTGACTTTGTCTGCGCCACTGATAGTTGTTCATTTTTCAGCATTGGATAATGTGGAGTGGGACAAACCGTTGTGTGATTTCTCAAACTTCAGAGCAAATATCTGTGAGATGAGAGGTAACATCAGAATACACCCAAATGGCAGTTCGGTCATTTTACATGGAACCTACAGGTTCAAGTTCAAAGAGAAATGAACATTGGAAAATTAAGCCTTACCCTACCCTGAGGTGATGAATTATGCCTCAATCATATTACAGAGGTGACAGTGAAATCCAGCAAAGTGGCACCTGAGTGTTCCAAGTACCATGACGTGCCTGCTGTGATCTTTGCTCTGACTGGATACACTGGAAATCTATTCCATGACTTCACCGACGTGCTTGTCCCCTTTTCACGACTGCAAGTGAGTTCAATGGTGAAGTTCAATTCCTAATCACAGACATGGCTATTTGGTGGACAAGGAAGTATGCAGTGGTGTTTGAGAAGTTAACTAAGTATCCGTTGATTGATTTCAACAAAGACAATGAAGTACATTGCTTCAAGCATGCTATTGTTGGCCTTCATGCTTACATGGAGTTCACAATTGACCCGTTAAAGGCTCCACACAATTACTCAATGGTGGACTTTAACCGGTTCATGCGCAGGACCTACTCGCTGCCTAGGGATGCAGTGACAGCACCTGGTGAGATCCCGAAGACCAGGCCAAGGCTGCTGATTATCTCAAGGCAAAGGACAAGAATGTTCCTCAATCTCAAGGAGATTGTGGCCATGGCTGAGGAGATAGGCTATGACGTGGTGGTTGAAGAGGCCAATGTGAACTCCAATGTCGCCCATTTTGCCAAGGTAGTTAATTCCGTCGATGTGATGATGGGTGTCCATGGTGCTGGGCTCACAAATTGTGTGTTCCTTCCACACAGTGCCATTCTAATTCAGATTGTACCTTGGGGTGCCCTAGATGGGATATGCAGAATTGATTTTGGCTACCCAGCAGAACAAATGGGCTTGAGATACAAGCACTACAGCATAGGTGTGCACGAGAGCAGCCTCACGGAGCAATACCCCTGGATCACGAGATCTTCAGAAACCCACTTGCATTCCACAAGAATGGATTCGAGTTTGTCAGACAGACCTTCATGGATACACAGAATGTGAGGCTTGATTGCAACCGTTTCAGACCTATACTCTTGGAGGCTCTTGATCAATTGAACCAATAAAGACCATTGATTTAATTCCAGGGCCACTGTACTAGATTTTTTTTTCTCCTCTACAATTTTGGTTTCACCATTTTTCTCTTTGTAAAATTTCATGATCATTGTCTCTGATTACATGAGCAACAGGAAAATCAATTATTTCTCCAAAGGTAGGAAATGTCTTGGCATGGATTGAAATCTAAATATCGAAGAATTGTTAGGACCTCTCAATGATGAGACATAGAGAAAATTTTATTTTGTTGTAAATTAGCAGTTCGTTGTCACAGAAATATCAGTGTATGAGTTATAGCGATAAGCTGTTACATGATCACAGCGAGTAGAATTTTCCAGGCTTGGCAGCATGATGGAAAATGGGGGTTGGTGGACATCACCTTTTTGTTTGCATTGTGTGATTCACTAGTTTTTGTTCGACAGGAAGAAACGCTAATGCTATTCTATTTAGGTGCCACGTACTCGGGTTCTAGAAGTTGAGATGACCTGCATTAGGATCTGCATCCTGGTGGTTGGATACCCACTCCGACTAGTTGACTGGGCGAGAGAACAGGGGAGCAAAGCATTAGCAGTATTTGAATTCAGCAGGATTCCTCTTTGGAAGGCAATGAAAAAAAAAAATGGATGCGAATAAAACATTTCTGAAAGTGGAACTTGTCCTAGGACGAACATAACTTTTCATAAGCAATACTTTTGGAGAAAATTGACAGATTCCACTTTCTCCTGGAACAGGTTTGATGAATCGCCAATGTTTACAAACCCATGCTGAAATTAAGTTTGTGAGCCAAGATGCCATATAAATGATCCGGGATTTGTTTTGTTCCATCATTCCCCAGATGTGACCACAAACAGAAACAGTTAATTGTCCATGGCGGTGATGCATGCATACTGTAGAACCACGCCTCACTCAATTGCTTCCAGGAAAGGCATGGATTCGGAGGTAATTGCGTTCACATGCACCGGCGCCTCTAATTCCCTTTCCTCTCAAGGCATTTGATTTGATAGATTTTGATTGCGCTCAAAGATGATGCATAGAAGCACATGCTTACCTTTGTTCTTACCCATCCCCAGAGCGTTGCGGTTCTAACAAAAAAAAAAAAAAAAAAAAAAATGTACGGACCGGCCGCCCAATTTGTGATCCAGTCTCCCTCCGTCCCAAATTAAACGCAGAGTTTTGGGTGTTCGTGACACAAGTTTGATTTCGATTTGTAGAAAATACGTACAAGATTTAAATTTCTAAATAAATCTGTTAAAAAACTAGATCAAAATATCTTTCCAATGATACTAATTATGTAATATAAATATTAATCCTATTTTAATATATAATTATTGCTGTAGTTTTTTTTTAAGGAAACTACATTTATTCCGGGGATTGAGGGAGTATGACCAAGGAAGAAAAGGTGGCGAGCACATGTGGACCACATGAAAGGGTGTCTCCGCCAAATTACGTCACTCATGGTTTGCACAGTTGCACTAGATCATGTGCTTATATTACCAACATTGTGCTAATCATGAGAGTATGTACAAAACCCACGGATAGCAAATTATCTATAAGTGCTTTTTATGTCACACTAAGATGTCCCCTCCTGTAGTGCCAAGCCCTAAAAATTCACTGCTCGGTGGCTCGGTGCCGGATTGGCGGCGCCCCGGCTCATAGGGTGGCTCAGTCTTTGGATTTGGCGGCGCCTCCGGTTCCACGTGGCGCCCGGTAATCATTGGCCGCCAAGGGGGTCTCGGCGGCACCTCCCCGCAAGTGGTCCAACGGCTCGTGGGAGCTTCTTCTTCCACCCCTACGGCGGCCTTAAAGGCAAGCGAACCTCTTTGTTGGCCGCCCGGCAAATGGGATCGGGGAAAGAGGTGTCAATGGAATATAAGTGAATTGGCCGCCTCTCTCCCCATCGGCTTAAGCTTTTGTGTTGAACCCCTGGTTGGTGCATGCAACTTAATATGGTATCAAAGGTCTCAAGTTCAAATCGGTTAGCGCAATTAAATTAAATATAATTAGCTCGCTTATATTCCACGCCCGAGGCACGAGGGAGTCTCCACGTGCGGGGGTTGTTGGAATATAAGTGAATTGCCCACCCCCCACGTGAAGGGGTTTGTTGGGCTGAGGAGTCTCCACGTGAGGGGTTGTTGGAATATAGGTGAATTACCCACCTCCCACGTGAAGGGGTTTGTTGGAATATAAGTGAATTGTCCACCTCTTAATAATAGTGCCATGGTTGGCTTGGTCAACCAACCGGCCATTACTCGGGAATGGCTGTTGCAAGGGACTAGAGGAGGGGAGCATACCCAGTGCTTTTGCACGTTTAGCAAGTCGGGAATAATACACACCTATGATTGTACATGTACCAAAAAGATTAGTAGAATTAGCTAGCTATGGATTATATAAATACTCAGTTATTCATTGTCCAAAAAGGTAAAGAAGCATTAGGTATAGATGTCCAACGGGCGGCCAGTGCGGCCCGCGGCCCTTTCGGACCGGACAGCCGGGCCGCAGGCCCGCAGCCGCCACCGCGGGCCACCACCACCGGACCACCACCGGGCTACGGGCCGTCCCTCGCCCATGGTCCGGTCCACGGGCTATTTTGACGGGACCGGGCCGACGGGCCGCTTTTCACGCCGGGCCAGTCAGTTCCTTTTTTTACAAATATGTATTGCATATAAACACGGTTTCAACGCTGATTTCAACAAGTTTCAACACGGTTTCAAGAAAGATTGAAAACACACAACAAATTTGACAAGGTGATTATGAAAATGAGTACATTAGTGCAATCTTTGCCTCATTAAAAACCTTTCTAGGTAAACCCACCCTTGTGGGAGAAACCCTAGAAAGGAAAAGAACAGACAAACAAAAATATATTAAGTTCAAGTTTCAAGTTTCTTGTTTCAAACGGCTATCCTATTACATTAGCTTGACTAAGTGGCAAGTGGCAAATACCAACATACAAGTCACGGCAAAAAGCAAAGTCTCAAAATCAAAAAAAAGTTCACAACTCCAGCACTATCGGTCTTGCTTTTAGACTTGCAACCAAAAAGCTCAAAGTCGGCCTTTGCATACGCAACCACAAACACAAACAAAATTTGTTAGTTGATTCATCAACACAGATTCAACACGGTGGCCTCTTAGACTTGTAACTTACCTCACGGTGCTCTATCCGGTTCTCCGGCCCCCAGTTCTCCCCGCCGGTGCGGTGCGGTCTTTGCCGGTGGGATGATACCAAAGATCCGGGTTCTTCGAAGTGGGATCTCCATCTCAACTCCGAGGTCTTGAAATCTTTGAACAAGTTCTTGCTCCACAACAGTGTCTTTGCGCCTTTCTTCTAGCTTGGTCCCAATCTTTGATGCATGTCAACATCTCCACATGCTTTCGAAGTGTATAAGACGGCGGCGTCGGTCTTCAAAGTATCCTACCCAAGCTAAAACAAGATTCGAAGACCGCGGTAGATCTGAGGGGACAGCCATGATATCTCGAGCCATAATAGACAATATTGGATAGGATTGTTTGTGATCACGCCACCAAAGAAGTATGTCAAAGTTGGGGGCACCCCATGGCAGGAGGGGTCACCGTCGAGGTAAGTCTGTAAGTTCATTTACAGCACACCGGATGAAGAGGATGGAGTAGAGGAGGAACTTTGAAAGATCCTCCCCATACGTTACACATACCCGACAAGAGGAATTACAGGCCTCTCGAGCCTGCTTGCATACACTTTTGAACCATATTTATCCTTATACTTGCAAAACAATCTGGTTAGTTCATCATTTACGTCACCATAGCATAAAGTATAATCGGATCCAGTTGCCTCACCAAGTAGTTCTAATGTTCTCTTGAACCCTTTCATCTTACCTCTAGGATCAAGAATAGTTGCAAAAGAATAAAGCATAGGGATTTCATCCCAATATTTAAGGAATTTCACTTTCATAACCCTAGCAATTTCTTTAAAATGTTCATTATTCTCAGCCAGCTTTCAAATGTTCAAAGATGTCAATAATTTGATGCAAAGCAAGTGGAGGCGATGGGATAGTATACACGGAAAGGATAACAGATTGATTCATAAAATACTTTCAAGAATTTTAACATGTGTTCAACAACATACCAATGAGTATCGGTTATTAACTTCGAGCCATAATTAGAGTTAATGAACACGGTAAACACAACTTTGTATGGTAACAAATGTTCAAGCATCAAGTAAGTGGAATTCCATCTAACATCCATATCGAGGCCAAATTTCCTAGGTGTCATACCTCTAGCAATACAAAAATCTTTGAACCTAGCAATCCTAGTATTAGAAGAGTTTAAATAGTTGGCTGCCGGTTCTCAAATCATCAAGCCGGTGTTTACAAATTGCCAAGCCATCTTTCACAACGAGGTTAATTACATGAGTAGCACGGCGTTGATGCACAAGGAAATAATTCACATGATCGGGATCATCACGGTAGGTGCGGGATAAGAACCCAAATAACCAAACAACTCAAGCACCCAACAGTCTATGAGCCTTAGTATTAGCACTAGCATTGTCTAAGGTCACGGCAAAAAACTTTATCAAGCAAATCAAACTCCTCAACCACTTGAACTATAGAGTCGGCTATGTTTTTCAGCGGTATGTTTGCAATCAATCAACCTAAAACCAACAACCTTTTTTCAATTTCCCATTCTTTATTAAAATAATGACACAAAACGCAGAGATATAATCCTCCTTAGCATTACCGGACCAAATGTCGGATGTCAAAGAAAACAGATGATGCAAAAGGCAAATCATTTTTTTCGACATATCAATGTTGTTCGGCATATAATTTAGCCATATCTCTAGTAGTTGTGCCGCCTGAAAGCAGATTTAAACAAGGGGTTGTGAGCATTTTTAATGTAATCAATCCAAGCCCGTGTTTCACCAATGCCTAATGGAAGGTCCAAATTAGCTATCAAGCGACACAATTCAACACGAGCAATCATAGGATCATACTTCCAATTAGCTAAACCATTAGCATTCAAAGCAAGCCTAGATCTGAACCATATCGAGAATGGCTCCTTTGTTTCATACATTTTTCATGTGACGCCTCAAATGACCCAGTACCATTAGCGAGATAGCGATTATGCTTTGCTTAGAACAATGTTTCGCGAATAGCACCAACACGAGCGGCCGAAATACCCTCACCCTCCTTTATCTCATCAAAAGTATCCCCACACATCGGATTTGTTCTTACCGAGATTGGTGGGGGTGGTCGTCGTCCGCCGCCATCGACATCGATGGCTGCATCGAATCAAAGCCGAGGGCAGCGGCATCCTCACGGAGGTCGTCGTCGTCCTCGACCTCCAGTCGTCGATCCGAGCATCGTTGAGGTCTCGCGTCGGCGTTGACCGGGCGCCGATCCGCTGCGGCGGCCCCGGCGTTGCGAGTCACGCGGACGCGCCCGGCCGGCGACACAGGGGGCGGCCTTGACATGCGGCTCGGCACCGTCCCTCGGCGCCCCGGTCGGCTGGCGGCTGGCCATGTCCCACTCGGCCGGAGAGGAGGCGGACTCGGCGTGGTGCCTGGTACCCACGGCGAAGAATCACAGCCGGAGAAACGACGAACAGGTTAGAAAACGGTGGAGATCAAAGAGAAGAAAGAAAGAGAGGAAGGGAGGGCGAAGATCGACTGCGGTGCGGCGGAGCCGTGCCGGATTTGCGAGAGGTGGCCGGGGAGGGAGACGGACAAATCGGTGAGATTGAGAGGGGGAGGGGTGAAGGAAAGGGATGGAGTTTGATTCAAGCTTGCACTCTCACATGGCGTGAGAGAACAAAGGAGAGGAAGAGGGGAGAGAAGTAAAGAGTAAGGAAAAGGGTCACCGGATCGCCGGCGGAGAGAGATCCGACGGAGGCACCCGAGCTTGGGCGGTGGGAGGGGACGGAGAACCGCCGGGCGGGGCCAGAGGCGATCCAGCCCGGAGGACGTAGGATCCGCGGGGAGGGTGGGAATCCGGCCAGACCCGGACGGCGGAAAGCAAATATGGCGAGCGCAAGGAGGCAGCGAGGATGGGGACTAGGGTTTGCGAAGCGGCGGGCCAGCGAAGGCCTTGGCCCGCGGGGGAAGAATGGGGATTAGGGTTGCGGGGTCTGCGGCGTGAGGGCGTTTTATACGCTGGTATGAAGCCGGGCCGCCACCGGCGACGGGCGGCCGGCCGGGCGGACCGCGGCTAATGGCGGCGTCACCTCGCCCATGGCCCGGTCCGCCACGGCCGTGCCGCCCGTGGCCGCCATAACGGACCGGACCGGGCGGGCACCGGCTTTTTAGCCGGGCCGCGGACCGGACGCGGACTACGGGCCAAATGGCCAACTTTAGCATTAGGGCATGCAATATTCTATGACCATTTATTACAGGTTTTGCACGCATATAGTGGACCAAAAGTAAGTCTTCTACATATATGAATAGCATTGTAGTCGCAAAAGTTCAAAAAAAAAATAAAATAAAAAACATTACACTTGCAGGGAAGTGGTACATAATAAGCAGAAGCAGGGAGCCACTTAGTATTATGTGTTACAGGGGATTATGCTGGTGAAAGATACTCGCACACACTGATTATGCCATATCTCAGTAAACGATGTAAATAAAGGATATTGATTCTTTTCATAAAGAAAAAAGAGTATATTTCATAAGCATAAGCAGGCACCTGGGACTGAGATGACAAAAACGAACCTAATAACATCAGTTGATCTCCTGTAGGTAGACAGGATTGTATACACAGAGAAATAGCATCATTCGTAGCAATTCATGTTGACAGCGTGCAGTTACACACAAGACTGAGATGAAGTTGTTATGGCTCCTTTTGCCTGCAGTAAGAAAGGTAACAATAAGCTTACACTTCTAAAGACCATATGAATAAATACTAAATTTAAGGTTTAACACGTTTGCTTAAAATTCCTCTCTTGAACATCTTCCATGTATTAGTTCAGATCGTAAATCGAATACAGGAACTGTTAGTTATCAAGATTGTAAAAAAAAATTAAGCATTTAAAAAGGAATTAAACAATGCACATGCTTTGCTGTCATACGATGGAGTAAAAATCTTAGTTACCTTTCGTGGGCCGGAAAGGTCAGTTCTCTGCAACTCACATCATAAAAGTAAACGAAGACAAAATATTTTCGTGGGCTGGAAAGGTCAATTCTCTGCAACTCACATCATAAAAAGTAAATGAAGACAAAATATGTTAACATCCCATGTTTGAATCAGATGGAATATATCATTCACTTGAGCTCCTCTAATGCACTTAAATAGAACAATTGCAACCAAAGGAGAAAAAAATTAGTAAAAATGAGTTCAAGTAATTTATGAATTTAAAGTACTACCAAACGACTATGTAGTAATAGAGGAGATTTTTTTTAAAAAAAACTAAAAAATACTCGAACTAACTTTAATGGACATATTAGAGCTGAATACATTTGATATATTAGTATTCTTATAGATACTGGTACTTCTGAGATTTAATCACATTTCACATTTTGTCATCATAAAATGCAATGTGGTTATTCGAAACTAATAATATGAATTCTTGCTTTTTGACAATGGGGTGTCATAGTACGGAGTTGAAATCTCTTGTTTGGTTTTGGAAATTGATGACACACTTGTGGACTAATCCTTTGCTCTAAGTGGATGACTTGAGATAGGATTAGGTTGATGACAAGGAGCATGATGATCATGAACATGGGCGATGATGATGGACATGGTGGATCGTCAAGATCGGTGATCGGCTTGAGAGGAACCCGAGATCAAGGCAAAGGTATCTTGATAGGGTTTTCCTTTCGGTGATCAAGACACGATAGAGCGTGTGATCACATTATAGGATAGATAGCCGACTATCAAGAGGAATGCCGCGACAATCCTTGCATGAAGTGCTTCTAGGTCCAATTGACCTCGCATATTGCATTTAGGACATGAGAGCACTAACTTCGATCTTGCCTAACTTATCGACGAGCTAACATGCATGATAACGTGATCATCTTGGACGTGTTGGCAACCCGTGGCAAGAGGCGAAGCAAGCTTGAAGCAAAGAGCAAAGAAAAAGATGAAGATGAAGTCGTCAGCGGTGATCGGACGCACGGCGTGGCGGCCGGACGCACCGACCGGGTGGTTCGGCCGGTCTTGCCTCGCGAGAGGTCTCGCAGGCGCTGATTTCACCGGGACGTGTCGACGGGGAAGCCGGACCGAAGCTTCCGGTGCTGACCCCGGACGCGTCAACCGGACGCGTGGAGGAAGCCGACAAACCGTGGCCCATTGCCTTGTCTGCAGACCGAAGTGGTGACGGACCTGCGATCGAACTGGCTGGTGCGTCCCCGTCAGCGTGGTCCGGTCACCTCGCAGAGAGCTCTTTTTGAAGGCAACGGCTCTATTCTTTGGAGGAGGCTATATATATGTGTTTGGCCGGTTGCAAGCTCTCTCTTTGCACATTTGAAGCTTCCAACTTGCTAGTGAGCATTTGATACTCCTCTCCACTCATCTCTTCACCACTAACTTCGGATTCTTGGTGAGATTGAGAGTGATAGAAGTGCATTACATCATCGGTTGCATCTAGAGGCACTTCATCCTTGGAGAAGCCAAGGGATTCTTGTTTTCTTGGGAATTTGCCCGGTTTCCTAGCGGCTTGGAGCAAGAGGCGGTGTTGAGCTCAAGTGGAGCTTGTTTGAGGCCACACCGTGGTGATTGTGAGGGGTCGCCTCTTACCCCGCGGGAGATTCACGAAAGGAGCACTAGTGGATTGCTCGTGGGTTGTTGGACCCTCTCTTGTGATCATTTGCTTGAGCCCATAGGGGTTTTGACACCGCCATTAAAGCAGCATACGTCAAGTGAGTGTGTGTCGCCACAACGGGGACTAGCGCGTCTTGCGGCAAGCACGTGAACCTCGGTGAAAAATCATCGTGTCAACCTTGTTGTGCTCGTTGGAGATTTCTTGTACACGGTGATTGGCCACAACCTCTACTCGACAACGGTGGTATTGTATTCGAAAGCACCTCTTTTGCTTTTTCTTGGTAGTATATCTTGCTAGGGTGCTTAGCTTGTTAGCTTGAGTAGTGTGTTAGGTTGCTTAGTCTTGTTAGCTCCTAGTTGTAATCTAGTTAGAATTGCTTGTTCACCTAGGAGTAAACTAGCGACATAGCCTTTGAGTGGATTAGAGACAATAGAATTGATTTGTGGCTTGCCTAGATAGCTTGTTGCATTGCTTAATAGCTTCGCCATCTTATTTACTAATCCGGGTGCTTAGTGTTGTTGCAAGAATTTTTAATAGGCTATTCACCCCCCTCTAGCCATTAGGACCTTTCAAGTGGTATCGAGCTGAGGCACCGTATTTGAGTGGCTTAACATCCAACGGTGACAAACAATGGCTACGTTTCATGTCAACAACACCAAGAAGGCGCCACCTTCGATGGCACCAACTTTGGGCATTGAAGTTGAAAATGACCGCACACCTCAAGCAAATCAATAGAGAAGTGTGGATTGTGACCGAGAACAAGTTTGAGGTGGCAAAGCCAAATGAGCCAACCGCCCGGAAGAGAAGAAGATATATGCCAATGATGTGGCCGTGAGTGCTTTTCATGAGGCATTCAATGATAGAGTGTTTGAGCAAGTCAAGTCACTCACCATCGCCCATGACATTTGGAAGAAGCAAGAAGAGTGCTATGAGGGCAATCGGGTGTCAAGCAAGCCAAAGCCTACATCAAGCTAGAGCAATTCAATAGCTTCAAGATGGAGGAAGATGAAAGTGTGCGGGAGATGTTCCACCGCATGTAAGTGTTGGTGAATGATCTCAATGCATTTGGTGAAGATATCAAGGACACAACATTCAACATGAAGTTCTTGAGGTGCTTACCGGAGAGATTCAAAATGCTCAAGACGGTTTTGGTGAAGACCAACTTGAAGACCTTGACACCAAACCAATTGCTTGATGAGGTGATGACCGATGATTCATTTAGAGATGACTCAAAGAAGCAAGAGCTCATCAATAAGGCCAACAAAAAAGGCTAAGGATGAGGACAAGAAAGATGACAAGAAAGGGCTAGCACTCAAAGCTAGTTCTTCATCCAAGGGCAAGAAGAAGAAGGAAGAATCAAGTGATGAAGAGGATGGCACTTCTACAAGTGGGAGTGAGGTTGATGAACAATTGGCTCTCTTTGTGAGAAGATTGGGCAAATATGTGAAGAAGACATACATCAACAAGAACAAGAAGAAGCAATCATCCAAGAAGAAGACCAAGGATGGCAAGAATGAAGGCAACATGACATGCTTTCGTTGCCATGATGATTGTCACTTGATTGCCGAGTGCCCATATGAGAGTGGTGATGAGAAGGGCATCAAGAAAGCAAGAAAGAAGAATGATGCCAAGAATGAGAAGGAGAAGAAGCCCAAGAAGAAGAATGAGTCACATGTGGCTATGTGGGATAGTGATGGCTCATCCTCTTCAAGTGATGAAGAAGAGGAGAAGAAGAACAAGAAGAAGGAACAAGCTCACATTGCTATGCATGACAAGATCTCCCTCTTGACACTCCTTCTTCATGCTTCATGGCTAATGCCACCAAGGTACAATCTATCACTAGTGATGATGATGATGATAGTGATAGTGATAGTGATGATAAGGAGCATACACTCACTAGAGAAGAATTGCAAAGCATGCTTGATGATTGCATTGTTATGTTCAAGCAAAGTAGAAAGGAATGCAAGGGCTTTAGCGTAAGGAAACAAAGAGCCTTAAGCAAGAACTTGATGAGCTTCGGGCATCTTATGAGAGTCTAGAGGTAGACCATAAGAAGCTTGAGAAATCTCATTCTAAGTTAGAGAAAGCTCATTCCTCTCTACTAGAAGAGCACAAGTTGTGCCTAGTGGTTGAAAATGTTGATACATCCAATGCAAGCATCATGTGTGACATTCTTGTTGAAGGTAACAACATAAACCTGTATTAAATGGGGAAAGAAAATGGAACTGCTTGAACCATTGAAAACTGACAGCTGTATACATGAAGGTAACAACATAAACCTGTATTAAGTGCAAGGAAGCAATAGTTAGAGCAATTTGGTGGATAAATTCCATATTCCTGTACAATGAGCAGGTGACCCAGGATTTATTGGACTACTGCTAGCACACCTACAATTCAAACGGCAAATTAGAAAGTTTCAAAACATTCAGACATAGGATAGATGAAAAGCAGGTAAATGCAAGGAAACAAAGGAAAACAAAAAGAGGCATTTTATTTTAAGGAAGGAATTTGTTTGCAGACCCTATATATACGTCACTATTCTGGCATCATAATCTATGATTATGGTTTAAGTGTAGAAAAATATTGGACCTAACCTTACAGGATCGACATCCCTGCATGGTACTCTACAGGTGGCTTTTCTCTTTCTTTTTTTTGTATGGTACAACAGGAACTGACACCAACATACATATGATATACCCTAAGTCGGTAAACAGGTAACAGTACAACAATATATGGATGTCGAATAGGGGAAAAAAAAGGATTGATTTGTACCTTCATCCTAGGATCGTCATTGGGGCTTGAGCTGACCTGATTAATGAATTTGTAGAAAAATGATGAGATAAACATACAAGGACAATAACCTGTTGCGGGCACACAGAGATCAACGAAGACATCGCCCGGATTTCCTCGCCCTCTGATCTTGCATCAAAGGCTACCAGCCCAGCTGCTCGGGAACCATCCAAAACTTTCCGCACGGCCCACCTGCCACCCACGCTTGCCATCTCCAAAACTATGTACGTGCAAGCGTGGGTGACAATGGGCCGCGGATCGAAAGTGTTGAAGGTTCCCCAGCAACCGGGCCGTAGCCTTTGGATGCGTGATCGGAGGGCGCAGGAAAATCCGGCGACGGGGCTTTCGTGTGGGGGCTGTAAATGGTGTTGAGAAATAATGTAAAAGGATAGATAATCTAATTGACTGCTTTGATATGTGTAGTTTTTAGAAAGAGAAGCACAGAGCAGTTCCCTTAATCTTTTTGCCTGCAATTGGCCGACTTAATTATTTACTCCAGTTTGATAGTAATCATTTAGGGAACTATTGTTTGCTACAGTATCTGACAACTGATGGAGAACAACAGTTGCCATTTCAATGTTAAACTATCCAACTAGTATTGGGAAAATATTGAAGAGAATTTCAAAAAAAACTTAGTAGCTGGAAAGGTAAATTACTATCTGTTGGAGGACGTCTTGTCCTTATAAACTCGATGCTAACTAGCTTAGCCATGTTCAGGTTATCTTTTTTTGAAATCCCTAGAGGAGTCCTTCAAAAAATAGACTATTTCCACTATCATTCTTACTAGCAAGGTGAGGAGCACAAAAAATATCGTCTTGCCAAGTGGACCGTTCTTTGTACTCCAAAGGATTTTGGTGGTTTAGGTATACCATATACACAACCTAGACCTTCAAAAAGAGATGTCTCCTTAGCAAGTGGCTTTTAGGCTGATTAATGAGGATGGGGTTTGGCAAGACCTTCTGAGAAGGAAATATTTATCTAATAAACCCTTGTCCGAGGTGCAGCATAGGCCATGGGATTCACATTTCTGGGCTGGTTTCAGAAAGATTTGTGGATAGGCGACAAACCCCTGAGCATAGTCTATCCGACCTTATTCAGAATTGTGAGACACAAAGATGATACAGTGGCAAAGGTCCTTAGGACTGTACCACTTAATGTTTCTTTTAGACGAGGTTTGATTAATGCAAATCGGATCGCCTAGTTCGATCTAGTCTCAAAATTGACATAAATCAGCCTCACAAATGAGAAAAAGATGTGTTTTAAGTTGGAACCTTATTAAAAATGGCTTGTTTACGGTTCATTCTATGTACACAAGCTTCATGGACATGGAATACATCCCCGACAAAAGTCCTCTTTGGAAAATTAAAATACCACTAAGAATTAAGATTTTTTTATGGTATTTAAAAATGAGTAATCCTTACCAAAGATAATCTAGCAAAAAGAGGAACCGGCAAGGAAGTATCAAGTATTGTTATTCTAAAACAATCCAACATTTGTTTTTAATTGCCATTTTGCAAGCTTTATTTGGAACATTGTGCATAGCGCTTTTGAAATTCGACCACCTACTAGCATAACTAACTTGTTTGGTTCCTCGGCTCCATGGTTTGGATCCAAAACTTCGAACCAAATTTGGTTAGGAGTCTGGCGTGCTTTGCTGGGCGATATGGTTGAATAGGAATGATACGGTGTTTAATAAAGCTAAAGTTAATACTTTCATGTAGGTAATCTTCGGGGCAACGTTTTTGATCCATCGTGGTCCATGCCGCATAAGGAGTGAAGATCTCTAGTTTGTTTTTGGCTAATTAATGACATTCTTAGGACTAATCTCTCTATGCTAAGTGTATGATTAGATTGGAGCATGGTGGATGGATTGGTGTGATCCAAAAGATGATCAAGTGCTCACGTGGCATGGATTCGAGGATCAAAATGGGCTCAAGGCAAAGGTATACCATTGGGGCGGTTTTGATTTCACACTCAAGACACCATAGTGGGTTGTGAGTGGTTTAGGATCGTTAGTCGGACTATAAAGAGGGGAAAACCTTTGGGAACATCGATCCTCATGTGCCTCTAGGTTCAACAATCATATGCATGCATTCTAACCTAGAGAGCTCACCGGCCTTCGAAATTGATTGTGAAAATGCTAACACACGAGCACGTGGTGATGTACACGTGGTGGATTTGCAAAGGCGGTGGTGTTTGTAGGGTTGAGATGGGTTTCGATATCGCTCACTTTTTGAGAGAAAATGAAGCGTCTATTTTCTATTGCATCGGATGCAACTTGCTTGTGAAAATATGCCAACTCTTGTACTCAAGTTGGTATACTTGTTGGGTAGCATGGTGGAGAAGTTCGCGGTGTCGGCCAATTTGTAAAACATGTTTTTACATCGCGGACACCGCGATCTGCCGTGGCGTCGGTTGTTTGGCGGCGTCCGGCGCCAATGGACTATTCGGGCAGCACTTTGGTCGCCCGAGCGTCTTCGGCTAATGGCGGGGCGCCGGGCATTGGGGCTCGGGCGACCGGCCGCGTGCATTTATCGCGGACATGGCAGCGTGCATTGTTGCGTGTGTCATACGCTCTGGCGAGCGCCGGCCCTCGGCAAGCGTTAGGCGGTGGTGGTTTTTGCGGACCGCCTTACTAGAATCGTCGGTAGCGGCGTAGGGCCCGGCGTCGGGCGTGAGCATCCGACATGTGTTATTGACTCGCGTTTCAGCGTTTAAACTCTAACGGTCGAACACGTAGCAGCCCACAGTGCGGGCGGGGCGCCGCAGTGCTACGTCCGGCGCTGTGTGTCTAGCGTCCCTGTGCACCCGAAGTTTGACGATTTGAAGTGGGGTTTCCCCCCACCTCTATATATATACTTGTGTGGTCGGCCATTGCTCACTCTCTTGGACATTTTCACTCATTCCATACACTTTGAGCTGAGCAAAAACATCTCCCCACTCTCCTCTCTTTGCTTGTGAGCACATTCTTGAGAGATTGGGTGAGAATCAAGTGCATTGCTTTGTGAGTTGCATTTAGAGGCACTTGAGGGTCGCCGTTCTTGGGTGGATTTCTTGTTGCTCTTGCAGAGCACCACTCCTAGACCAGCTCGGTGATTGTGGAGGCCTTGGGAAGAGAAGGTGATTGTTCTTGCCCACCTCCGTGATATTGTGAGGGGTTCTTGATCTTCCCAGACGGAGTGTCGAATTGATACTCTAGTGGATTGCTCGTGTCGTTGAGTTACCCCTAAATCGTGTGGTGTCAAGAGGGCCTAGTGAGGCAAGGCGTGTCGCCACCTTGATCCACCGTTGATACGGTCGACACACAACCGAGACTTGCTTGAGGGTGCTCAAGTGAACTTTGGGTGAACAAATCAAGTGTCATACATTGTGTGATTGATTGTCTCCCTGATTAGCATCATTGTGCTCATATTGTTCATCATCTTTTTCGGTGATTGGTTGACTTGTCTCGACATGTTGGTATAACACCGTGATAAGAACCCGCCGAGGGTTTGTTCCTCGATCTTTTCGATGAGAGGTGGGGGATAACTCGATTTGGGGATGAAGGCGACATTCATGGCGACTACGACCCTCCTGGGATGTGCCTTAGCAACCGATACACCACCTCGGGATAACTCCTATGCAATTGTGGTGACCGTCACAAGTTGGAGGTGTCTTTGCTGTCCAAATCCAGCCGCTTGAGTCCTTTGCATTTTTATCTTCTCCTTGGTTCCTAAGCAAAACAAAGAGTGTAACACCGTTTTAAGCATGTCATTAGCATATGCATTTCATGAGCATATTCATCATTTAGTTCTATGCAATCATGCACATGAAATGATAGAGGTCATTTGTATGTTTAAATTGTTTTAATTTGCTTACTATGCTTTGCCTTGTCATTTCATGTATTGTCATGCCCGGTTTTCCAAAAGAAGACCAGACTCATCATGTGTGCCCGTGAAAGTCCACACATATAACATAGAAACGTATAAATATCGAGAAAACAATGCTTTAAAATATAACTAAACAAACACTCACAATTTATCGAGTAACGCTGAACGGTTGCTAAACTTCTGGGCTCCATTATCTTGAGGGGCAGTTACAGCTTGGGGGGCTCCGTATGCCGGGAACTAGTATCTTCATCCATTCTCCATGTGACTTTTGCCAACAGACCGAGGTGGGGAAATAGCAAGAGTGAGTCCATGTCGAACTTCGGCAAGAATAGTAAGGCGTACCTTACCAATAACCCATGATCAATATAACATAATAATGTAGAGCAAAAACGATAAATTATGAACTATTAAACAAGCATAGGTCATCATCTTAATGCAAAAAGTTCCAAGGCCGCTCATGGCCGCGGAGCACGGTGATATACCGATTTTACTCTGCTTGTGAGAGGTGTACACTTTCACTTTGTAAGTCATGATTTCCAAATGCATGGGTTAGCTAGACCCGAACACTAGAGATCACATAAAAAGCCTTTCAAAGGTTTATCTAAAAATATTAGTGGCCAACGAGCGATACAACCCCCGTTTCTCCCATTCCGCAAACCACCAACAAAAAGATAGATAAGGTCCTTGGACCCACTAAAGCCGAGCCATTGTTGGCGCTTTCTTAGCAACGTAGAAAGAGAGATCCGCAAGCGCACGGAAATGCCGGGCCAGTAGCTTTCACCCTAAGTATTCAGGGGTATCGTATTTCCACGAGGAACGGTTGTGCAAATTGTCTCTTAGCTAGTTCACCTAGGATAGCAAAAAGGGAGAAGGTAAGAATAGCAAGGTCTTCTAAGGTTAGAGTTCCTAGATAAGATAGTACTACCACCATCCACTTACTTCGTGGCACCGGATAACACACAGTCTCGCGTGCCGCCAATAGCCCTACTCGAAAACACCGGCGGGGGAATACAAAGGGCGGGACAGGGCTGTCACCACCTACCGCCTACCCCTCATTCCGTGCGTGTTCGAGGCAAAGCGAAGGTGGCCTCTAGCATAAACACCACGCCTACGCTATGACCAACTACTCTAGCGTTGATCGGGGTGACCCACCGCGAGGCCCTCTACCGAGTACCCGCCTCAAGGATGGACGACGAACCAAACAAGAAAAGCATGAACAAAACTAGCTTGAAGTAAGAACTTATTACAAAGAGAGGACACGAACCTTAGTACTCCAAGTAGTACTCGATCCGCCGAGGTACAAGTGAGAGGGAGCCGACATCCCGGTACTCCGATGGAGGTAACCGACAACTCCGGTACTTCTCCATCTCTCTCTCTTCCTCACTCACTCCTTACACTAGAGAGCTAAACTATAAAAGTGGAGCTCTCCTCTCTAATGCTACATTGTGCCTCCTTGAGAGTGGGATGGAATGGGATGATTTCATTACAAGGGAGGCAATAGCCTCTTTATATAGGGAAAGGAGGGAGAGAATGGATGGTTGTGCTTTGTTCGGGGAAAATTGGCGGGAACTCAAACTTGCACACGCATGCAACCGCCCAGCGTGAAAACCCGCTCCAAACCGCCGAGAAAGGGCGGAAGAGATGCCGAAAATTTGCGCCCGCGCGCGCGATGCTTGTAGGCGGCCCCAATGAGCCAGCGCCTCGGCCCCGACCTTTTTTTTCTGTTGTGTGTTTGGGCCTTCCTACATTGGGCCTATGGTGGTGCACGGTCCGATTCCTTGTTTATTCGGCCTTCTTGCTCTTCCTCCCCTTAGGCGTAGTTACAAATGCCTTTGTTGTTACTTTGTGTATTTTTACTTCTTTTCCACTCTAGTACACCAAAAATATATTTTTTTCCAATACAAGTGGAACTAGATTAGTGGTAAAGGTTTATGTGATATATGTTTGTTTGTTCCTGTGATTTGGGTGTAAGTTGGTGGTACAAATTAGTTGATAATGACCGCCAACAACTCCCCCACACTTAGCCTTTGCTCGTCCTCGAGTAAAGATTGAAGGACTAAGTGGGTTCATCTCCCTTGATTTCAAAATCTGCATACAGGTTATTCCAAACTTCACCTGTACCTGTGAACTTCAAAGTGTCTACTAGATTATCATTGAGTAATTGAAAAAAAATGGAAACGACCTAGATTTACAATCTCCCCATAAAAACTCAAACTCGAAAACTTGGGGTTTTAAGTGTTTCAAAACAAAGATAGCTCGTGTTCCTTGAATGCTTCACTTTCGGGATCGCTCAAATATTTGTATGTGGTTCCTCACCAAGGCTTTTGCATTATGCCTTTATTTTGATCATCCTACTTCTAAGGCTTTATCTCGAGTTTTAGGTAGGAATGAATATGAATGAGGCACACTTACTTTGCATATGTTGTTGGATAAAAAAACTGGACCACGGGGAGATGCAAGGCATACACTTTGATCGAGACGTGCAAGTGTGTAGAAGGTAGAGTATATATATATATATATATATATATATATATATATATATATATATATATATATATATATATATATATATATAATTCTTTTTTGGTACTCTATTGCATCATGATTCTCCTTTTTTTAGATCGTAATGCCTTTGGGAAAAGTATGGGCTATCTTTTATTTTATCTTTTTTTTGGACGGGCTTCTTTTGGCACGTTATCTTTTATTTGACCGACACGCGTCCATATTTTTTTCTTATGCCACTTGGCGTAGATTTTTTTTTTTTTTTTTTTTTTTGCAGCCCATATCTCTCTTTTGGCATATGAGAATGTACGGAGACTAGAGATGTCATAATGATGGTGATGCAATGAGTGATTCTTTTGGTGGTCGAAAAAAAAAATTGCATGTTGTGTGCAACTCTTAGTGTAAGGGCTGGCATTTTATTTCGGGTGTACGTGTATCTCGATCATGGGTGTATGACAAGAATCTCAACAATAGGTCACGAGAATTTGATAGAACGCAATACAAAGCAAGAGGCATATGTGGGCCGGTTCATATATAATTGTTGTGGCCTTGGTAGGTATTTTAAAGCAATTCAAGGAAACATGCTATTTGCATTTATAATTTTGTAAAAAGAAAAATCCCAAGTTCTTTTGCAAAAGAGTAAGCAAGAATCATGTCATCCTACTATATCTCATTAGTCAATTACTTAGATAATCTAGGTTCCCTAGTTTAAAGTGTTCACAAGTTTGCGAGGAATGTTTGCATGGAATAAAAAGTATGCAAACTTATAATCATAGGAAGACATGCTAATGGAGTATCTAAAGATCTGAATTTTTTGAATTTATTCAATTTTAAACTTTCAAAACTTTTAGAGATGTGAGGGTAAAGTTTGCACATACCATCGCTGAAGATGAAGGAGTTAATGGTGATTGTTCATTTAGGCCCTACATAGTGGATCACTCGATATTGTGCCACGTGTTGGGGAGGTCTCGAATGTTTGGTCGTTATTTGTTAGAGATCTCCCCCACACTCTTTCTTGTACCTCTTTTTTTATTCTTTTTTTTTAATTTGAACATTTGAGAACCGAATTATTAATATTTTTATTATTATCTAAAAATACATGTTCTTATTTTTCTTTTAGTTTGATTTGTTTTTAACTTGTTCACTCAACTTTCTAGACTTTAAAAACACAACTCCAACAAGGTTAAGATAAAAAAAGACAGTTTAAACATGACCTTGCGTTGTCTCCAACATGATTTCTTCCTCTTATTTATGAAAGAAATAACTCAAAGTTCATTAACCAAAAGTTAAACACCTTGCCTAAAATTTGATTAAAGAAGGCTATTTTAACCTAAGCACCATGCTTAATTTAAAACGCCTATGGATATACTTCTAGATAGTACATCCAAACCCAGAGTATTTAAATCATACACAAGGGAAACAAGATAATGCCTACGGATATAAATATGAGTAAAGGTGTTGGTGAACATTTATTTACCTTTGCATACCCGAAAGTGTTCTTACCGGAGCGGAGCGGATGGAAACCTTGAGTTTGCTTCGGCGGTGACTTGATTGTGTGAGTCCAACTCGGGGTAAACCCACGAGGTGTGGTCATAAACATGACTTAGTGCAAATGGACCTCAAGACTCGAGAGGTAGCAAAGGTGCAATGGGGGGCACCTTCTTTTATTTCCTCCTTTTTTTATATATGTATATTTTTATTATCATAAATAATTCTCATATTTTTTTGTTTTAGCAAGGTAGAGCTAACATCTCTCTCTTTTTTTTTTTTTTTTTTTAACCAAGATGATTGGTGTATGGAACATGTGGTGAGATTCTTACCGTCCTCCCCACACTTGAACTTTTTGCATAAAAGTCAAGTGTGTGATATGGGGTCTCCTTTACGGTGTGTTCCATCAAATCACCGAGGATTTTTGATTGATGCAACCCTCATGCTCCATAGTATCATGTGTACCTTTGTTCTTCTTGATCTTCACCTAAAATGGTTAGCAACCAAGAATACCCGACGTGCATTCTCACTTGAAAGCATGTTCTTGCTTTTATTGATATAAGAAAGAGATTTTTGTATGATAATCCGGGTATCTCGGTAGTGCTTACTTTATGGTCATAAGCTTGACCGCCAAAGCTAGGACAAAGATTATAGCCGAAAGGCGTGATTGGCTTCGATGGTGATGGCTATAAGAGCTCGCCCTATGGATGGGAATGGTTTGGTTTGGATTTTGAAAGGTTGGAAGAGTAAGATTTTTTTTTTATCTTTTTATTATTTTTTTTATTACTAGGATACACGGGTGGACTAGGGTTGGAAACAAATACGACGACGTTCCCCGACAACGGCGCCGAGAAAGCTTGTTGGCGTTTCTTAACATAAGCAGAAGAGAGATCACCAGCGCACGGAAATGCATTTTGTAGCTTTCACCCTAAGTATTGGGTATCGTATTTCCACGAGGGAGCGGTTGTGCAAATTGTCTCTTAGCTAGTTCACCTAGGATAGCAAAAGGGAGAAGGTAAGAATAGCAAGGTCTTCTAAGGTTAGAGTTCTAGATAAGATAGTACTACCACCATCCACTTACTTGGGGCACGGGATAACACACAGTGCATAGCGATGCCGGCCAATAGCCCTACTCGAAAAACGACATGGGGGGAATACAAAGGACGGGACCGGGCTGTCACCACCTACCGCCTACCCCTCATTCCGTGCGGCGTTCGAGGCAAGCGAAGGTGGCCTCTAGCATAAACACCCACGTCTACGCTATGACCAACTACTCTAGCGTTGTCGGGGTGACCCCGTGCGAGGCCCTCTACCCGAGTACCCGCCTCAGGGCCGGACGACGAACTAGCAAGAAAACAAGAACAAAACTAGCTTGAAGTAAGAACTTATTACCAAAGAGAGGACCCACGAACCTTAGTACTCCAAGTAGTACTTTCGATCCGCCGAGGTACAAGTGAGAGGGAGCCGACATCCCGGTACTCCGATGGAGGTAACCGACAACTCGGTACTTCTCCATCTCTCTCTCTTCCTCACTCACTCCTTACACTAGAGAGCTAAACTATAAAAGTGGAGCTCTCCTCTCTAATGCTACATTGTGCCTCCTTGAGAGTGGGATGGAATGGGATGATTTCATTACAAGGGAGGCAATAGCCTCTTTATATAGGGAAAGGAGGGAGAGAATGGATGGTTGTGCTTTGTTAGGGAAAATTGGCGGGGAACTCAAACTTGCACCGCATGCAACCGCCAGCCGTGAAAACGCTCCAAACCGCCCGGAAAAGGGCGGGGAAGAGATCCGAAAAATTTGCGCCCGACCGCCCACCGGTGGCAGCCTCTCGGCCCGACCTTTTCTGTTGTGTGTTTGGGCCTTCCTACATTGGGCCTATGGTGGTGCACGGTCCGTTCCTTGTTTATTCGGCCTTCTTGCTCTTCCTCCCCTTAGGCGTAGTTAAAATGCGCCTTTGTTGTTACTTTGTGTATTTTTACTTCTTTTCCACTCTAGTACCTACAAAATATATTTTCTTCCAATACAAGTGGAACTAGATTAGTGGTAAAGGTTTATGTGATATATGTTTGCTTGTTCACATGATTTTGGGTGTAAGTTGGTGGTATAAATTAGTTGATAATGACCGCCAACGCCATATAACCCTCACAGTATGCGGTTGTCCCCGAATGATCACTTGCAAAAAGACAAGTCCACATGTTGCTAATAGTCATGTTTAAAGTTCATTGCATAAACATCATTCAAGTCACATGATCATGGTTTAAAAGCTAGCATATCCCAAAACTATACTTGCCTCAAATAGTGTAGAAACTTGTCCACTTTCCTTCGGATCATCCTTGTATAGCCTCTTTTAACGATCGCAACAATCATCACAAGCACTTGAACACAACCCTAGACACAATACACCAATCATTACAAAAATAATCTATGAAGGTTTTGAAAGCGTATGACTTGTTCACGTGAGTACATAAACTAATCAAAATAGGGAGGCGTGATTAAAAGGTGTGAGAGTTGAAAAGTATAGATGGAAGGGAACAGTTTATGTGAACAAGGTGGATTCGGACTAGAAGAAACATATTGTGACAAAGGACATGATATTTGAATCAATTGGATAACCAAGGAACAAGATGAATTGGACAGAGGGTTAGCGGGAACGCCAAAACCACTCGGATCTATAAAACTGTCGAGGGCAGGAACAACGAGCACGGAGATGAAAATATGCTCTAGTTTCACAACACCTTTGGGGAAACCATTTTACTGAGGCGTGTTCAAGGATGTTATCTCAGATTCACCAAATGGTTTCATATATGAATGAACGAAACAAATGAGGAACGCCGATTCCATAAACAACGACAACTCGGCCGCGAGGACAGCAAGCGCGCCTAACCCGGTAACTGCTTTGGGGATCAACCATACATCATCTAAGGATCATGATATGCGGTGAGGAATAGGAAAATAAGATGGGGAAGATCATGGAGTGTTCTCACCATGGGGGAATTACTTGGTGGAGGAGAGAGACGCATCAACGGCGGCCGATGTTGGCGATGCAATGCGTCGGGGCTTCCTTCTGTGTTCTGTTGATCGGGGCGGCCATGGGGGGAGGAGGGGCGAGGTGTAGGGCGTCCCTCCTCTGTTCTTGAGGTGGGTAACTGAAGGGGAGGTGTGAGGGGCTGGGGAGGTGTATCTGTGAAGGGGAGAGATAGGAGATGAAGAGGTAGGGAGACAAAGGGTCATGCTTGATATTTTTCTTGTTTTTTGGTTGATGTTTTTGTGCAATTTGGAGGGGCTGCAAGGGCTGACGTGGGAGAGGGGAGAGGAAGAGTTATAGGGTTGGTTGGGCTTCATTTTGGATCACAAAAAGAGAGGAGGATGGTTGGGCTTTCACCCATGGCGAGCCAAGGCACGGTTTCGACCGATTCGGCCCGGCGACTATAGAGTTCTAGGGCGGGTTGCTTGTAATATTTTTTTGGTTGTGGGATTTGCTTGAGTGGATAAGAGGTAGAGAGGATTGAAGGGATGGATTGATGAAGCTTGATTATAGAGATGATATGGAGCAAGAGTCAAAAAGAAACATATTGTGATTAAAGGGTGTGAGAGTTGAAAAGTATAGATGGAAAGGAATGGATTTATGTGAACAAGGTGGATTTCAGACTAGAAGAAACATATTGTGACAAAGGACATGATATTTGAATCAACTTTGTATAACCAAGGAACAAGATGACAAAAAGTCATTGCATAGATGTTGGCATGGCGGAACGCAATGAAATAGCGATGCTTATGAATCCAATGTAGAGGAGCATATGGGCAAGAAAACTTGTAGATATGTGTGTGACTTTATGGTATACATTGTGGTTTAATGGCGTGACCACCTGAGGAGCAGCGATTCAATGGGAACATGCGGATGCCAACCGACATCGGCGGCGGTAGGACAACAAGGACAACGAGTATAAGCTAGGAACATATCTCTTTCATATTTGATGATATGGCTATGAAACTTTGTAGAGGCATGTGAAACTATATATATGATATTATGTCCAAAGGATGCATCATATGGTTTGATGGATCAACGGGGAACGAGGATGTAAAAATAGGATGGGTTGCTATTTGGCGGGAGCGGTAAAGCGTATTACACTTCCGGCTTTGATATCTCATTCATCGGGGATTATATATCCAAAATAACTTGTGGGATCATGTTCAAGGATGTTTGCGACCAAGTAGGTTCAAGGTCACGATGAATTGGACAGCCGGGTTACACTATGTAAAAAAGGCCTCTGATCGCGTGTTGAGGGGCTTCTACAGATCCTGCCCGCGTCTGCCCCCATAGGAATCTCTAAATGTCGACTTCTACGACACTGTCCGTATGGCGGCGTGCCAACGAGCTTTAATCTGAGACGGGATTTTCGTCGTCTCAAACATCCCGTCGTAGTGAGCCCTTGTTACCACGCGCCGTGGGCGATCTGGCGTGTCTGGGGTTTTACTCGGCGGTGTGGTCTGCGGTATCTGGGACATACTGTCTAAGATCTGTACCTTGGAAAACCTCACGGACCTGCGACATCGATGTCGGCCTATCTGCGTCAAAAAGTAGCGGCGCCACGAGCCCAATATGCGGCGCGGCGGTTTCGAGCGAGGAAACGAACCGTGTACAAGAAGGTGTTTTGTGCCACTAACGCCCTGTGACAGGGCGCTTGTATGCATCGCGCGCCTCTCGCGTGCCTCCACTCGCGGACACCCGATCACTATAAAGTGCGCCAAGCCGTTATTCAAATCTGAGACCCGTGTGGGGCAAGCCGGCGCGATATCTTCGTACTTATAGGCGCTGTGGTACACGTATGTGTCACCCTCTGAGCTACGAACCGCAGTTAGGTGCTCAGCTGTAACTTCACCGGTCGATTCCGCGAGGCAGCTTGTTTTGTACTACCGTCGTGAAACTTAATGCACCGGGCGCTTCCGTAGGTCGTTCGGCGTAATTCGTGCGAGCTCACGGTCGCATATTTAAAAATGATCGATCGCAATGCGCTCAGTGTTCTGGTGATTTTGTGCAACGTGTGTCGAGTAACACACGAGGAATACGAGCGTGTTTTAGTAAGCTTCGTCTGCGTTCCTTTCCGGCTATTACGGGCGTTCTTTCTTAACCGTCTGTGGGGATTTGTCGCTTTTCTGAGGCGGCCGTTTTGATTACGCTCGGCGTCAACGTATTATTTTTCGAGGCGGCTCGTTCGGTGTTTAGACGTTTCTTGGTTCTGCGGCGGACATTTAGTCTACGAAACCTCTGGCGGCGCATCGGCGGTACGTGGTACGTACATAAAGAATAACAGGGCCGTTTCGGCTATCGCGACGAAATTGAAAATGGTAGACAGCGGCAAACACAAATAATGGTCTGCCACGGTCGATCTGAAAACAAATGGCGAGAAGGCAGCAGCATTGCATATTCAGGTGTATCTCGACATTGTTCCGCGATGTACCCTCGGTTATTCAGGGGCATGCCACGATTGTTCACAACACAAATAACACGGTTCACATGCATGTATCCGGCTTTGATCGTCATGCGGCAAAGGGAAACAATAACACAATTCACATGCATGTATCCACGATCGTCGGGCGGCAAAGGAAAGCGTAATCAACTCACGGTTTCTGGAAACGAAATGCTGCGCCCGGGGCTGATGACATGTTCCATAAGAAACTTGGCCATCTTCTCTCTAATATCCCGCAAATTGATGGAATCTCCGTCAAGTCAAAATTCTAATACAAAGAAAGGTAGGCGTAAGTGTTTGTGTACACATGGTCTATATTGCCAAACAAAGGTAGGCACAAGATGGAGCTGCACTTCGAGTTACCTCATGATGATCCAAATGAACTTGTTTCATCGCAGCCATCAAGTGGTGCACCGTGTAGAACCCACATGTCTTGTTATCAGTTTGCAACAGGCACTGCAATCATATGAAGAAATTCTGATAAATCTCAAAGGCCCAATATCTGTGTTCCCAATATCTGCAAACATATATTCTCAAAAAAAATATCTGCAAACATACAGTAGATCTGAAGTTTACCTTCTTTCAAGAGATGGGTTTAAGGTAGTGTTGGAGTCCAAGAAAGTAGTTATGTCTAAGCATGGACAATTTATTGGTGAGAAAGGCTATGGTTGCGGAGGTTTGTTTCGCCTAAGTTTGGCAGATTTTTGTAATAAGTCAGTGAATCAGATTTGTGACACAATTAATGATAATTCGAGTGTTTGGCATTCTCGTTTGTGTCATGTGAATTTTGGTGTCACATCTATCTAGCTTGCAGTTAATTCTAGATGTGAATTTTGGTGAGCTTGCAGTTAATTCTAGATTTCACCATTACCAAAGGTTCTAAGTGTCATAATTGTGTGCAATCTAAGCAACCTCGAAAGCCTCACAAGGCAGTGGAGGAGAGGCTCTTGGCACCTCTAGAACTCATACATTCTGATCTATGTGAGATGAATGGTGTGTGGAAAGATGTCTTGTTATCACTTATCAGTTTTGCAACAGGCACTGCAAACATATGAAACACATGTCTTGTTATCACTTATCAGTTTTGCAACAGGCACTGCAAACATATGAAACACATGTTAGAATTTATATATGAATAGTTCCCCTAAAATTCATATGAAGAAATTCTGATAAATCTCAAAGGCCCAATATCTGCGTTCCCTAATGGGCTTTATTGTTTCAAAGACATGAGTAAAGGTGCGAGGTGTGATATCAATTAGTATCATATTGCTGGTTGATGTGGAGGTAGGGAGTTTTCCGCCCTATATATTTGTACCAAGCCCGCTGGGATTAGACACAACACCACAACTATAATTGGGAGTTTCAATTAGAAAATCCTAAAGGGCGTACCCAGCGCCGTAGGCTCCCGCACTGCGCGAGGTCTGGGGAAGGGTATTTTAGCGCCAAGCCTTACCCGCACCATGTGCAATATCTTGAGCTTTTTGCTTGAACCCGGGACCTTCCGGTTCTGGTGATGAGACTACTTGCACCGAACCAGCCCTTCCAATTAGAAAATCCTAAAGTAGTAAAAATAATATTTTCCTTTTCTCGCTCTTGCCTTTGCATAGTCTCTCCATTCCGTCACGTCGAATAAGGTTTTTGGGAAGTGCTCTTCGCATGACTACTCCCAAATCTTCCACGGCGGTTTATCTTCATCGATCCGTCATCCCGTCGTCATAAGGCTTGGCGGCGGGATCATCAACAAGGAACACTCATCGACTAAGCTTACGCGATCGTCGTAAAATGCATCAACACCACCGGGTACTTTTACATCGGCCGGGTATTACATCTGTGTTCTAATCTTATTGTTCATCATGTTCAATGGCTGCGGTGTCACGAACCGCTATGTTTACATCGGTTGCCATGATCATGCTTTCTTATATACTACTGGATCATGTCATGCTTCACTATATGCTTTTAGATCATGATATGCTTTGTTATACGATGCTAAGTCATGCTAGTATGATACACATGTTTACACTAGTTGTTATGATCATGTTAAATCATGCTATGATCTTGATATGCTTTTGTGTTATCCTAGTATGCTTCACATGTTTAATCTAGTCTGCTCAGTTCGTCATGATTTATTTTTATGAAATTAATCTGAAATTGCCTAATATCTCAACAATCCAAAAACCTTATTATAGCCTTTTTCTTGATTTAACTATGGCTTTTTCAGCGACGTCTTGAGGCTAGAAAAAATTTCTAGTGCAAATTTTAAGAGGCGGCGAGTTAAGGCCATGCTCGGCTCTGAGGGTAAAATGTTTTTGGATTATTGTTGGCTTGCACGAGGGAAATATCTCTAGAGAGAAGATTCAGGGGGCAACACTATCAACTGAATGCAACCATCGGATATATATTCTAAGTAGTAGATTATGGAGAGCTTTCATGACTACAAGATGGTTGCTAAGCGATCTATAGTCAAGCAAGCTCATGAGGTTCAGCACATGGCAAAAAGAACTTGAACTCCTTAAGTGTGTCATACCCGACGACTTTGTAGCCGTATGCATTAATGCTAAGTTGCCTTCTTCATAGAAGAGCTAGAAAATATCGATTGAAAACCCGATAGTATCTCTTGATGTTGAGGAAAAGATTCGGACAAAGAACACTATTGAGAAGGGGAACCGAGAGCCATTCGGCATGAATTTGGTGCGGGGAAAACCCACATGGCAAGACCAAAGGTAGGAATAAATCTTCCAATGCTAAATTAACAACTACCACAAAAATAAGAACGTCAACCTCGTGACTAATGGCAATGCTGATGATGAGTACAATATTGTTCCTACTGCAGTACTATCGGTGTTTCAATCACCAAGTTGGTGGGTTGATACAGTGCTAATATTCATAAGTGTTTAAGGTAGTGTTGGAGTCCAATAAAGTAGTTATGTCTAAGCATGGACAATTTATTGGTGAAGGCTTAGCTTCGATTCTATAGCGGATTATAAACTTCTCTTTGTTTTGAGATCGCTGAAATCAGCGCCAATCCCCTAATGTCACATCCGGAAACATATATTAACGGTTGGGGGAATGCAATGTAATTGATCCTACCATCATCTAACCAATCCACCCTAACTTCCTATGTACCTTTCATGCCGTTTCCCTTCCCTGTTTCGATGCGTGGAAGTCGACACAAAAAGATTTTCGATGGAATTCCAAGATTTCACTCTAAACAAGTGCTACTTTGAGCCCTATGACAAGTGATTCTTAGAAAAACTCTCTCATGCTCCACTTGTTCAAATTTAGGTTCTCTAGGGTGAGGCATTTGATTCCACAACCAAATGAGAAAAAGTATAGCTCGGTTCTATAGCCGGATTGAAAACTTGTCTTTGTTTTGAGTTTACGCTGAAATCAACGCCAGCCAGTCCCTAATGTCACATCTAGAAACATATATTAACGGTTGGGGAATGCAATGTAATTGATCCTACCATCATCTAACCAATCCACCCTAACTTCCTATGTACCTTTCATGCCGTTCCCCTTCTTGTTTTTTTTTACATAGGTCGCCTTGAAGATTTTCGATGGAATTCCAAGATTTCACTCTAAACAAGTGCTACATTGAGGCCTATGATAAGTGATTCTTAGAAAAACTCTCTCATGCTCCACTTATTCAAATTTAGGCTCTCTAGCGTGAGGCATTTGATTCCACAACCGAAAAAGTATAGCTCGGTTCTATAGCCAGATTGGAAACTTCTCTTTGTTTTGAGTTCGCGCTGGAAATCGGCGTCAGCCGATCCCTAATGTCACATCCAGAAACATATATTAACGGTTGGGGAACGCAATGTAATTGATCCTACCATCATCTAACCAATCCACCCTAACTTCCTATGTACCTTTCATGTCATTCCCCTTCTTGCTTCGATGCGTTTAGGTCGAAATAGAGATTTTCGATGGAATTCTAAGATTTCACTCTAAACAAGTGCTACTTTGAGGAGTATGACAAGTGATTCTTAGAAAAACTCTCTAACGGTCCACTTGTTCAAATTTAGGTTCTCTAGGGTGAGGCATTTGATTACACAACCACGAAAAAAGTGTAGCTCGATTCTATAGCGGATTGGAAACTTCTCTTGGTTTCGAGATCGCGGCCCGAAATCAGCGCCAGCCCGATCCCCTAATGTCACATCCGAAACATATATTAACGGTTAGGGAACATAATGTAATTGATCCTACCATCATCTAACCAATCCACCCTAACTTCCTATGTACCTTTCATGTCGTTCCCCTTCTTGTTTCGATAATGAGGTCGACCGCGAGAGATTTTCGATGGAATTCAAGATTTCATTCTAAACAAGTGCTACTTTGAGGCCTATGACAAGCGATTCTTAGAAAAACTCTCTAATGCTCCACTTATTCAAATTAGGTTCTCTAGGGTGAGGCATTTGATTACACAACCAAAAAAGTATAGCTCGATTCTATAGCCGGATTGGAAACTTCTCTTTGTTTTGAGATCGCGCTGAAATCAGCGCCAGGCCGATCCCTAATGTCACATCCGAAAACATATATTAACGGTTGGGGAACGCAATGTAATTGATCCTACCATCATCTAACCAATCCACCCTAACTTCCTATGTATCTTTCATGACATTCCCTTCTTGTTTCGATGCGTAGGTTAGAACCACGAGATTTTTATGGAATTCCAAGATTTCACTCTAAACAAGTGCTACTTTGAGCCCTATGACAAGTGATTCTTAGAAAAACTCTCTCATGCTCCACTTGTTCAAATTTAGGTTCTCTAGGGTGAGGCATTTGATTCCACAACCACGAAAAAGTATAGCTCGGTTCCATAGCCGGATTGAAAACTTGTCTTTGTTTTGAGTTCATACTGAAATCGGCCAGAAATCCCTAATGTCACATCGAAACATATATTAACGGTTGGGGAACACAATGTAATTGATCCTACCATCATCTAACCAATCCACCCTAACTTTCTTTGTACCTTTCATGTTGTTCCCCTTCTTGTTTTGGTACGTAGGTCGACACAGAGATTTTTGATGGAATTCCAAGATTTCACTCTAAACAAGTGCTACTTTGAGGCCTATGACAAGTGATTCTTAGAAAAACTCTCTAATGGTCCACTTGTTCAAATTTAGGTTCTCTAGGTGATTTTACATCTCCTCCCATTCTCTTTTAGATACAAAATTGTTTTATATATGTTTTTCTTTGTCTTATCATAAATGTAGCATTGAGTAGTTTTTTTTAAGGGTAGTAGCACCGAGTAGTTGTGCGGTACCCTAATTTATAGTATTTGTGTGTCTCTTTGCGTGTATGTTTATGTAGCTAATACAACAACAAAGAACAACAATATAGTCTTTAGTCCCAAGCTAATTGGGGTAGACTAGAGATGAAACTCATATGAAACAAGTATAAAAGACCACATACACATGTTTAACTAGCTAATCTAGATCCTATATTTTTAATCCCCACTAGCAATGTTACGCGCCAAGCAAAACATTCACATCAACATTCGCTAGCACAAGCCATTATGTCTAGATTGCATCGTGTACTAAAAACTAAACAAAACTTAGGCTAATCACGCAAACCTCGGCAAAGAGATACTATCGATTTGATCTTTGCGGTGACTTTAACGACACTGTTTGGTTCGGAGATTGGATTAGTTCATGGGCTGGTCGGGCACCAAAAGGAAGCTCGTCTCAAGTTTTTTTTTTTTTTCTGACCTCGGACCTCTTTGGAGAATTAGCACTTGGGCTAATTTGAGAGCTAAAGTTTAGGCCCTTGAGTTGTTTGGATGAATTGGCTAATTTGACTTTATTGCATGTGTCCTAATAGTTAGCTCTATCTTCCATTCATGTAGCTTCAATAAGCACCTCTTGGAGGGGCTAATTTTTTAGGGTGTTAATTCATTTTAGCCCCAATTAGCACCAGATAGTTTGTCTCTCCGGGTTAAAATAGGGAAAAAGAGAAGGGTTACAAACTAGCACCCGGTCCGAGAGATTATTTGCTATTGGTTCACTTAAACTCCCCAAAATGGAATAGGTCCATGAAGAACAAGTTGATGACGTGCCGTGCCTTTTAGGCTCCTAAAAGGATCGGATGAATCTTTCATGCGGATAACACTTCCCGTAGCGACGACCGACCGGCCTACGTGTTTCACCTGTTGTAACGACAACAATTCCCATGCATTTATTTCACGATGGCTGTTCAAACTCTCCTCCGTCTGAAAACCACGGACCGGACCGGGCCGTGTCCTAACTCCTAACGTGACACTTCACTTGTGCTACTCGTTTTGAAGCCCGGCAGCGTCGATGTGACAAAAGTTGCACTTTGCTAATAAGGGCTAAGGGGCGTCCCCAATGGTCTATCTAGGAGCTATCTAGGAGCTAGTTGACATAGGAAACCCAGGCGACATGGATGAGAGAGAGTGCTAAAATCCTCAGCGCTAGCGAGGAGTTCGTCGCTAGACGATTTGCGTGCCCCGAGGCCACGACACGCCACTTTCTTCCTTCTTCGTTTCTAACATGTACCACTCATCTTCTCGAGGACAACATAAACAATCTAATTAAATAGTATAGTCTTTGCTTTGGAGCACATTGCACCGTTGGACGGAGGTATAGCGGACTATCTAGATTGTTGGGGACGCCCTAAGGGCACTCACAATGTAGACTCTACCATGGAGTCCAAGTTTATTTATTATCATCATATTTATTGCACTTTGCTGATGTGGCGCTGATGTGGCGGATATTTATGAATGAGAGAGGGAGAAAAAACAAGACTCTAAGTCTTATTTATTTGGACTCCAAGTCCACATTACCCAAGATAATAAATAGTTTTAGACTTTATGGTAGAGTCTCACAGTTTTTGAGTGCCCTAAAAAGTTTAGCCATTGAACTAAAGTTTAGGCCCTTGAGCTGTTTGGATCAATGGCCTAATTTGACTTTAATGCATGCATCCTAATCATTAGCTCTACATTTCATGCATGTAGCCTCAATAAGAGCACTCACAATGCAGACTCTATCATGGTTTCTATCCTCATTTATTACCTCTCTATTTATTGTTTTTTGCTGATGTGGTGCTTGTATTTATTGAAGAGAGGGGGAAAACATAAGAAACCAAGTCTCACTAGTACCCAAAATCTTTTTGTGGCGGGGCGTTTTACCTTTTAGCGTGGCGGGCATAGCTGCCCGTCACTAACAAGAAAAGGTCACGGTTAATCGTGACCTTTTGCGTGGGCCCGCCGTGCTGCGCCACGCATAAGAATCAAGCCGTGGCGGGCAACAACATAACGCCCCGCCAAAAAATGTTATCCGTGGCGGGTGCGTTCGCCGCCCCGCCACGGTTAAGTTTATTATGCGTGGCGGGCGGGTTATGTTGCCCGCCACGCTTGAATTTTTTAAAAAAAAAAAATATTATATATATATATACATCTATCAATCCATACACACATATATATAAGAAAGACGGATACTCTAATATATATCATATATACATATATATACATCGATTCATATATACAAGTTTCACCGATCGATCGATCCATTTGTTCATATCCAACATGTACTAGTTAATTACAACATCTATACAAAAAATTGCGAGCTATATGTTGATTGGATGAAGATAGTCCTTAAGCTCTAGCTCTTCCCATCTCCTTAGCGGCGCAAATTGTGGAAAGCGACCCGACTCACTTGTCCACATTGAAGTACGGCCGGCCTTCATGAACTACCATGTCTAGAACGAACTTGCGGATGTGCGCTCAAGTGCGCTGAACCGTATCTCGTCGGTTGCCTTTTGTAGTACCCCCGTGAACCGGTTCCTTGAGTCTTTGAGCTGTTGGTAGCCGGATTTGTACCTTCTGCAGCCCCGAGGTACTCACAGGCAGAGAAGAATCTACACAAGTTTGATCCGTATGGTTGTTTGAGGCACTTGCACACAATAAACCCGGTGTTATTAGTAATTTGAAGCAATAGCTAGGTAGTCGTACTAAGAAAAACTATGTTTCATTTACGTCACGGGAAATCTCGCCTGATTTTGAGTGTATCTCCATTGCGCTCCTTACACTTTCAGGGGATCGCCAATCCCGCCAGTTCGGATCCTTCAAGTAGTGCTTGTAAGCGCTGCATGCGAAATGCACTATATTGTCAATGATATATGATATTCGACTCTAGTAATTGAATAAGGAGTTCATCGATCACTTACAATCTCAACATTTTTTCGAATTGTCGGTAGCCGTGCGGGTTTGATGAGCCTTGTAGTGAGTCAAAGACAACGGCCCTCCCGCCCCGGAGGAAAGATCATGAAACAGATCCAATGTCCCTCGAGCCCCATTCCGTATTGGTAAGGCGCGAATACATCGATACCCATTTTCCTTGACCCTTTTCATCGTTGATATGACGTACTCTGCTACTTCCAACTTCTTAGCTCTTTTGTTACGATCCCGGATCTTACGTCTTTCCTCGTCCGTCAAGTTCACCGGTCGGGATGGTCCGCTCTTAGCTTATAACCGATGACTGTCTCTCACAGATGTGCCATAGAGAGAGGTAAAGACTACCATTCTTTAACCGGCTTGCATCGGCGCTCAACCTACAAGGACATGTGGTACGTGGCATAGGTACCTTTGAAATAAAGAATCTATATCTACGGATGCAAGGGACATGTGCAAGTAAAATTGCGCTTACATCGTAAACAAGGTGACTTGGGCAACGTCAATGTCCCGTCGGCGAAGTAGTCTCGACATGTCGGTCGAATGTAACCAAGAACTGGAGATCGGTGTGGTAGTGGAAGCACTCCATAGGAAGAAGGACACCGAAGGTATGCAATCCACGCTTTGCGCACTCTATGTACCACGCATGGAACTTCCGAGTCTCTCGACCCTCGTTATCGATGAGTTGGGCCTTTGGGATCATGAACTTCCCAAACTTCGAACAGCCGGGCATTCGTCCGAGACAAACCCGACATAAGGTAGGGATTTTGGCCACGCAAAAAAAGGCGGTACAAATGTTAGCTAGGGTTGCGAAAAAGAAGTAGCTATAACATATTACAACTCGTGGTTTCATTGAGGGCATACCTTTCGGATCGAACATCTATTCTTGGGGGCCTCTTGGGTGGTGGGTACTTGTCGGCTATGACCTCCTCTTCATCAAATGTGGGCTTCTTCGGTCTTTGGAAGGCATTTGCTAGGTCTAGCTCCTTTCTGCTTCCCCGGCGCTTGAGGTGTTGTCCATTGGAGGCCTTGAGTGTAGATGGGTGTCTCATTCCCTATTCTCTCCTCAGGACCTGGCAATGTGTTTTTCGCCGGTTGCTTCCTCGTATATCGGCCCCCCTCATGTGCCGGCTCCTGAGGTGTCGACTCCTGAGGTGTCGGCTCCTTAGGCTCCTCGCAGTGCCGCCTCCATAGGCTCCTCGGTGTCGGCTCCTTCGGTGTCGGCTCCTTAGGCTCGTCTTGTGCGGGTCCTTAGCGGGGAGGGTCTTTGGAACCATGAGGAGGGTCGTTGCCTCCACCGTCCCCACCATCTTCATCATCATCGGAAGAGTCACCATAGGGGTCGGTGGCGTACTTTCGGGTCCATTCTTGTCTTCTTTGGTGTCTTAGGAAGGTGAAGTCAATTTCGACATCTTCGGCACAATGTCCACCTTCGGCCCTGATGCGTTGTAACCGAGAGCCGTTCCTAGAGTCTTGATGTCGTTATGACCAGGGATAGTCTAGCTCCCAGTCTTCATGTTACTGGCGCCACGTACCTAATGTTGACTTCAGACACGATACGGAGGGATCTCGTGCGCCGTACTCTTTGCAAGATCCGGAGGATATACCACCCCCTCGACCCTTGGCTTCCTCTTGCCCAACCTGCCGGCAGGTATCAACATTACGCCTTGTGTTTCTTCGGTGATATCATCCACCGGGTCCCGTCGGTCAACAGCCCGAGAGAGGTCTTCTTTGGGGTTCTTTGGGGTGGGCAGCATACCAGACATTGCGGAACATCGGTTTTGAGACCGACCATCCGGGGTCGTTGCTCGTGAAGGCCTCTTTGATGGGCGGGTGATCATTTCTTTGCAAGGCCTCATCACGGCCTTCTGTCTCGAGACCCTCCTTGTACCTCTGCCTCGTGTGATGCGGCGACATCATCTCGCCCGCACGAGCCCACCCGTCGCCCAACTCTTCACGGGCTCATGCCACGGACGCGGCCGTGATGCTCGGGGTTTCCCAAGGCCAACGTCGGCGCATCGTGTCCCCGACCAGATCTCGAGGGTCCCGTGTTCTTAGCCGCGGTGGCCTCTATGACCTTCTTCTCGACCTCCTTCATCGAGGTTGGGCCTCTGGCTTCTTGGGCTTGTGGGCGTAGAGGAAGTCCGGGTCCTTTCATCACAGCCCTGCGTGCGGATCCGGCTCCCCGGCTTCCTGTCTTCTCCTTTCTTCCGCCCGCCCACGCCGAAGCGTGTCCGGCGTACCCAATCTTGCCCATGTAGTGGGGCGGTTTGTTCCGTTTGGCTAGCTCGAGAACTTCTCGCTCTTCGCCTTTGCTTCGGGCGTGTTTAGCCTTTTGTAGAACTCTTCCCATACTTCTTTTCCGAGATCATGGTGTACTTGGTGAAGGGTAGGCGTCCTTTCTTCAGAAAGTCTACATTGAGCCTATACTTCCGAGTTCGGAAGCTTCTTCTGCGAGGGACGTATACATCTTTGCTCCACTTTTTCATATCGGCGCTGGCGGATACGAAACTATTTACGGATCTTGCCCCACACCCCGAACTTGTTGTCGGTGTCGGGGACGGCTTTCCGATCTTCGATTAGAATGGAGACCTTATCTTTCACGAAACCACGACACTTGAGTCTTTGTGCCGCGACGACCGGGAGGCAGCGGTGGCTCGCCACTGCGGCCCCAACTCTTGAATGACATGGGCGTCATTAGTCTTCTTGTGCCTCCCATGGTCTCCCCTTCTCCGTTTCGGCTTGTCTCCCTTTGCTTTGCCTGAAGAGGTGGCCGTGGACGAAGGGGGGTTGTTGCTCTGCCGCTTGTGGAGGGAGCGGTGGCGGCTCGTTCGACTGTACTTCCTTAACCCGATGCTTCTTGCTTAGTGTGCCGTCCCTCGGGTTGAAATTAGTGCGTTTCCTTCTACCCTTACGGGGCTATCTGACGCTCCGCTTGGGAACTGTGAAGTACTAGAGCCGCTACCGGAGCTAAGCAACTCCCATTCAAGCTAACCTTGAGGCTGTTCTTGTTCATTCGCCATTTCAAGCTACAAATATATAGTGCTTTAGTACTATAGTATATAGGAGTACACAAGCGTAATTCAAAATTGCGGAAAGAGAGAAATAAAAAGATTGGCTCAGATATAGCCCCCTTGTGATCACGCACATCGGCTTCTAAACTGGTTGCTTTGTACAAGCCGTCCTAGTTTAGAAGCTTCCAAATATAGGGGACACTCAATCATCATAGCCCTCGGCCCCAATAATGTAGTTCATGTCATCGCATATATGCCCTTTGCCTCGGCACTAATGGGTTCACATCATTGCATATATGTTCAAAACAACAGCCCCATGCCAAGCTTAAAAAATAGTAGTAGAGTTTAAACATCTTAGGGCAATATTGACATTTGAGAAAAAACAACAGCCCCATGCCAAGTTTCAAAACAGCAATAGTAGTTTAAGCAAATGACCCCATGCATCGATTTAGGCATCACGGGGGCACATCTTGACATATGAGAAATAGGTGTCCAAATTAAAGCCCCATGACTTAGCTTGTAGCCAACAGCACTAGCAAATAGCCAACACACTAGCAAATAGGTGTCCAAATTACAGCCCCATGACATATATCTGAGAACTCAAGTGAGCTAAGGCATGTCCAAATTACGTAAAAAAATGAGGAATGTCCAAATTAATTTGAAATTACATGTTCAAGTGAGCTAAGGCATGTACAAAGGCATCGAGAGGGCTTCGGAGGTGTAGGTTTAAACAGTTTTAAATAGCCAAGTCTACGCAAATTAAGTCAAATCCATATCAACAGCCAACGGGTTCACAACAATAAGCACCATATATAGCAAAATTCATGGCCAATCCATATCAACAGCCAACAGCTAGCAGTTAGGCCAAGTTAAGTAATTAGGCCAAGTTAATTGATCCAATTAATTAGGCAGTGACAAATGCTCAGTCCAACATATATCCAAATTCAAAAATTGCTTAGGCCAACAAAGAAATTCAAAATAGAGGAAAAAAAAAGAGAGGATTGGGGCCAATCATATGCTCAATTAATTTATCCAAATTCTATAGCATCACAGGCAGTGACACATAATAAGCTCGAGTTAATTGGTTTTAATTTGCATCACAGGCAGTGAGGTGGGCACAAAATTAAACAGTGGGTCATCACAGGCAGGCTCAAAATTCACAGAGATGTCCAAAAATTCTATAGCAACACAGGCAATAGCATCCAACAGGGCACCACCATACCAGCAGGGTACCACATCGAACCATTAAATTTCAAACCTGAGCTCAGTGGAGTGGGAGAAGATGGAGCTAGTACTGACGCCGGCGGACAGAGGCACCACCGGAGAAGAATGGAGCAGGGTGCAGTGGCCGGGCAGCAGCACGAGCACCACGGGGTCACGGATGAGCACCACGGACGTCAGGCACCACGAGCACCACGGGGTTGCACCACGACAATGGCACGGTGGCCGGAGCTAGGTTCCACCCCTAGCGCGACGGGCGCAACACAAAGCCGGGACGGGGGGGCGGGGGGAGACCAGCGGCGGGGGCGGGCACCACGGCGCCTTTGGAAGATGCGGGGGTCACCGGGCGGGCGCACCGGAGTTAGGTTCCGACGAGCACGACGCGGCGGCGGCGTTAGGGTTTCCACCGCCCAAGCTCGCTGGACGCGAGGAGAGAGGAGGAGGACGGGGTGAGGGACGGAGGCGCCAAGCGTGGACGGATCGGAGGAGGAGGAGGACGGGCGAGGGCGGTGGCGGGGGCCGGGCGGCGACGGGACGGGGACGGTGGCGGGGCGGCGGCGGTGGGGAAAAAATTTCGGCAGCCCTTCGGGGATGTTTTGAAAACGCCGAGGACTTAGCGTTTCACGGAGCTTGGGCCGCCTTTATAGCTTGGGCGTTTGCGGCGGCGGGCGATGGGATGCCATACGGAAAACATTAACCGTGGCGGGCAGTAAGGATGCCCGCCACACGTTTTTACGCCGTATGGGCATGTAAGATGCCCGCCGCGTGTAATAATTTTAGACAAAATTGAGAAATATTCTGCAAAATTGTTATAAATTGTTATAAATTGAGAGATAAATTCAGATAATATATCAAAATATTCTGATAAAATTTGAAATTTTTTACACTTTCGGTATATATAGGGATGCTTTACAGTTCCCAACACATATCCATTTATATAGGGATGCTACGAGGAAGAGGATGCTTTTCGTGTATGCGTAATCGAGAAGTATGTCATTATTAGAAACTTTACATTTTCCAACACATATCCATTTATATACACCAAGTGTACATCTTGATGAGTACTTTCAACTTTGTATTCAAACTTTTTCAAACTAGGTCGCTTAGTGGTCCGTTTGACCAAGGTTTGACCGGTCGAACTTGTGACTTTTTGAAGCCCTAGACGTCGTCGATTCGAAAAGTCATGAATACGGAAACTTCATAACTCATCAAGATCTACATTTCATATAAAGGTCATTTTTGCATACGAAAAGTGTTACAAACGTGTAGTTCAAAAATCACTAGTCTCCCCTGTAGTTTCAAAACTCGCGTGAGATATATTTGTTTTTTGGACCACTTGTTTACATCGTAATAACCGCAACTACATATCATTTTGGTGCCGGTGCATTGGTGGTCTTCTTCTTCGCCATCGGGGCGGGTCCATGGCATCATTTTGGTCTTGTCGGATTGATTACGTCCTCCCAAAGCCTTCATATTTTTTGGAAAATCTGTAAAGAGGTGGAACTCATCATAGTTGTTGTATGTTTCGGGACTCTCGGACCCCATCGGCTCCAACGATCCGCTGCTTTCTGCCACGACAATATGTCTATTTATGTTCTCCGCGTTCATGTAGTAGGCTACTTGTGCGGCATCGATGCAAGCACCCACCGATCATCTTTGTACCGGACACTTTGAAGGTTCACGGTGGTTAGCCCAAAATCGTCCACTAGAATCGCGGGCTTGACCCGATCGGCAACGGAAAACGGTTGCACTGTAGGTTACCACCATAGTCAAGTTCCCATATTTCTTCGACTTGCGCGAAGCATGTCATCTTCTCCCCTCCACGCTGTTTTACGCCCCCTCATATCGAACACCGTTGTTACGTGATGCACTCTTCTTGTCCTTCTCTTTTGTGTGGAACCTATACCCATTGACATCATACCCTTGCCACGTGGTGACCTGCATGGACGGCCCCGACACAAGCTTCTTCACCGATCTACGCATCATCTCCTGGGGGAATGTTCTCGCTTTTGGAGCCACCGGAGGAAAGTGTTCTTGTGTTCCTTCTACGCCCAATCCTTCGGGACAGTTCTTGCGCTTCCTACTTGCACGCCAGAGCTCTTTGAGGTGCTTTTTAACGTATGTGTCCATGATCACCAATTGATGAAGGATGCCGTAGTGAGCGTCTAGCACTTTTTCCCTATGTATGTCGGTGCGTGCTTTTTTCGCCCGCGCACCCCATCCCCGAGGTTCTTCCTTCATGTTGATGCACCGGAAGCCCAATAGCCCTCCCATATTTTATGTACTTCATACACCAGTTCACGGCCTCCCGGGCTTGTGTATGCCTCGATCATAGAGCCCTCCCGGTAAGCGGTTATGATTGAATCGATTGAGGGTAGACATTAGTCGCCGCTGGTCCACATCGCTGTAGGTACACGGGTCCTAGCCGTTCTATCCGATCAACCATGTGCATCATCGGGTGTGGCATAATGTCGAAGAACGACGGTGGGAAACACATCTCTATCCGGCACATTGTTTCCGCGATGAACTCTTTTCAGCAGCGGATCTGCTTTGGCAATTACCTTACGGTTGATTTGGTTAAAGAAGTATGACAACCTTGTGACCACCATCTTCACGTATTTTGGACGAATAGCTTTGATCACAATTGGAAGGAACACCGTCGGCATGATGTTAGCATCGTCTTGGCGTTGAAGTTCGTCATTGTGAGGTCTTTCATGGATACCGGACTCTTGATGTTGGAAGAGAAACCCGTCGGTACCTTGATACCCCGCATCAACCGACACATAGCCAACTTCTCATCTCTCGTTAGGTTGTAGGCCGCACTGGGAGTTGGACTTTACCGTTCGGAAGCCGTGTAGCGTGAATTTCCGGTCGGATGCCTATGTCAACAAGATCCCGACGCGTGACTTCACACCATCCTTCGTCTTGGTCTTGATATCCATCGGGAGACCGATTGTGCTTTCAAGACATTTTTCTCAAGGTGCATCCGATCGATCGCATGGGGTGTATGCAGTATCTTCCAAAGACTTTAGATACTTGAAGAAGATTGACTTCTTCTTGAAAGGAACGGCCGGAGGCGCTTCCTCCTCCGTTTATCCCTCTTTCGCTTCTTTGTCTTGGAGGTGCCGTCTTCCCGATCATCGTCTTTCTTCTTCTTCTTCTTTCCAAACTCGCACTCCAAGTCCTTCACCATGTCAAACACCTTAGGACCATAACTAGTCGGTGCCGGGCCGAGGTTTCGACTTCGCCCTTGTTGTCAAAGTATATATTCATTTTGCATCTCTCGTACCTATGCTTACTTTGCAGGAAGCGTCACGTGTTCCATGTACACGATTTTGGTGGATCCCTTCGGGTAAGTGGAGCGGGTTTCTTCGATGCAAGCTACACAGGCGGTCTTCCTTTAATGCGCCCGATAATGAAAAGCAAAGGGGTAATCGCTGATGGTGACAAAGATGATGGCACGAAAAGTGAACTTTTGCTTGCGGTGCGCATCAACCATCCTGACCCCATCATCAAACAAGCACCTGCATCTCCTCCATGAACGGCTCCGGGAACACATCTATATCGCATTGGGCCGCCGGTCCGTAAAATGAGCATGGTGAGCAAAACATACTTACCTGCGCTTTTGACAAAGATGTGGAGGTAGATTGTACATGGTGAGGGACGACCGCCACATCTTTGTGTGTGTCTTTGCAGGTCACCGAATGGGTTCATTCCATCGGTACTCAATGCGAACCTAACATTCCCGGGCTCCTCTACAAAGTCGGGGTAGGCGGCGTCGAAGTCTTGCCAGCGCTAGCATCCGAAGGGTGCCGTAGCTTCCGTCATCCTTTACACGATCGCTAGATGCATGCCGTCATGTGCTTAGCATCCTCGGGGTTCCCATAGAGAGCCCGCCGGGCGTCGCTGACCTAAGGTACCACATTGACAACGGCCGACGCGTTTCCTCCCGCGTGTAACCTTCCTCTTCCTCGTCTTGGCGTTGACATGATCATCTTTGCGGCGCCTTGGTTTTCTTCGCCCCCTTCTTCTTTTTTCGCCCGTCCCTTCCTCATCGAGCTCATCATCCACGCGACATCAGGCATTCCGCTTGTATCGACTAGCGTCACGCGGGCGGACAAGCGGTCAAATTCTCATCGACGCCCGATATAGGATACGATGGTTGGGGCGAGCATCGAACTTCTTCACTTTCATCGCCATCGGCCGGATCAACTTCTTAGCACGATACGTATTAGCGAACCTTGTTCGGCGTTGGATACGTGGAGGCCGGGTAACTTCTGAGCTCATTGAAGCTAGTGTCGGACCAGCCATGACGAGACTTCAACATCGGTAAATTCGGGTTAAAACTTCAGCGCCGTGCAACCCTTAGGACTGTCTTTGTAAAGCGGATCAATTGTCGCCGCTTCATCTGCGTTTGAAGTTCCCCAACCATCTCGGGCACCCAAAACGGGAATGTCGCCCTCATCGAAGTCGGTTGACCAAATCTTCAAAAACCCGGATATCCTCGGGCCGCGTCATAGGATTCTCCTCTCCGCCGTCCCCTCCACCACCGTCATCGCCGCTCATCGCCGGCGTCGGCCGTCTTTAACAAATCGATGGAATTGGACCGGCCGGTGGACTTTTCGCCGATCGGCCGGGGATTGCCTCGTGCTCGATCGACCGGTGGATCGAAGGGTGGAACTTCTTCGCCATGAAAAGTCCGGACCAAATAGTCACCGAAGAAGCCATGCATGATTAGGTGAGATCGCACCACGATGTCGGAGAACGCTTTTCATTCTTGCATTTTTGCGCAGACGGATAATCGCTCTGTTGAATTATCTCATTTGTCGCCGGCCGAGCAACAAACTTCTTCACCTCATCATAGCATTCATCATCAACCCTCTTCATCTCATACATCCGATTGGGCTCGGTGCCTCTCCATCCCGATCCCCTGCTCTTCCAAAAAGCTTAGTGCCATTACATAGTACTCAAACAAAAAAAAAGACGAAGAAGTTCCACCATAGATCTAGATCTAGAGAAAGATAGTTTTCTCTCTCATCCATGGATTTAGATCTAGAGAGGGGATGAAAAAAGGGAAAAGAAAGATGAAAAGAGGCATTTACCGACCAATTAGTGTCTTCTCCCCAAATCAAAGCCAAAAAGTCCCAAATCAAAGATTTTGTCAAAATTTGGGTCAAAACCTCCCCCCCCACAAGTTGGAAGAGGAAGACCCGTGGAGAAGATGAAGGGGCGTGCGGTTTTTATAGGGACGGAGCTTTTGCGTGGCGGGCGCCCTAATTTGCCCGCCACGCAAAGTCCCAAACGGGCGTGGCGGGCGTCACGCAACACGCCCGCCACACAAATTATTTTTTACGTGGCGGGCGCGTTGCGGGCGCCGCCACGCATAATACAATCTTTTACGTGGCGGGCCTCGTTAAGGCGCCGCCACGCCGAAAGACGCCCCCCTGCGCGGCCGGCCAATTCAATTCCGTGGCGGGCGAGATTTGTGCCCGCCACGGAAAAGAAGAGACGGCCGCTTTCGGAAAATCGAATCGGTACTAGTGTCTAACTAAGAAACCCGGTCTTCACGTAAACCAAAGACAATTTGTGAGAGAGTGACAAGTGGGTCATGTGACATCATGATAGAAAATTGCATTGTGTAAAGATAGTTTTTGACACAACGATGTTCACTATAGAACCCATGATAGTTTAGCATTGTGAATCTTTTATGCATCTCTTAGAGGGCTATTTTTTTGGGTGGTAATTCATTTTAGCTCCAATTAGCGCCAAAATTTTGGCTCCTTCGGCGCTTAAATAAGCTAAAACAAATTAGCACACGGTTCGAGAGATCATTTGCTATTGGTTCACTTAAACACCGCAAATGGAATAGCTCCACGAATGAAGAACAAGTTGATGACGTGCCGCGCCTCCGATTTGGATCGGATGATTCTTTCATGCGGATAACACTTCCCGAAGCGACGATGATTGACCGGCCTACGTGTTTCACCTGTTGTGACGACAACAGTTCTCATGCATTTATTTCCTGATGGCCCTCCGTCTGAAAACCACGGACCAGACCGGACCGTGTGCTAACGTGACACTTCACTCGTGCCACTCGTTTCGAAGCCCGGCAGGCGATCGATGTGACAAAAGTTGCCGCGAGCCAGCATTCTTTGGATGGGCGATGCCAGACTGCTTTGGATGCGGTGCCGTGTGAACGCCAACCGCCGCCGGCGCCGTGTGAACGCCAACCGCCGCCGGCGCCGTAGGCCGAGCAGGCGGACTGTCGGCTCTCTCTGTTCTCTTGCGCACTCGTGGACAATTCGATGGTGAGTCACAGAGCCGATCGATCTCTCGCGCCACGGAAGAAAGTCAAAAAGCTCGCTGACGTCGAGGTGGTTCGGGGTCCTATTATTAATTTCTATATTATGGTCATGATGAAATCACTAAACCATTTTCTTCGTCGCATCGCAGCTGATCGATCATCTCAACCACCCTACGTGAAATCCAATGGCAGATATAATCCCAACAAGCAGTGAGACCAAGTCGCAGGATCCATACAGGATATATTATAAAGAAAAATGTGAAACTATCTAGTACGGAATAATAAATTTATCTACACATTCAATGAATCATCACCGCCTTCGTTTACAAGTAACACCTATTATCACCTAATAATCATAAAATAAAATAAAATAAAATAAACGATGAAGAAACAGAGACACAGAACATTAGCAGCCTGTGCCTCCTCCTACCTACCAACAGTTGACGAATTCAATCCATGGAAAAAAGCTTGTTTAATAAGAAGAGAAAAAAATAATCCTACTCCATCCAATCAATCAAATTAAAGTAAACTAATGAATCAGTAGCTACCACTACTGGAGAATGCCAACTTGCTCTCGCAACTGACCCACAAAGCCAGCACGGATGACGACGAAACACCAGGGGTAAAGGGGAAAAAAACTCTAACAATACACTATTTGTTCCAGTTCCTGTTCATCTCCCTGAATTACCAAAGCGAAAGAGTTGCTTTCACCGGACGGCGACGGCAATTTCGTTCGGCGAAGTATAGTAATGAAATGAAATGGAATCGAATCGAATCGAATCAGTAGAATTGAATTGTTGTGAGGTCAATAATCATCTACTAGTAGAGCCGAGATTTACAGGTCCGGGAAGTTGTTGCTGCTGAAGAACTCGAGCACGGAGAAGGTGGCCGGCGACGGCATGGTGGGCGTGGCCAGCAGCAGGCTGCTGCTGCGCGGGCTGGGCGCGAACGGCACCTGGTCCAGTCCAGCCGCGGCGGCGGCGCGGGTGCCGGCGGAGGGCAGGAACGGGCTCAGCTCGCTCAGCCACGACAGGCTGCTCGGGTCGAACGGCATCGGCGAGAACAGCCCCGTGGAGGCCGCCGGTGGGAGCGCCGCGGGGAGAGGATCCCGGGGCGTGCTGCCCCCACAGGCGGGCCGAGCACCGCCGCTGCGGCGAGGCTGTCCACCACGTCCGCCGAACCGAAACCGGAACCGGAAGCGGGGAAGGGCAGGAAGAAGTCGTCGGCGGCGTCGTAGTAGGGAGGGACGTGCGGCGGCGCGTGGTGGTGTGGAGGAAGCGGGCGGACGGACCGCTCGATGGCGGCGAGCCGCGCGGCAGGGGACAGCGCGGCGGTTGGCGAGAGGAGGAACTCCCGGGGCTCGAACTCCATCGCCGTCGTCGTCGCTGCCGGCTGCGAGTGAGACGACGACGCGGCGGCGGACGGACCTGCTGCCTCAGCCACGGCGGCGGCGGCGTCGAATGGGCCTGGGAGGAGGTGGAGCCCGGGCCGGTGAGGCGCTGGACGAGCGCCATGAAGTCCCCTGGCTTGGTGTGGATCACCTTGGGCGAGGCGTCGTAGATGATGACCGGCTGCCGCTGCTGCTGGTGCTGGTACTGTTGCTGGTACTGCTGCTGGTGGTGCGCGGCCGGCTGCTGCTGGTGGGGTGCCGCTGCGGCACGACGGGCGGCTTCCTGACCTTGTGCGACTCCTTACTGACGGCGAGTCGCGGCGGGCGCGGGCCCTGGAGCTGCTGCCGGCTCCGTGGCGACGAGCGGTCGCCCGAGGACGCGTCCATGTACGACGGGGTTCGCGGCAGCTGGTAGAGAGAGGGAAGCGGCGGGAGGAGGAGACGGCGTGCCGGCGGAGCTAGATAGAGGTCGGAAGCCGTACGGGGCTTTGTAGCTGCGGTCTGCGGGTGGAAGAGGCGGAATGGTTCAACGCGAGGAGGAAGAGGCGAAGGCAAGAGAGGAGAGCGAGTCTGCAAGCGGGGAGGAGGGGGCTGTTGACGACGGCTGCGGAAAAGTCTACGGCCGGCAACGGGGCAAGGCTGGCTTGGCCAACGCAACACAAACCCAACCGTCTTGGCTCGGTGTAATTGCTGCTCTATAATTGGAGTGTCGCTCTGCTCGCTTCGCTTTGGACAGGAACAGGATGGATGACTAGTTGATTATTGTTAATCGAAAGATTACGGTGGGGCAGACTGCACTGCAGAGCAAAAGGAAATCCAAAGCAGCGCGTGATTGAATCCTGGACGACTTTCTTGTACCCCCGTCTTTGCGGCAGGAGAGGAGAGCAGCACCTCGATCGCCTGAAATGAACCGAACACGGACGGCAGCGACCGGGATTTGGCTTGATGCACTTTTCCTGCTGCTACTTGCGCTAGGTGGCCTTGATAGGTGATAGGTCGCGCAGCGCAACGACAAACTATAGATATTATGTTTGAAAAGATTGTAATTGGGCGTATTTTGTTTGAAAAGAACATCAAATTATAACTCAGTCTCAAAATAGAAAAAAAACTTACTCATGGAGTAAACCGTATCGTGGCGTGCCCCTCTGTTGTCTCACCACTTATTCTCGTTTGATTCTCTCTGTTAATTACTCCACACTCCATCCGTTCCAAGTTATAATTCGTTTTATTTTCCAACCCTAAATTTGACCACCCATCTTATAAAAAAATTTATGCAAAATATCACTTATTTTGTTAGTTCTTTAGAAAGGGATCAGATTTCAATAAGATATAGCCCCTTTTACGATCCGGATCTCAACATAAAGTAAGATTAGATTGAAGTACACCACTAGGTCTCTACCCTTCATATTCCTTTCAACCGGCGCCGACCAATCGGTTCTCGGAAACTCCATCACCATGGAACAACACCGGATCCGAACTTAGTTCTCACTAACACAAGACACCACGGATGTGGAGGCCGCATAAGAGGCGTTGTATGCTCAACCATTGAAGGGAGTAAAAAGACGCGTTGAAAGCACATCGACCTTATCTTCTCGATAGTTGAACCGCAAGACGCACCATCCGACACCGCCGTTAGCCATCACCAACGGTGGACCGAAAAAAAATCTGCCACCGGCGGGTGGTAGCACCAACGACCGAAAAGACGATCCCACCGGAGGGGAAAATGTGATCTAATCCCTCCTCAAAGAACCGGTAGGGAAACCTACAATTTCCTTATTCAGGCGGCACTCCGTGGGACATTGACACAATGACGGTCAAAGCTGCCGGCGGCGACCACCGAGAGGAGCACCGCGAAAAACACCGAAACAAAAGCGGGACATGTCCCAAATAGCCCCCCTCACTCTCGCCGCCGGCGACCCCCGGGGAGGAAGGGAGGGGACGGCGGCGGAGCTCTAGGGTTTGGGCGGTTTAGCGGTGGTTTATGAGGACCCAATATCACTTCTTTTGTTGTGGCATGCTTTATGAACAAAAGGTCATTAAGAATGACTTAAATTTAACAATGTTTACATAAATATTTTTTAATAAGATAAGGGGTCAAATTTGGGTTGAAAAAGTCAAACAAATTATAATTTGAAACGGAGGTATTTTTTAGGCAACATGTTGATAAGACACAAAACATTAAAAGAATGCCAATTGATTTTAAAACAAGTTCTAGACGGCAACTAATCAACAAGAAAGAGTATCCAATCCTTTCCTCAAGTAATACAGGTGAAGAGATGAAAAGCATGCTTAGAAAAACTGTGCAGCTACGGAAGGAAGCCTTGGATTAGTGTCGCGTGAGATGGCGCCAAGGATGAATTAAAAAAAAAGGCCTTCCAATCAATTGGGAGTGCCAAGTGAGATGGCGTGACTAAGTCAGCCCAGGGTTAGTGTCGCGACTTAGTCCTGCCAACAAATTTGGCTTAATGTTGTAAAAAAAAAGTGGCTTAACTTGTCATGCCACTACCATGTCAGAACCACGTGTGTGTCTTCATCCTGATTGCCAGCATATGGCAACATTAATCTGGTCACATACAGTGGCATGACTATATTGCCGAGTTGCACCCACGGTTTTTGGTGTGACCAAAACGACTACTTGTTGTAAATTTAGTTTTTGGTGTAAACTTTAATATCATGGTGTTTTGTATTAAATTATAAAATACACATATATGTATAAATTAACTACTCCTTCCATTCCAAGAGAGTCAAAAAACATATAAAAAGAATTACAAAGATTTGAGATATCAAATGGGTATATTATGAAAAAATAATTAACGAAGAATCCTTGATACTTAGTTGACTTCCAAAATGTTATTATCTTATCATATAAATTTGGCAAACTTAAGATTGTTTGACTCTCTAAGGACTGTTAGTCACCGACTAAACTTTAGTCACCGACTAAAATATAAAAAGTTAGGGGTACCCCTGACTTCTTAATTTTAGTCACCCCTATTTGGAAGTAAAGTGACTAAAAATGACTAAAACATGGGCGACTAAAGTTTTAGTCACCTAATCCAAACAGGCCCTAAGATTCTTGTAATTACTTACAATTTGAGATGGAGGGAGTATTTAATTATCAAATAAAAAAAGTTGACGGGTTTACTTGATGACTTGGATGGAATTGATAGTCTGGTGGAGTCTGCAGCAATTTTATAGGAAAACATACAAGGGGAAGTTTTGGCCATGGATGACCAAACAGATGATTGAGATGGAGAACCTCAGTCTTCTGGCTACCTCTCTTCCAATACAGAACTTGTGGATGAAGTACATTTTGCTGACCTCCTTGGTTTTGTTAATGAAAATGCTCTGGATGTTCAAGCATCTAACAGGGCACAATTCTTTTCGAAATAGGGGGTTCATCTTCCACTGTTACTATTCCTGTTATATTAATTGGACTAATTTGATCGGATGGAGGAAAGGAGTAGTGCAGATCCTCTTATATTCTGTTAATTAATTAATTAACGTAACTTCTTCACCCTCGCTGCTTTGACGGTTTGCCCTTATATATCTTGTTCTTGGACCCTCGTGATATATGGGGAAAATATACGATGGAAACCACATAGTAGGTGGAAACATGTGAAACCAATTCAAAAATCATTTCTTCGTTGTTTCAAAAATTCTAAAACTTGGCACACCCATAGTGCATACACATATGTACTCACATGCAAAAGTTGGGATGTAAACTCAAACTAGAAAATTCATACAAAAATGACAAATTTCAGGTGCTTGTGCACTAAAAAGACAAAAAATCCTTCAAAATTTGTCTTTTAGTGCGAAAGCACCTGAAATTTATCATTTTTGTATGAATTTTCAAAGGTGAGTGTGCATGTCAACTTTTCCATATAAGTACATATGTATATGCACTATGTGTGTGCCAAGTTTTAGAATTTTTGAGACAACGAAGGTATGACTTTGAATTGGTTTCCATGTTTCCACCTAAGAGGTGGTTTCCACCATATATTTTTCCTGATATATGTGTGGAGCCAAATTAAGGTTTGTTGTTGCTATCCATCGAGATGTACATGTCACTATCGATCAGCGTCTAGATGTACTATGTATGTAGCCGTCAACTCCGGGTGGCTGACCACAACAATGTATATATCTTCAGCGCAGGCATGATATCGCCGTCTCGTTTCCACCTTGCAAGTTGCAGCCTGAGTTGTCATGTCAAAGCTTTGGTTCGAGATAAGCAGCAGGATTAAAAGGCTGAAAACCTTACATCAACAAGGCCCATGACAGAGGCACATATGCATAACAAATTGTGGTGGGCTATCCTTTCCTCGGCCGGCCTGGATTGCTTCCAGTGGGTATCAGATTGTGGGCTTTCGAGAGAGGAGGAGGAGGAAAAGGTCACGTTTGGGCTTCTACGTACCGGCCGCATAGGCGAAGCCCAGTCGTGTGCTGCTGGTTCCAAAAAGCGCAGAAACACCTGCAACACTAGTGACCGGTCATGCGCTCCGAAAAGATCGCTAGCTGCATGTATCACCACTCACTGGTACTACCCCTTACAAAAATATACTACTATCAAATATTTTTTTTTAAAAATTACACAGTATCAATGATATGACGCTTTCACAATACACACTTACACTCATCTTTATGAACACACGTATTATCAGAACTTAAAGTATAATTATTCACTCGAAAGGCAGAGACACATGTGAAATAATCGCGATGCAGAAACATCCTAGCTGTGGCGAAGTATGTACTACAAGTAGTAGTACGTAGAATTCATCCCGTTAATTAAGACTGGGGGCTCAAACTGCGCAGCGTGGTAGGCCAGGCTCAAACTGGTCGTTCGGCCTGTTGACATGTGTGTCGACTAGTACTCGCCGTGGATATGCCAGTGGCATACACGCAGGGGCGGGCGGCGCCGCGGACGGCGGCGGGTTGACGACTATTCCACCCAATCCCAGCCGAAAAGGCAGGAAAGGCAGGAAGGGGGCGCCGCCTGTTCCTGACCACAGTAGATCCATCAATCCAACCATCCCGCCCGCCCGTGCTACTGAGGCCGACAAAAGGCGGCGCCCGCCGTGAGTTGCTGCTGCTGCTCCTCTCCCTTGTCAGTCAGACCATTCGCAGGAGTACAAACGCGCACTCCTTCCACGTGCATATTTTGTTTTCCCGCACGGCGTCAACGTCAGGGTCGCCTACCGGCCCTCCACAAGGGGCCCTGTCCTGTCCTGTCCTGTCTGCACGGCGACACACGTGACGCGTGCGTGCCGGGTCCGATCCTTTCGACCTCCTCCCGCGTTCAATTTTTTTTTCCTGGGTCAGATCTGCGATCGCACCGCACGCCAAGAACTACTGCAATGCTACTGGCCACTACGGATTGAACCCCGACATCGATTATTATCCCGTTCGGCACACGTCTGCACTTTATCCATTTCCCAACATCAAGGTTGCTTTGCAAATTGCATATACTAGCAGTGATTATGACCGGCCGGCCGACAGCCGTTTGTTTTGGCACTCACAATGCAGATTATCTTCATATTTATTGTATTTTGATGATGTGGCGACTTATCCCAGTGTGTTTTTATGAGAAAAAACCAAGACTCCAGTCTTATTTAGACTCCAGTCCACAATACCCGCCGTAATAAATGTTCTTGGACTCTACTTGCATTGTGACTGTCCCATTCATTCATGCGATGATCACCAACTTAAAGCTACCGAAGCAAACAATAATGTGAGCTCCTTTTTTATTATTATTATGTTTATATACTAAATATTATATATGAAAAAACGATGTCTTGTGATACTAGCTGGTTAACTGGTGTCATATATTCATACCCACCAGCTTTGTATACTATTCAGACATTATTAATCCAGCCGGGGGCAAAATAATTCATAATTAAGCTGTACAAATTCTTCCTCAGCTCGGACCATGGTTCCTACAAAAAGCTATATGCGCCCTTTAGACACCCTTTTGTACTGTTACACCTGTTGATCTATCTGGGGCTTAGACTATCTCCAACAATTTACCGTGTCGGCACCTCCTCCCCTCGCCTCGGCCCCTCCCCCCTCTACCACTGCACTTCCTCGATGGCGACCACTTTTGTTCGCCCACCTCCTCTCCTTCCTCCGCCATAGCCGCCTCCTCGTGTCGTCCCCTCCCTCAACCTGCGCTCCTCACCGAGGCACACCACTTCGCGCTTGATGGCGCCCTCCTTGCGCCCCTGTCACCAGCCTCCGCCTTGGCCTCGCTCTCGCTGCGGCCCTCACAGTATTTGCGTTGGTGGAGAAAGACTAGGCATATTTACCAGTGTTTTACATAGCGCGCTATAACACCGAAATAGTGACAAAAAACAGTTGTCGTGATGCTCATTAGCGTGCTATAGCGCTAAATAGCGCCAAAATAACGTTTTGGAGAGGCTGACGCTAAATTCTATTGCCCGTGATTTAAGACAATCGATATTTACCTAGTGGTTTGGCCAAGTACACAAAATGCGTACCTTGACTGCATCCTCCATTGGAGAACAATTTTACTACCTAAAAAGCACTGTACACTACGTGTTTTGCATTTTGCCTATGTCCATGGAGACCGTCTTAGGCGATCTTTTGGGGACGAGACGCACGCCAGGATGAAGACGATGCAGCCATCCAACGTAACCGTAGCTAGGCGGCGCCGAGCCTTCTTTTTCTTGCGGTGGCAACCGAAAGTGCTTAATGTCTCTTTTAATTTGGTTTGTTTTGGACGGCATGCGCGACAATACATCACCTCAAAATCAAGGAAAGGATGCGAAATGTGTGCCACACACAAGGAAAAAAACGGGCATGGTACAACGATAGTTTATTAATTGCAACTTCTTTCAGGTAATACAAGTACAAGATCCGATCCTTTTCGTAACCTGATCCTGCTACCTCCTTCGTCATGGCTAAGATGTACGACTTTCTCGTTTCAAAAGAAAACTAAAATACTTATATAATCAAATCTTTAGAAAGAATAGTTGGTTCATCAGATTTGATATGACCATTTACACCATATGAGCCGGTCGCCGCACTAGCCCGTGGTCATAATAAACTACTAGGCAGTAGAATGAGGAAGAATAGTAAGTATAGTAGGCTGGTAGGAATGAGCTGAACAAGAAAGTATCGAAGCATCCAGATCGAGTTTGCTGAAAAGTGAAAGCAGGGAAACAACTGCTGCATGCTGCTGATAAATCTCCGCAGGTGGAGTGGTAAACGGTCATCGTCGTTAATTAGATATAGGGCACGTGCTGAAATTCGAATCAATCCCAAACCGTGCCCAATTATTTCACGCGCGCGTGCGTTTGCGGTTGACAACAACACAGGTCCTCGATGGATCGATGTGCCGGTCAAAGTCGTCAAACCGGCTTGGCCGACATGCGGGTCCGGGCCGTCGCCCACTGGATCCCCGCGGCGCTCGCTGGTTGCCAGCAGCTTCCTTCCGTCTGGACGACGCCGACTCGCGTAGGTACCGTGTAAATAATAATGTGTAGTGGTGGTCGTAAGGGCAGGTACCATAAAATTCTCGTCCCATAAACAAATGACGTTCCGACATGCGGGCAGTTGTTATTGGCCGACTATTGCCGACCGGTCTGATTTTAATAGTTAGGAACTTCAGATGATAATGATGAATTAACGAATCACAATCGAATGCTGAAGACCTTGTCTGTCTAGCGCTGTACGACCACACTTTTTTTTCTCATCTTCTTTCCTATAAATCTTTGCCGACAAGGATTGCCGTACTTCCTTTACTTTACACAACATTTTGAAAGTGTACAAGCACTGCAAGAAACACTAGCAACAAACAACTCCCAACCATCGACCCCAACAAGATGTGTATCAAACGAGTCATAGAGGGTGTGTTTGATATGGGCGAACAGGGGGTGGCTGAGCCCTCCAGCTGCAAGGACCTGTGCTTGATTCATTTTGCCCATTTTGGAGCCTGGCCACCGTCGTGCATTTTTCTTTTCTCTCCTGCGTCCCATGATACGCTCCAATGGTTTGTTTTCTCGTGGCCAGGCTCTGCCAAGCTCGTGCAGGCAATATGGTGCGGCGGTGGGAGGCTATGGTGTGCGATTTGGGGTTGGGCCAGGCTCCAAGATGCAAATCAAACACAGGATCACCTAGTGCGGGCTCTGTTGCTGCAAGACAATCAAACAAGGCACTCTATGCACTTTTGGCCAGGCTGTGGGTGGGCTAGGCCTGGCTCGCTGGCCAGGCCTTGCACAACGCAAAAATCAAACACACCCATAGATGCTTGCTTGTAGATGGTGGGTTATGTACAAATCCATCACTATTTTCTCTTACACGCGAATTGGCTTGTAGTCCAATGGTAGGACAGTCCAGGTGGGGCGCTACCCACCGGGGTTCAAATCCCGGTGCTCGCACCTTTTCCCCGGTATTTTCCTAGGATTTACCGGCGTTATGCATTAAGTGGTAGCGGCGTTCCGTCGGCAACGAAACTAGGCGCAATGGTGACTTCGAGAATCTCCGGATCTGTCGGTGCCTCAGTCCCTTCCGGAGGTGCTCATAGGGGTAGGGTTTGCGTCGCGTGTGTTCATAGGGGTGTGAGTGTGCGTGCGTTTGTGGCGTCTGCGTTATCTTGTGTCATTCTTAAAAAAAAAAAAACTATTTGCTCTTACACGGATTTATAAGAATCTTAAATGAAAAAACACAAGCATTAATTACAAAGTTTGTGTGCAATACTCAGGGGCTGATCGAGGAACTCACTATCTTTCTTATGTTTCTTTGTTCATGGAGAAATTTGGGCTTGCTAACTAAAGGATTGATGTGCTGAGTATCATTAATTATGTTTCTTTGTGTAGGTTCTGGAGTCTCAGTGCCTTTGACAATTTTCTTGCAATGGCTAAGTGAGGAAGAAGAAGGGCTTGCATGATGCATTGGCTACCAATCTGAACCAAGCACTCATTACAGTTTGCCTTGCAAGCAGGAATGGCACATGGGAGGAACCCAACTTCCTTGTTTTCGTTATGTAAGCCTATATAGATCAATACCTTATTTGTTATGCAACATCAGTTGACAAACTTGTCATGTTAGCGTCAATTTGTTATTGTAAAAAGTACTCTTGTTTGTGGACATGATGCTTGATTGTAATGATTTATATATGTATATGGTGTGTGTTAAGCTATTAATGCCTAACTGGATTACTATGAACATTGTACAATTCTGTTACCCAACATCGAGAAACATGTGCAGTTCAAAAAATTGTATTACCGCCGCTATTCGTCTGATACGGTTGGTATCAATTGTATCACCACTGAATTGCTTAGTAAACCGACATGAAAAAACGATCATCAAAGGCGGATCGTGATGCAAGGCGACATTGCCACGACGTTTCAATGGACTTTTCATATGCCCAAGCGACGGTGAGCACGACCATTGCACACCTACGGTTCATACGACAGGGCGACTGTGATGTATACTGTGCTACACAGACGTCTTGGCCAGCGGCGTGATGGTAGAATTCACTACATACAGCTGGGTAATAATACAAGGCATCGGTCTTGACGAGCGCTACACAGGCGTTTTGTGTCGTCAACACAGGCGGATCGTAAGCCAATATATATGACAGTGTTGGTGTATGCCATAGTCGGTCACGCATCCGACAGTGAGGGCTATGAGCATTTGTGATGACTAGGAGGGACTCTCCGCGTTGCTCTTGAGGGACACTCTACGGCGTTGCTCGCGGGATGACCGTAACGAAAAAAGAATTGAATTATGTTTTTAGAGGTTTTGCTTGATGGGTTGTTTTATTGATCAATGCAACTCAGCTACTTCGATGTTTTGTCATATGTACATAGTGTATATTATACAGCCTGAGCTTGTAAGAAAATTCTCGGATCGTGAAGATGCAAGTCATAGAATTTGATTCATAAAGGCATGAATGGTGAAATCTAGATTTCTTAAACCAAACCAATAATGTTATGAGTACGGTATGTCATAAGATTAATACCCAACAATCTATTAGGTAACAACTTATAGAAACTGTAGCAGTGATCTTTTTTTATAATAAAATAAAATAAAGAAGATATAACTATTTATTTGATTGAGTCCTTGGTAGCTGTTTGAATCGCATGAACTCAATATTCCATGGTTGATGTTGTAAATTATTTGTAATGGTACCTGTATTAACAGTGATTTGAATAGAAAGTTAGACATTATGTAAATAATTACATCGTGACATGTGAGTAGTAAAAGGCTCTCATAAACATCGAGGCATCCGATCTCCACGGAAGGCATACGAAATAAGATTTATTTTATACATTCACGGAGGGGATCTGTCTATTTGTTGCTGAATTGCTGAATCACCCTGATATGATAAAAATAAAAAAGATCACCCTGATCCTGATATGGGAGCACGTGTGACGCTGGTTGCCCTCCACCTTCGCCCGTACGTGTCGAGAAGACCCAGCTCCGCCGCTTACGAAGAACTGCCGGTCTGCATGCCCGAGAGAGCAGATAGTAGTACCATTCAGTTTGAAACCGCTTGTAGACCTGATGAATCTAGGATCCACGCCTGTCCCTGCATGATGCAGTCATGTGCAGACGATGATTATTGAGTTCTCGATGCGCAGCTGCCAGAGGCCGCCCCGCGAGAGCTGTGCCGCTGCTTGCTGGGCGTTCCGCGCCGCCGGAGGGGAGTGCGCATCAACATGGAGAACCCCCGCAGCGCCAGGGGGAGGCGTACACCAGAAATTCAGGATTTCCAGTCGCTCCTCGTCAGCGCTCACAGATTTCCAGTCGCACCAGATGATGTCTGATGCCGACTCGATTGCCCGACTCCGCTGGATGGGCCGCTCCATCGTCGGGAGTGTCGTGCGCTTGAGTCGAGGGTGCACCACCGCCGGCACGTCGTCCACGCGAGGCGAGGGCGCGCCACCACTGCCGGAACACATCGTGCGCGCGGGATCGAGGGCGCGCCGCCACCGCCGGACCACATCTGCAGAAGGAAACGGAGGAGCGAGCGGCTGCCAATTTGAGGATCCGCAGTCGATTTATAAGAGAGAACGCTACATGCAGGCAGGAAGGGAAGCCAAAGCGACGGGCCTTTAATTTTGAGAACCAGTGGATGCAGTTTCTGCTGGTGACGGGGTGGAGGTGGATGCGCGCGAGATGGGATGGAGGCGAGGGGTTGGGGAAGTGCGGCGGCCGGCAATGGCGTAGGATGGACCGGATCAACGATGGGGACTGAGTGGGGACTGTTTTATAAGAGAGAACGCTACATGCAGGCAGGAAGGGAAGCCAAAGCGACGGGCCTTTAATTTTGAGAACCAGTGGATGCAGTTTCTGCTGGTGACGGGGTGGAGGTGGATGCGCGCGAGATGGGATGGAGGCGAGGGGTTGGGGAAGTGCGGCGGCCGGCAATGGCGTAGGATGGACCGGATCAACGATGGGGACTGAGTGGGGACTGTGCTGATGTGGCATAGTTGCATGTCGAGAGAACTCCCCTAGTGGGGGTTTCCCATATAGAAGGTTTAGATTGCTTACTAACGGAACCGAAGTTCAGCTACGAAGGTGTGTTACGATGTGTCTGCGAAGGATCCGAGTGTAGTTGTGATTCTTAATTCTAATGCCCCTGTCCTGAAGGTATAATTGCTCCACTTTAAGCAAATCATATCATATGGGGAATCAGTTGCTTTATGTGTCAAAGTCAAGATAGATTTAGTGTGCAAGTATTTGGCTTTAACAATTTCTTGCCATAATCCTTTTCCTATTCTAATTTGCACCACCATTTAGAGAGTAGGCTCAGATTTATCTTTTTGTACCTATTAAATTTGATAGGTAATCTAAGTAACCCATTAAATTCGTACCCTAATTACCACTTCTATATTATTAAACGGAAGCTAAAATAATCCTTCAATTATATGGTCTAAACTAACCAACAAATGGTTAATTTATGTTGTTTTTGTATTGGGAGAGATTTGTAATTATGCAGAAAATAAAATAGATCCAAATAGAGTTTAATTGAATTAATTGATAATCCCTTCTTATCTTTTAATTTTTTACTTTTTCAAAAATAGTCCCTTCTTAATTTTTGGAAGAATTTTATAATTTATATATATATTTTGTTTATTTTAGCACGCCTCGTGATGATTAATGTGATGAGACCACTATTGGAGGTCTTCAATTAGTAATAATGCCACCATGAGATTTGCAAATATTTAAAGTGTTTTCGCAGCATGCGGGGCGTGGAAATAGTATAGTTTGGTCGGGACATTGTCCAACATGCTCGCGAGTTTTTAAAAGAGAACCGTTCATGAACGTATGGTATGTACTCCTATACTATGGGTCGTTGAACCAGCAGGCATCCTGCGCGTGTCTGAAATTAGTATAATCTGCTGGCGCTGCGGCTTCCAAATTGTAGATCGATAGAGGTGGATAGAGCAGAAAAGTTCAGGCAGGAGCTGGAGCGTCGTCGTCAGAGGCACGTAAGCCCAAAGACAAGGTGAACGGAATCTTTCAAGAGCAAGGAGTTGAAGAAACCTACTCGATCGTACGTTGAAAAGACCACGCACGGCAGGCGAGATATACGTACGTATACCTTCGGGTGGAGGTGAGGAGACGGGATCAATTAAAAGTCAATCCATTTGCCCAGGCCAAGGATGAGAACACGGCCATGGTCAGCGGGGGCCAGCCAGCCATATACCTTCTCCTTCGTTCCACAGACCAACACCGACCAGGTACGTAGTAGCTATAGACTGACCCAACCAGACCCAGCTTAGCCACTTCTTTTTCAACTTGGCAAATTAGTAGCCCTCTCAAGGGAACATATCTAGTGCAAACTAACCCTTCGTGCAACCATACAAACTATAGAATGCTGATCCAAGGGGACACAAGATGTAGATCCAAGGGGCACAAGGTGATAACCACTGGAAAGGTGGGAGGGGGATTTACAAAAGTGTGATTAGAGCGGGGTTAAGTGTAAAATTACCTAACCTTGGATCAGCATTCTATGACTCAGTTAAAGTTTGCATGGTTGCACGGAGGGTTGATTTGCACCTGCTACATTGCCAGAAAGAAAATACACCAATTTACTGCTGCGAAAATAAATAAATAAATCCACACTCTTTTCTTTTCTTTTTCTTCGCTTTTTTGTTGTTTCGATGAGCCACGTGTTTTAAGTAGTCGTGGTCGCCTTTTTTGATCAGATATAAAAATGACTCAAAAGAAGCTTTATGGTTGCACACTTCTAGGTGGTGTGTAAATTGTATCAGGAGACGCAAAAGTAAAAGCAGGCCAAGAGGTAACTTATGCGTGCTGACATTAAGGAATTCTGCAGATTAGAATCGATTAAATAATAAGTAATTGCTCTTGTTCCACGCTGGACGGTAACTTCCACCGCACCAAACCCGGCCATTACACTGTGATCCACACGCATCGCCGCGGGTTGACTTCTTCGCTTCGCCTTCGCTTGGACTCGTCTATAAAACGCGCCTTCCATCCCTCTTCCACTTTCATTCGTTCAACTCCGATCCCAGCAAACAACATCATCTCCTCCTCTCGTGTTCTGCAATCCATCTCTCAACCGATCGCTCCTCGCACAAGCAGCAGCGAGCATCACAAGACTGAGCACAGCACAGCCCGCTGAATGGAGGTCTCGGCGGAGGTCCCCCACTATTTCCTCTGCCCGATCTCGCTGGAGGTGATGCGCGACCCGGTCACGCTCGCCACCGGCATCACCTACGACCGCGCCAGCATCGAGCGCTGGCTCTTCACCGACGGCCACGCGACATGCCCCGTCACGCGCCGCGCGCTGGCCCCCGCCGAGTTGGACGCCACGCCCAACCACACGCTGCGCCGCCTCATCCAGGCCTGGTGCGCCGCGCACCAGGTCGAGCGCTTCCCGACGCCACGCCCACCGCTCGACTCGTGCCGCGTCGCCGCGCTCATCGACGAGGACGCCACGGAGGGGACCGACAGGCGCAAGCCGCGCTCAGGGGAGATCAAGGCCGTCGTCGCCGAGAGCGAGCGCAACAGGCGATGCGTCGAGGCCACGCCGGGCGCCGTCGACTTCCTCGCCTCGCTCGTCACCAAACACTCGTCTAACTCTTCATCCAAGCGTGCCAGCAGCCAGCAAGACGCCGCCGAGGACTTCGTGTTGGATTCGCCGACGTCCACGAGCTCGCCGGCGGAGGACGCGCTCGGCGTGCTCTACTCGCTCAAGCCCTCTGAGCGGAGCATTGCCCAGATCATGGAACGGGACGGAGACTTTCTCAACACGCTGGCGTCTGTCCTGCGCAGCCCGAGCTACCGATCGCGCGCCTACGCCATCCTTCTCCTCAAGGCGATGACGGCGGTGATGACGCCGGCGCGCCTCATGACGGTGAGCGCCGGCCTCGTCCAGGAGGTGGTGCGTGTCGTCTCGACCAGGTGTCCTCAAGGCTGTCCGGGCGGCGCTGCACGTGCTGTGCCGCCTCTGCCCATGGGGCCGGAACCGCGTCAAGGCCGTCGAGGCCGGCGCGGTTACCGTGCTGGTCGAGCTGCTCCTCGACGAGGGCGGACGCCGCGTCACCGAGCTAGCCGTCGTGGCCATCGACCACCTCTGCGGCTGCGCGGAGGGCCGGTCGGACCTTGTCTCGCACCCGGCGGGGCTGGCCGTCGTGTCCAAGAAGATTATGCGGGTGTCCACAACCGCCACTGAGTGCGCCGTTCGCGCGCTGTACGCCGTGGCCAGGCACTCGCCGACGCCCTCGGTGCTGCAGGAGATGCTCGCCTTTGGTGTGGTGGCAAAACTGCTGCTGGTGCTGCAGGTCAATGCTGGCGACAGGGCCGGTGTAAGGGCAAAGGAGATGCTAAAGACACACGCTAGGGTTTGGAAGGGCTCGCCATGCCTCCAAGCATACATGAGGGATTCTTACCCTTGCTGATGTATAAACAATATACTACTTCATGTACATTAGATTGATATTTATTAGTAGCCAAAAGGAGCACACATTTTGATTCTCCTCTTAAGTTTGTCGCTATAAAACATTTTAGTCGTTACAATGTACAAATTTTTCATGTTTCAAAAAAAAAAAATATAAGAATGTAACATCCTTTAGAGATATATTATACCCTCCAAAGTAGAAAATGCATCTATTGATCTTTATAGATCGTTAGATAGTGTACATTTGAAATAAATCATATCAAAAGCTGTACATATTCCTTGATTCAATTTCATTTTATATGTCAAGAAATCATATTAATTTTTAGTGATTTGAATAAAAATCACACCCTTCCATATGTGTACACATTTTTTATTCAAAACAAAGGAATGAAAAAAAAAATCAGGAATAGAGTAGAGCGAAAAGTAGAAAACTACAGGATTTGAAAACACAGGAATAAAATTCTGGGGTGTTTGGATCACAAGGTTTACAAAAGCGCCACATGTGCCCAAGTAAATGTTTAATGCTTGAGAAACATTGTAGGAATTTTTTCCTTAGGTTTGGTTGGATGCTTTTTTTTCCTATGTTTTGTGAAGCAAGGTTAGCCTTTATGCAAGTTTCCTTTGTTCCAAACACCAAATGGAGGAAATTTTCGTGTAGTATTTATTCCTTTGTTTTTCCTTTGAAAATCCTCCGTTCCAAACAGGCCCTAAACAGTGTTAACTTTATTTTACATATTTATATCCCTACAGGTCTATTTCACCCGTTCTTATTTTTCGTAGGCTGCTATACTATCTACACAACAATCAGATTCAGTGGCAGCATCATACTGCCATTGCTCAGTAAGCCAACATTATTAAATTACTCGAGTTTATGACAGTTTTGATTTGCTATTGCTTTCGCTTGATGGCTGCAAATTAAAATAGCACCTGATTGAGAGTAAGTTAAATTTACACCCAGTGCATATGCACCCATGCTTTCTGGGACCACTGGATACGCGTTGCGATCCGTTGCTAGCACACTTCTCAATGCACACTGCTGCGAGAAGTGTGCTGCCGCGGATCACAATGTGTATCCATGAAAAGTGTGCTAGCACGGATCGCAATGCGTATCCAGGTGGTCCACGGTGTGGGTGCATGTGCACCTAGGTGTAAAAAACCGCTTCCACCTGATTGATGAATGACAAAGATGCACCTTTCACTTTATTTCTCTCGCAGCCATTGTCCGCTTCCAGATGATTTTTTGGTACACACGCATTCTAGCAAGACATCAGAGCATGCATAGACCATTTTGGCTACCATATAAAACTATTTTTTAAAGGAAAATGGAATACAAGTCCCATTCTTGGCTCAATTGTGGATCAACGTACCGACCGAACATGATGCATGACTTAGATAGAGAGGGGAAACAGCAGCTGTAATCCAATGCCTCAATCTATCATCTGCTACCTGCTCCGATCCCTTTCTCTTGTCTCCCTGGAAAAAAAAAAAACAAGACGAAGTCCTTATTATGAAAGTAATAAAATCTACAAGTTTGTCAGAAATGAAACAACGCAGCTGAATGCCTCAATCTGATTGTCTGAAAAAAGAGAGTGAAAGCTATATGCTTGCTTTCTGCATGTTCTCCCAGCGCTGAGAGCGAGGCGCTAGTTTCTGCAAGTTCAACATTCATATGCACAGGCTACGAATAAATCAAACCCGATTGAAGAAACTGCAACCAACACAATGAGTTATTAATTGGTTCAAATTCAAAACAAGGACCCGTTAAAACCATAAATAAATGGACATGAATTGGGACCAACTAGTGGAAAGGCACAGAAACAATAGTCAAATGCTTATCCTTGTTATTATTACAGCCCACCACAGTTGCTTATGCTGGTAACGGTGATAGATAGTAGTAGCTAGAGAGAAGACAATTCAGTCCATCCAGTCTTCAATTCTGCTGTAGTATATACTTCATTTGAAGCTTGCGTGTTGACAGTGATCCTTTGATTTAGATTTCCTCTCCTACATTTTCAAAAAAAAAAAAAAAAAAGTCATCCTCAGTTACCAGCAAGTTTGACTACTCGCCGTTCAACTTTGATGTTCGATCGTAATGTCCAATGTAGTTGTGGCTGCAAAACTCTGCTACGAAAATATGCAGAGACAAAGACTCTGCAGCCACATGCATGATGTATCCTGGCGGGCGGCGGGTCAAACAGGTCAAAGCAGATAAGGGTTTATGGACACACATTGCATGAGCCTGCCCATGCTTGAGCAAAATCAAACCTGCACTTATGAACTAGTAGTCGGCAGCTCCACTTGGACATGAGAGAAAAGCGAGATCGCGAAAGCGGTTTGCAAGCAACTGAATTTCTTCTCCATTAACTTCTTCGCCTAGATCTAGATGTATATATGTCCACCACACTGAGCTTACGAAAGCGTGGTTTGCTAGCAGCCGCTGAATCTTTGCTCCGTTTAATTAATCGCCTACAAATGTGAAGGTCGGACAACACAGTTGCAGAAATATGTTGCCAATATTATATGTTAGCAGCTGCAATTGGGGTGGGAGGTCGGTCTATATATAGTTGGACTGGACGTGCAATCATGCATTGACATATGGATCTCAATTCTCAATGCTCCATGGGTTTGGAGCCAATCCGACTTTTTTTTTTTTTTGAAAGAAAAAGGCGGCAAGAGCTTTGCCGATCTATTAATAGACGAAAAACAATAAAAAAACAACCATACAACTGATTAGAACCACTCTACTGAAATTACTGAAAAGAAAGAAACAATCAAATAAAGAGCTACTGCGCGCACACCGGCCGCTCATCAACCGGAAAACCAGAAACTACACGGGACAACAAAAAGGGAAAGTGTCTACTGAAGAATGACATCGTTACAAAGCTGCGGTACTTGGTTCAATAAAAAGCTTAAGTTACAGGAAAGCTAGTGAAAAAGGGTGGTGAATTCACTTGAACTACAATACTCTCCAAACATGGAATATGAGCGATTAGCAATTCTTCTTTGATCAAATTGTTCAGTCATGGTTCAAACTTTAGTCATCTAGGTCTGAATCGTCTGATACTGTATTACTATTAAGTTGCACTGCATGTAGAAGCTAGTCCAAGTGTCTAATAACAAAACAAGAGTTAGGCTAATGAAGAAGGATGACAGCTCTGATAATGACGAAGTTTTGGCTTTTTCAACTGTGTTCAGCATGCACTGACCATTTAAGCTAAAGAGGATTAATTCCCATGTATACTATAATACTATATCCTCTGGCTGGAGGTGAGATTGGGCCAGCCGACAGGCGGAGTCAACACTCAACACAGGACTGGTGGTAATAGTCTGTCAGCGGCCAACACTCGCAATTCGCAAGCTGGTGGTCAACCAAGTTCGTTGACTGGTCCACGCATGCATGCACTGACACTGATTGCTCGCTCGATCACCCGGAGGAAGAACGAGACAGGAAGAAGCCCAGGTGCGCGTACTAGTACTTGCCAGGCCACCAGTCCCACCACCCACGTCAGTAATTCTTAGCCGTCCCGCGCCGGGCACGCGCGCAATGTCTGATTGAGCTCGCCACGAGCTCCGGGCGCGCATTGCTGTACGCATCACACTGCACCAGAACGTCTCCCTTCTTGAGTAGAGACCCTTTTTAATTTGAGCCGCCCCTCTTGTGGTATTTTTTTCTCACAAGACCAGTCCACCCCTACTATTAGTAGGGACGGTTCAATATCTGACCGCTTCTACTAATCGAATAGCGAGGGTGGCTTTATATTGAGGAACCCCTACTGATGGGTTATCAAATTTTGAAATGAAACATTAAAAAAATATATTTTTCAAAATGACCTTGAATGGAAAGTTTTCTAAATAAGAATTATAGATCTTGAAAAGTTATGAATCTTTATTGTTGACCACTTTTGAATTGATTTTATTTGATGCCTCAAAATGTGGGGTTCCAATGTTGAAATTTCAAAATTTGAATTTTTCAAACGATCTCGGATGAAAAAACTTCCTAAATATGAACTGTAGATCTCAAAAAGTTATGAAACTTTGTAGTTGAGCACTTTTTAATTTGAAATCATCTTGTCATGCAAAAACTATATTGAAATGTCTCAAATTTGAAATTCAAATTTCGTAAATGACCTCGGATGGAGAAACACCATAAATGAAGATCGTATATCTTGAAAAAAGTTATGAAACTTTGTAGTTGACCACTTTTTGATTTGAATCCGTTTAAGGCCTCAAATAGTCAATTTTCACTTTCGGCAATTTGTATAATACTCCGTATGTGAGGATCCTGAATGAGATATGAACACATGTGAGTGTGTAGTGCGGTGGAGTGAAGGGGGGGCATGCCCGAGCCCCAGGTCGTGGGTTCGAATACCGGTCGTCACGTAACGCGCGATTTTACGCAAAAAAAATACGCGACTTGCGACTTCGGCGGGGTAGGCGGCGTCTCGCCCGATTAAATAAAAATAATGTTATGCTATTTTTTTTTGAATTTTATGAAATCTGGGACCCAATGTAAGGGCGGCTCGTATAGTAGGGGTGGTTGCATCATCAACTGCCCCTATAGAAGAACCACTCTAGTAATAGAAAGTTAGGGGTGGCTGGCAAAATCGCCCCTACTGAACATCGCCAACTGTCCCTATAGTAATGTTCTGTAGTAGTGTCAGCAGTCTCGTACTCTATCTCATGAAATGGCACGTAATCCATAGGAAAAGAGAGATAAGAGAGAGAGAGAGAGAGAGAGAGAGAGAGAATAATGTCGTTGTTTTGCGAAACAACCGTTCTATGAACTGAAATTTAGGATTATGAGACACCTATTACATCACTAGGTTAAATTTGTCTAGACTGCCAGAGTGTATACTCTGTGGGCTCATATTTTAAGCTTGTGGCCAATACAGTTCTCACTGATGGCTCGAAATTATGGTGTGCTCCGTCATCTCGATCCACTGACGATTAGAAGTGGAAAAATAGCAGGAGCCTTCCAAAGAGGTGTTGAGTATACCTGTCGTTAAAGTAGAAAAAAGACTGAGACCTGGCAATGTTCTCAACTATCTCATGGAGGCAGATCTATACTAATCAACCCAAGTTTATCAAGCATATTCCCATGTATGCCATAGGCTTCTATTGGCTGCATGAAAGGACCCATAAAAGATTTGGTACAACTAGGAGTAAATTCTTTTGGGAAGGTGTGGGGAATAAGAAGAAATTTCATATGATCAAATAGGAAGCCTTAGCCTCTCCCAAAGAATTTGGTGCTCTGGGTTTTATTGATACTAGATGCATGAATACAGCTCTTTTGGCAAAGTGGATCTACAAATTGGACATAGGTGACAAAAGTCTGGCCCTTGAGGTGCCTAGAAAAAAGTATTTAAAGGACAACAGCTTTTGTCAACATAAGTGTAGAGGTGCTTCCTAATTTTGTCAAGGATTAAAAGAAAGCTGAAGAGTGGTATGAAAGAGGGACGAGGTGGATAGTGGGCAATGGAAAGAAAATCAGGTTTTGGCATGATGTGTGGCTTGGAGAGTGTCCTTTGAAACTAAGATTTCACAAACTTTTTAGAATATGTAGAAACCAAGAGTGGTCAGTAAGTAGATTCAGAGCGGTGGACTGGAATTTTGATCCGAGAAGAAGAGTAGGGATTGATGAGGTGGCAGAGTGGAATAATTTACAGGAAGAACTAGAGCTGATAAACTTTACTGAAGAGGAGGATACAGTTCTCGACTAAGTCCTTGTATAAATACATGAAACACACAGGGTTCATAGATCTAGGAATGGTGGAACTTTGGAAGACAAACCTTCCTATCAAAATAAAAATTTTCTATGGATGTTATGGCATGACAGAGTTTTGACAGGAGAACAAAGAAAGATCAGAAAGGGGAGAGGTTACTGTGGAAAATTAGAGACTAGAAATCATCTCTTCTTTAACTGTAACATTGCCCAAATGATTTGGGTATGGGTTAGAGTTAGTTTGAGGTGGGATGCCAGACCAACCTCCCTTGTTGCTTTAGAAGATATGGTTGGAGAGTGATCAGGCTATATCAAAGACCACGTTATTCTTTACATTAGCTGCTATTGCTTGGGGTCTGTGAAAGGCTAGGAATGATTGGGTGTTCAATAATAAAATGATCAAGTCACCAACAGCAATTAACATTCTGGGATTTCTCTCACAGTGGAAAAAGATCGTGAAGCATAAGACGAGGTGGAAGCGGGAGGACGCTATACTGAAGCTTCAGGAAGGTCTCCACTCTCCAGGCGTGGTTATGCAGTAGAGTCAAACTCAAAATCAACGAAAAAGCTTGGACCAGCGGTGGAGCTTGTGAAGGAGACGCTGCCTGCTTAACCAAACTTTATGCCTGCAAAGCGCATATTACAGACACAGAGCGCCAATAGCAGGAAGGAGCTTGTGGTGGTGCATATGTTCGGTGACTTTCAATATAGGTCGGGGTTTCCCTTTGGTCTTAAAAAAAAAACACGTAGTAGCCAAAGGGTCTTGTTGGAGATCGATCGGGAGTTCAGGCAGTTTTTCTTGTTCCAGAAAACAGAGGCAAGCAGCAGCATGCGCTTCTTCCGCACAATGCAACCTGCAGTCTCGATTCGTGACACTGCACGGTGCAGAGCTATGAACGAGATTACAAAAGAAGCAGCAGGTCCACGATGACAATGCCCTGGGCGCTGGGCTTCAGCTGTTCAGCATCAACTAGACGATCAACATGAAGCCAGCGGCGAGAGGATTAAGACGGCCGGAGCTGAGATTGAGGCAGCCAGCTACTAGGTAGCCGACGAGTAGTCAACAACTCAACACACAGGACTGGTAGCCAGCTGGGCCCTGGCGTACTTTTTCACTCGCTCAGTCAGCGCGAGCGTGGCCAAACGCAAGCTGGTCAGCGTGGCTAAGTTGAATAGTTGAATGGTCGTCCACGCATGCATATGCACTGATCGATTCATCCATCGCTCCGGAAGTCGGAGCTCGCAGGTCCCGACGCCGCCCCACCCTCCTCGGCAGTGTCACCGGAACGGCCGGCCGGCGGCACGCCGCTAGCTACCTCGATACCGCGTCCGCGTCCGATGCGAGCGCGAGCCGGTAGGGCAGGGAGGATGTGCTGCTGCAGGTAATCTAACTAATACCCTTATTTTGGTGCAACCCGACCACCTACACACAAAGCACTGTACCCAGCGACGCAGCTCTAAACTACATGGAGTCCCACCTTAATTTTTTTATATATAATTACCTATATTAGGAGGAGCTAAGCTTGATTATGTATTGTTTAGCCCATCCTAAAAATATTTAAAACTTCGTCCCCGACTGTACCCAGCTCATTAAATCAGCCCAGCCGTCAGATCAGACTGCCTCAACATCCTCGCCCTCCACGTTGCAAGGTCTCGAAACTTCCCCAGACTACCGTCTCCCCAGCGACTCCTACCCGCAAAAAAAAAAAAAAAAAAAAACGGAAACAACGAGCCCCCACCCATTGACAGCGAAGCCGCCACCCCAGTCTCAGCGGCGCGGGCGAACGCCTCCACGTCGCCCACCGCCGCCGCCAACTCCGACCACCGCTGCACACAGCCATCCCAGGAACATCCTACGAATCGCTCGCCACCAAATCCGAGGCCACCACGGCCACTCCCTTCCAGTTCTGTCAGCCGCCGTAGCTCGCCACTGCATTGAGAATCATAAGGTATGCTCTTGTCAGTTTACTTTGAACCGTTTGGCATGATGTAGTACACACCATTTCGAACGGATATGCTCTTGTCATCCAATTTTTTTCACACGATAACATTCCCGTGGAGCACGTGCCCAATGTCATTACATTCTCTGAATGACCCTGTTGTGTGCCTTTGCCCATAATGCAGTATAAATCTTCAGTATCCTTATGGTCATTCTTTGAAAATTTACATTCATGAAGCTACTAACTGCATCATGTATCATGTAATTTTTCCTGCCTTCCTCTTTCATGATATGGCTTCACATCGTGAAAGTCAGTAATAGAGGATGCTCAGAAGATACCGAGGAGTGTGATAGATTGTGTAGTAGTAATGTGTAGTTTGGATAAGAAAACCCTCCAGGGAAACTTAATATATCTGCATTACAGTTGCAGTTGGATGTTTTTTTTTTACTTTTTTTTCATGGGAAAGCATTTCAAATTGGATGAAAACATGAACAATAGTTGTGTTCAAAATCCATGTCTGATTTAACCTCTGCAGATTGTAACATTTACCATGAGCTGAATGTCTATTTTCTGCCATCGTTTTGATGAAATAGATGCATTTGCTGAACAAAAGTTCCAGAGGGATGTGTTTTTAATGTTAATTATTTGTGATGACAGATTCTACATATATTGGAGCAGCAGCATTGACTCGAACTGAGGTGGCTTTCACTACTACATAATTGATTTTGCACAATGTTTCCAAATAATTTTCCGTGACGGTTATTTGGAAAACCGCCATGATTAATGTCATGATTTCTTGTGGCGGTTATTTTTTATTAACCGTGGCGGTTATAATAACCGCCACGGTAAATCGATTAACCGTGGCGGTTTTTATAAAAACGGTCATGGTTAATAAGGCCCAACCTAAGAGCCAAAGAGGCCCAGATCCAATCTAAAAAGCCCAATTTCAGTCTCATGTATATATATGCGAGCTAGGGTTTGGACCCAACCCCCATTCCCTCACTCTAACACACACCTCTCTCTCACCCCCAACTCTCCACCACCGCATCCTCTCTCTCTAAACCTCTCTCACCCGCCACAACCCCCTCCCCCTCCCCTTCCGGCGGGCGCCCCTCCCCTCCCTCCCCTCCATGTCTACCACCAGGACGGCGCGGACGACGGAGGATCCGGGCGGGCGGATTCGGGACGCGGCGGCGGGCACTCCCATCCCCGAGATCCATGGCGCGGCGGGGTCCCCCTTCCCCGAGATCCCGGGGCGCGGCGGCGGGCTCCCCCCTTTCCCGAGATCCCGGCGTCGGTGGCGGGCTCCCCATCCCGAGAGCTAGACGCTGGGCGGGCGGCGGGCTTCCCATCCTCGAGATCCAAGCGCGGCGGCGGCGGGCTTCCCATCCTCGAGATCCGGTGCGGCGGCGGGCTTCCCCTTCCCCGAGATCTGGCGGCGGCGGCGGGAGCTCGCGGGATCCGTCGGTGGCGGCGGGAGCGCGATGGATCGGGCGGCACCGAACCCCTAACGGGCCCGGACAGCCCCCGTGGGGCCCATTAGGGTTCGGGTGGATTTATTTTTTATTTTTTTATTTATTTACCATGGCGGTTATCCGATTGTAATAAAAAAACGCCACGAAAAATTGTTCTATTTTCCGTGACCTAGCTCGGTGGCGGTTCCAAAAACCGCCACCGAAAATAAAAATTAAAAAAACCCACCTAAAATCATTCCTGTGCTAGTGTTTCTCGTAACGAATGTACTATCTTCATCACTCCCCTACATGATTTTGGTGCATGCTGAACTGTTAGAACTGTGATGGAATCTATAGTCTGTTTATTTGTCCTTCCGAAACGTTTCTTTATTGGTTTAGCCATAATAATCATTATAGAACTTGTTGATTTACGAACAACTGTGTTGATATCAATAATCTATATAGGGAATAGGAAGTTTTCATTCGTTTAACCATGATGCATTGTTTTGTATTGGAAATTCATGATCTCACAATCTGAATAGATGATGCATGATAATATTTAACCTATATGCAGTCATTATTTTCCAATGAAACACGAGCTGCAGGAATATGTTGGCAGAGAATGGAATCAGAGTCCATTCCTCCTTCGCGACTAGAGGCACTAAGCAATGGTAATCACGTGATATTATGAGCTATTTTGCTGCAATCCGGCCCTCCTTAGCACTATTGCTTTATTAGGGGCACTTTTTGATATAGAGCTCCTTGTCTCTCATGGGAAGACCTTCTGGAAGATTTCAATCTCAGGATAGTTGCCAATAAGGAGTGTTTCAAGTAACGAGACGTCATATAGGTCCTGGAGAACATTGGAAGTCTTTTTTTTTTTTTTTTTTTTTTTTTTTTTGGAAAAGGAACATTGGAGGTCATCACATCTTGTGTTTATCTAGTTACCTTATCGAGTTCTAGTTGATTTGGAAAGAGCCAATTAATTAAGAAATCGAGTTTGAGTTTGTTAGGAAATAAGAATCTAAATAAATCCTATAAGGATCTCGTAGATTTGCTTAGGGTGTCGAGTCTACAAGAATTATAAAAACTAGGGAATATGTAATCAATTGAAAGTTAGTTATCCATCTTTTATATAATATAGTGCGAGATCCTCACGCAACTATGGCAAAAGTGATGGATTCCAGCCCTCTAAACATCTCTTTTAGGAGGGCACTGGTGGATAACAAACTTACATAATGATTTAGTCTAGTAGCACGAATCTTTAATGTCGAATAGGTGGAAGGGCCGGATTACTTTAGATGGAGCCTAACCAAATCGGGACTATTCTTTGTCCGCTCAATGTATCTCGACCTTATTAATACACAAACTCCTTTTCGACATAGGAAAATTTGGAAGATAAAAATTCCTCTCTAAAAATTAAAAATCTTTCTCTGGTTTTTGAGAGGGGGTTGTCTTGACGAAAGACAATCTTGCTAAAAAAATTGGAAAGGGAGAGTGTGTGTGTATGCTGTAATGGGAATGAAACTAGACGTGGCCCCTTACCAAAATGATCCGGAGGATTATCTTTTTTTTGCTCTTGGACTAACTCAACCTAGATCAATTAGCCATATGTTCGAATTGGCTAACTAATCAAAATAAAGGATTAGAAATTTGATTTAGGTGGGGGTGGCTGCCATGAGCTGGGCTATCTGGAGATGCCGAAATGATGTTATTTTTAATCAAAAAGAAATCTAATTCTATTTTACGGGTAATTTTCAAAGGTGCATACTAGTTACGCTCTCAGGCCCAAAATTTTGGCGTGAGATAGATAGCCAAGGAAGCAATCTCAACGATAAGCAAGAAATTAGAATTTATTGCTTTAGAGATATCTAATAAAAGATAGAAACATTTATATTGTTTGAACTAGCTTCCCTGGTCGATATCGGGGCCAGAGGCTTTCTCTTTTTTGATTCTCGAAAGTTTGTAATAAATAGATGTGTACATCCCGGGATGTAGAGGCCGGATATTGTTATCCATTATCTAAAAATGTAATCAAGTGAATAAAGTAATAAAAAGAGTGAAAGCTCCTTCCTATCTCTCTTACACCAGCGCCCCTTCCCTTGCGTCTCCTACTCACACCGCCACCACAGCACCGCCGCCGGCCACCCCGTGGCCAGCCCCCCTTACACAAACACATATACAGTGTTACTCCCTTCGTCTCATAGAGACTGTCGTTTTTACTTTTGAATTTTGTGTTTGACCATTCATTTTATTCAAATTATTTTAGCAAATTAGAAAATAAAGTAAATCATAATTAAAATATCTCCGGTGATAAAATAAGTTATAAAAAAAATAAATATTATTTATGTAAAAATTTCAAATAAGGCGAATGGTCAAACTAAATGACACGGAGTCCAAAACGATAATCTCAGTTGGGACGGAGGGAGTATGTGTTAAAGAAATGAAACTGGATATACTATCGGGCATGTGGCACGTTCAGTTGTTCCTGGTATAGCAGCTATGTTTTCAGACATATATATACAAGCACTTTTTTTTGAACAAATATATACAAGCACTTAGTATAGCTTGTAAGTGGTCATCTGCAGTCAAGCTTATTTGGGGCAAGTTTTCAGACATAGTAACTGCTAATAGTTGGTGCATGTCCTGTCGATCAGCGTGTCACCTTCATGTTCCACTACAAGAGAACTGGCGAACATCAGGTTTGCATCTCTGATTGCATGCATCTCAATGGCTGCATCATGTATCGGCATTCGCTCTCTGGGTTGCTGCTTCGAGCAGGATATGCCAATCCTAATGACAGAGATCAGAGATTCCTCAACTCTGCTTCTTGTGATCTTATCGCTGGCATCATTGTGCACCCATATTGTTGGATCAGCTATCTCCAAGATTCTTTTAGGGAGAGCAGCCTCCGAGAACTTGTGAAGATCTAATGATCCTGTAAACATATCGTCTGTCGGGCTCCTACCCGTAAACATCTCAAGTAGCAATATCCCAAGGCTATAAACATCACCAAGAGTTGAGATTGGAAAACCTTCGCCATACTCTGCAGTTAAGCAAAGTTTTGAATTGCAATAATCAAGATGCAATATTTTTGAAGGAACTAGGAATGCAACAATTGATGCTCAAAAGAATGCAACAATTAATGTTAGTTACCTGGAGCAACATAGCCAATGGAGCCTCTTATTCCAATGGTGCTGTTTGAATTTTGCCCAGCTATGTTTGCACTTTGAAGCAGGATTCTTGAGATACCAAAGTCTCCAACTCGGGCACTCATATCTTCTGCTAGCAGGATGTTGCTTGGCTTGACATCACAATGAACAACTGGTGGCTGACAGTGATTATGAAGATAGTCCAGAGCATCCATGACATGGACAGCAATATCTAGCCTTTGAGTTAGGCTCAAAGTATTGTTTAGAGTGGAGGCTCTGTCCTTGGGATGAAGCCAACCATCTAAGCTCCCATTGGGCATGAGGTCCATAACCAGTGCCTTGAAATCTTGACCTTGGTTATCTATGCTTGAACAGAGCGTGATGATCTTTATGAGAGAACGGTGGCGTACCCTTCTCAGCGCCTCACATTCAGCTTTGGAAACTCTTAGAAGACCCTGATTGCTGGAGGTTAAATACCTTTACAGCCACTGGTGTATCCTCACTTTGTAAACTGCATCTGTAAACCGAACCATATCTTCCTTTGCCAAGCAACTTAGATTCTGAAAATCCATCTGTTCCCCTCAACAAGGCCTGATACGCAACTCTTTGGAAGTGTTCCTGAGGATCTACTGTAGGTGGAGCTTGACTCTTCCGTCCTTGTTTAAGCTTCCAAAGAGTTACAGCGACTGAAACTAGTAATAACATTGCTCCAGTGATTGCCAGAGAAGTGATCAGAGCCTTTGACCTATCTTTTTTGCTCTCTCTTACAGGATGCGTGGAGCATGGAGCCAAGCGAAGCTGAGGTATTCCACCACACAGCTTGCTGTTTCCAGTTATTGATATGTCAGTCAAGTTGCCGAAAACACCCCCATTGGGCACTTCACCCTGCAAATCATTGAAGGATGCATCAAATGCCAACAACGACGTTAGATTCTGTAGAGATGCTGGGATCGGTCCTGACAGGTTGTTGTGCGCTAGATACAGCCCTTGCAAGGCGCCGATATTGCTAAGGGCATCTGGTATCTCACCTGACAATCTGTTGACCGTCAGGTTTAGTTCCCGGAGCCCTTTTACCTTCTGCATAGATTGTGGTATGTTTCCTTCAAACATGTTGTTATCCAGCATCAACGACTCTAATACTAGGCAATTGCCGATGGTGTCAGGTATGTGGCCGGACAACTGATTTCCTGACAGGATCAACTGGTTGAGATTAACCAAGTTACCAACTTCTAACGGAAGGGGTCCTGAGAATGAATTGTGTGATAATTCCAGGATCGAAGAAAGGGATGGCAGAAAAACCTCTTTGGGAATTGAACCATTTAACAGATAATTCTCTGCTAGATCAAGTAGATTCAGGTTCCTTAGATTGCCAAGGCTTGCGGGGATCGGGCCTTCCAAGCTGTTACTGTATGCACGAATCTCATTAAGTCGTGTAAGGTTTCCAAGTGAAGATGGTATGAAGCCTGATAACCTAGCACTGTACAAGCCAAGCTGAACCAAGTTTGCTAGTTTACCTATGGTGTCTGGGATCACTCAGATATTGAGGTATTTGAAAAATCAAGTATGGTTAGCCCAACCAAATTGCTGATGCCCTGGGGGATGCTGCCCGAGATGCCACAGTCTGACAAAAGAGATACTGCAGCGTGTTTGACAGGTTTACCACCGATCTGGGGAGTTGCCCACTGAAGGAGTTGTCACTGAGGCTCAGCTGCTGCAGTTGGCCAGCGAAGCGACGAATTCCCAGCCCTCCGTGTCGTCTGCCTCAAGTAGGTTGTGGGTCAAGTACAGAACCTGAAGATGCTCCAGCCTCCCGATATCGCGAGGCACAAGTCCAGTGAATTCGTTAATCGAGAGCTGTAGGCTTGTTGTGAGAGTTGTGAGATTTGAGATGGAAGGAGGGATGCGTCCGGTGAACCTGTTGTTGGCGAGGCTGAAATCTTCCATGACGGGGAACTTGCTGCCGACGCTGGCAGGAATGCTGCCATTGAGCCGGTTCCCTTCCACGTGGAAGACTCTCAACGACGACATATTGTACATGGAGAGCGGGAGCGCGCCGCGGAGCCTGTTCACGGCGAGGTCCAAGACCTGGAGGCCGGCAAGGTTGGCGAGTCCCGGTGGGATCTGGCCGTCGAACTGGTTGATGCCGAGGGCGAGGTGCCATAGCAACGACATGTTGGCAAGCGACGCCGGGATAGGCCCGGTGAGGCTGTTGTTCTTGAGACGGAGCACCTGGAGCCGCGTCAGCTTGTCCCCGAACCCCGCTGGCACGCGGCCACCGAGGTTGTTGGCGTCGAGGAACATTTGCTCCATGGCCTCGCAGGAGCTCAGGTTGGCGGGGAACCTGCCGGAGAAGGTGTTGTAGCCGAGGTCCAAGTAACGAAGGCGACGGAGACGGCCGAGGCTGTCTGGCACGTCGCCGTGCAGCCAGTTGTATCCCAGCTCCAGAGCTAGCAGGAACGTGAGGTTTCCGATGGCCGGGGAGAGCCTTCCGGCAAGCCCTCTCTTGGGCAGGTCCAGCGCCACCACCCGCGGTGGGTTCCGCTTGGTTCCACGGGTGCACACCACTCCCTCCCAGCTGCAGAACCCGGTGCGGACGTTCCACGATGCCAGCGCGCCGCCGTCCATGGCGAGCTCGGCCTTGAAAGCGAGCAGGGCGGCCTCATCGCCGCCGCTCACGCTCGTCGCCAGGATGGAGAGGCCGAACATACATAGCAAGCTCCTTTCACGCATCGATATTGCCATGGCGTTTTTAGATTTTGGTGGGTTTCATTCGTGGAAGGAGGATCTATGCATGGTTGAGTAGTAGCGTCCCCGTACCGTACGTCTGTGTCTCGATCATCTTTGCTTTGCGCGTGTCGACGCCAAGGCCCTGTTCGCCGAGCTTTATCGGTAGTAGGTCGGCGATATTTTATCACCAGCGTGATCGGTAAAGCAGTGACCGTGTTATTTCTCTCACAAAGACGGTAAATTTAGGCGGTAGTAGAACAGGCTCTTTGGAACTTGAGGCTTCCTTTTGACGCTAGATGTGTAACGTCTTTGGAACTTTGAGGCTTCCTTTTGACGCTGGATGTATGTGATGTGCGAGAAGAGCACGTCGATATGAATAATTAATGCATCCTTAATTTTTACACTTGATGTCGTTGGAATTTTGTGGCTTGAGAAGAGAACACGAATGAATGGACATGGACATGGTCGGAGGAGAAGTTCGTTTCGATGAGATGAGTGATCACACTGCGACAGCGTTCGTCTTAATTTCTTCGCGAGTAAGTCATTTGCAAATGTGAATTCGTGAAACTTGTGCGTCTTCAGTTACGTCTTAGTCACCCCGCAGACCCCAGTTGATGTCTCCCGGTGACCTCATTCGTCATCAGTTACGCTTGCTGGGGAAGTCTAATCTAGGCTACTCCCTTCCATTCCCGTGTCATTCTCGTTTTTCGAGAACCTAAATATTTTTATTTTGATAAAAAAAACATTTTTATTACTTATAGTATATAATCAGTATTATTAGATATAAGTTATTCAAATACATAATGAATTTTGCTATTTATCTGTCAACAGATTTTGTTGACTATAAATCTGTCAAATTGTGGACCGTTCATTTTGTTTTTGTTGAGATTCGTGCTTCTTTTCCGTGATTGGGTTGGCAACAGCGGCAACAGAAGTGTTCCACGCCCGCAAACGGGTCCGTACCCAAATCCGTGCGCTGCTCGTCTCCGTTCGCCTGATCGCCTCCCTCGCGGACGGCGGAGGCCTGTCGCCGCCTCCGCGCTGCGCCGCCCATCGGGCCCTCTTCCCGCATCGCCGGTGTGTAATCTGTCCACGCCGCTCCTCCCGCCCCCCCGTGCGCGCTTTTCCACCGCGGAGCACGGAGTTTTTTCGCCGCCTCTTTCTCCGTCGCTCGTCGCCGCGCCTCCCCTGTGTCCCACGCGGTGTCGCCAGCGCGCCTCCCCGTGCCCAGCGTTGTGCTGTTCGTCGAACCCGTTCAATAGGATCGCCGTGCCGTCTGTCAGGTGAGCATTTTTGCTTCTCTGTATTTTTTTTCCGATGTGAAATGGTCTGAAATTTGTGCACGGATATTCAAATGTTTTTAGATCCTTGTAATGCTATATGTTTATTTTCGGATTAGCTCTATGTTGAGATCTGTGTAATCCCCCTCCATGGCTTATGTGTCTTTGTTCATTGAGTTGCCGAAGGGGGGGGGGTGTATGATGGTGGTAGGGTGGGGGTTGGGGGTGGGGACACTGGCCTCCTGTTTTGTGGATTGTATGGAGGATGGAGTTGGTGTAGGTGTGCATGATTTTTGCAGCTTGGGTGTTGTCTATCCGGCATGATTTATGTTCTGTATGGGGATTGTTTACATGAGTATCTCATCTCATCTGCATAATTCAGTTTTCGACAGTTGTGACAAATTGATACAGAGGTACGTTCAGACGTACAGTAGAGACTAATGACAGACACTGTTGCTTTTGAGACGTAACTTGCTGCTTCCTAATCATGCCCATTAAACAGCAAAACAAGTACTGTTGTTCTCTGTCAACAAAGTTTTAATGTTTTCCGGCCTTCATAAATTCAGTCCGGACATTAGATGGGCAGGCAAACTAATTAGATGGGTAGGTTTTGAGTGAGTCTGCATGTTGTGTCAGCTCTGTTTTAGATTTTGACTGGTTCTCTGTTATTTTGTGAACTGAATGTAAGTCTTCAGCCATTCAGTTATCGAGCTTTGACCTTTTTATCTTTATTTTAATGATTTTGATATCTATCTCTATGTGTGTCATTAGAGTTTGGTTGTTCAAGTCCAATTCTGTCAATGACTTTAGGGTGTGTGTTGATTATATTTCAGTATATGTCAGTCTGTTTTAGTTGGTCAATCAGTTGATTATATCTATTTCTATGTGTGTCATTAGAGTTTTAGTTGTTTTAATTTGTCAATTATGTTCAAGTCTCTATCTATGCCTTTCTATCTATCTATCTTTATCTATTTCTCTTTATTTCTCTCTGTTTATTTTGAATGCATGTCTCTATGAGCTGATTTTAATTGAGTTGATTTGAGTTTTTTCTCTCCATGTATCTATCTTTGTCTCTCTATGTATATATATGTGTGTCCAGTTATGGTCTCTCAGTTGATTTGATTTGAGTTGATTTTAATTGAGTTGCTTTGAGTTTATTTTCTCTATGTATCTATCTTTGTTTCTGTATGTATGCCTTTCTATCTATCTATCTCTATCTATGTCTTTATCTGTGTGGGTGTAGTGTATTTTAGAGGTACTGTTGTGTTCATCTATCTCTCCCTGTCTCTGTCTTTTCTCTCTTTCTTCTATTTATCTCTATCTCTGTTTTAGTCTCTTTCTATCTATCTATCTATCTCTATGTGTGTCTCTGTCATAGTTGTAGTTATAGGTCAGTTTTCATTTTAATTGAATCCTCTTTGTTTTTTTTTTCTATTTTTCTAGATATATATGTGTGTCCAGTTATGGTCTAACCTTGTTTTTTATCTATCAGATATTTGTTTTTTTGATATTTAATGTTTAGAACATCTTAGTCTCTGATGGTAGTTTTTATTCAGGTTTGGTTTCTTACACTGAATGATCAATATAGTAAAAAGCTTTGTGCAGACATATAGTGTTTCCCCAAATCAGTTGGAGATAAGTGATGCAAAACCCAGAGAAATCACTACTTCTTGGCTTTACTAGTTGTAGCTTCCGTGCATTAAAACAAGGAACCAGAGCCATTTTAGAGTTATTCCAGATGGAGTCATACACATTTTGTCATCTTCTTTAAAAAAGGATAGGTACTCAAATGGAGTAAAACATATGAATTGGGGAAACAATATATGTTCAACTTGAGTCCCCTATGTTTGCCATCTTCTTGGCTTTTGTTTGTTTGTCTTCCATCCAGCCTTTTTTTTTTTGCGAGCTGGTCTGCTGTGTTGTAGTGTACTGCAATTATAGGGGGGACTCAACCTATATTCCTTATGATATATGCATGATTAACCTTCTCCCCAGGTGCTGTGCTGTTGCCTCTGTGCTTAAAACGCATCGAAAATTTCGTATTGACATTCCTTCTATTTTAAAGGCGCACGAGGACATTTCGGTGGTGATCAAATTTGCTGATTTGCGCTGATCTCCACCATCTTGCTATGTTTCTAGCTTGGAGGTAACCAGATGCTCCTCAAGAGGCTCTTCAAGTACTTGACACTGTGCTACGTGAATTGCCTACTGCCAGGTAATCTTTTGAGTGAATGGTATTTTGGTAAGAAGTTTTTATTTGGCAAAAAATCATTTTAATTTGCATTTTTCCTATGTAGGTATTGTCCTGTTGGCAGATCATTTTATTCTCCCAACTTAGGGAGACGTCAACAACTTGGTGTTTGGAAACTTGGCGTGGTTTCTACCAAAGCATAAGGCCGACACAGATGGGTCTTTCTCTGAATATTGGTTACATACTATTGTTTTCTTTTCTTTCTATTTTTTTTTTTTGGGGGGGGTGGATTCTACCTTCCATTTTTCTAACTTGATACATGATCATAATGGTTAGGAACACATCTAGATCATGCTGCCATTGGACGTAGTTTGTGGCATCACTAAGCCTTATCTGAAATTTTGAGTTTGCTTGATTTCTGTTTTGGCAGATATGTCCTCTACAGCATTTTTATTGAGCCCCTCCCTGTGATTGAATTTGTTGGTCAGCTTCTTAACAGAGATATCTCAGTTAGACCATTTGTCTGATTCTGATCGTGTGAAGGTTTGATTTATTACCCTACCTTTCTTCCTAGAAACTTTGGTTTATGCTTCATCACTTTCCATTTGCTCTCCTCTGTCTATATAGATTAAAAAGGCCCTACGAGGTGTGAAAGTCGAGGTCACACACCGTGGAAACATGCGTAGGAAATATCGGATATATGGTCTCTCTTCACAAGCAACAAGGGAGTTATCGTACGTGCACGCTTCTTAGCTTATGTTGTTGATATCATCAGGTATAATGCACTGACAGGATTTCAATGGTTTTCCTATGATAGATTCCTTATTGATGATCGTGGTACTTCTAAAACAGGTGCAATACTTCCTGGAGACTTATGACTTAAGTATTCAGCACACTACTTTACCTTGCTTGCAAGTGGGCAATCAGCAAAGACCAAATTATCTTCCTATGGAGGTTAGTCTTCTGCTAGCAGTATCAATTATTGCACTATGTTTATCTATGCATTTGATTTCTAAAATGCTATATCCAGCTTCAGCATGTTTTCATAAGTTGCTTATGGCTTTGAAATACCAGGTCTGTAAGTTGAGGGCCATCGTTACTCAAAACGACTCAATGAGAAACAGATCACTGCTCTACTGAAAGTGACTTGCCAGCGTCCCCAGGTGTGATTGTGATCATGTTTCTTGGTTTGACTATGGAATTGTTGTAGTAGCAGTACCTGCAGCAGCAGCAGCAGCAGCAGTGCACTTTCAGTAGACCTGCACGAATGACACTAAATTCGTTTTGAGTATAGATTCTTTGTCAGGGACAGCACAGGCTCTTATTTTCTGTAACAAACACGCTTGCTTTGTTCAGCTGCATGCAGCTAGTTGGTCTGGAATGGATGTTCTGTGCATTTTCAGTTTCATCTCGTCATGGCTCTTCATCTTCAGTAGCAGCAGGTCGTGGTTGCTGCCTGACTAAGCATGCACCAGCAAGTTCCATGAGACTTCCTTAGTTAACGGGTATAATTTTAGCAAGTGGGTTCTTGAACTTTGTTTGATAACGGGTATTTGCAAGTGTTTGCCTATTTGAAAAGTTGACAAATTTGTATATTTGAAAATTTGACAGATTTTTGTGGGAACAAATCTGTTGACAGATTTCTATGGTAGAAAATCTGTCAACAAACAAATAGATAGTCCCATATATAATTACTTAGTATTTTATACAAACCTAATCAAATTCTAAAAGTTTGACCAACAAGTATACATGCCATAGCAATACTTATTTTATGATCGAGGGAGTATAAAGAAACACTCAAAACAGAGGTTGTAGACCCCACGCTTTGTGTCCCCATTGAGATAGTTTGACCATTATTGTGCACTAAAGATTTTGTATCAAGGATTTTAACACCACTAAGTATAAGTGCCGTCGCTAACTTAAATTTCCATTTCATGATGCACATGAAAATAACCAAAACGACAATACATTTTGTTTTCTAGGGTTCAACCTTCATATATGACCATGTATACAATCCAAGATACACTTGTGCATATCAAGACATAATTAAGTTATTTCTCGCATCAATCATCAAATTAAAATTTGCCTAATTCCTTAAACATGTCTTTCGAGATCTTCATGAAAGCTGTCAAAATGTCCGCCAAGACTTTCATCATAAGAACTCCGAAGCTATTATACTTTAGCAGCACATCGATCAGTCAAAACCAAATCATAGTTGGAATTGACTCTCAATTTTCCCATAAACCTAATACCTTAGCAGCACTGCTAATTAATAATTCAATCTTGTAAGAACCAAATCATAGTTGGAATTTGAATGCCATAACCACATACCTCAGTGTGGAGCTTGCAGGCTGGCGTAAATCCAGAAATAACTTGCAATGCCTTGAAATAGATTAAAATCTTACTGGACACCTAGGACTGGGCACGTTGCTAGGGTTCACAGGGAGGGCGGATGGCATGACAGGGTTAGCAACTCTAGCCAAAATTGATCATATTTTGTGCTCAAACAAAAGAATACCCATCTCAACAGTCCCTGCCTATTGGTATAACACCACTCGTGTGTCTGCATAGCTGGTTATAATCTGCCATTATGACAATCTTGACAAGCTTGCATAGGCTGCTGGTTGCAATCAGAGACCTTAGTTTCAAAAAGGGAATAAATAATAATTATTTAGCTGTGTCAAAAACCCTAAGCTACATTCATTTATCAGTGATCCAAATTCCATTTCAATTGATGTATAACAAATTAAATGGGGGATGGAGCTCCTAAATTTTCATAACCATGCTTCATATGTCATCGAAGATGGCTAGAAACACACTCTGCTGTGTCACCAGAGGCATGAAGGAGCCATCAGGAACTCTAGTTAATTTCTTGACTCGCGGAAATGGCTAGGCCATATCAATTGGTTTTTATGTATTTTGGACTTCTTTGAGTGATTACTGGGAACTCCAAATGGACTTCGGTATTATCGGTTTCAGTCTTTTTTTTCAACAAACTTGCTTTATAAAATTAGCAGTATGAAACTGCTATGTGGGATAAGTTATCCCAAAATACATGATCAAGAGCATCCCGAATGGGGCAGCTCGAGATATGAGAAAGAGTAAGACAACCGATGTCTACACCCTAGATACAAAGTTTTGATAATTGTGAGCTGTGTTGCTAAGACAGGAGCAGTGCTATTAAGAACTCTAGAGATCTTGTAGACTTTGTGGTTTTTGCCTTGTCCTGCATTGAAGAAAGTTTGAGTGTAGAATTTGGCGTCCCACCTAGGAATAGAAGTTGCACTATTTGAGTTGATGTAGGTGACCAAGTGCTGAGAGATGAAACTTGCTTCTGTAATGTACATCCTACCAATAATCTCATGGATCTTTCATCAAACTAAGTTGAGAATCTAATCAATGGGTGTCCTTCGCCTCATTTTTGGCTAAACCCTTCATCCTAGTCATGCAAAAGCATCCATTCATGCATACATTCATCTCATACATGCAAGCAACATATTGCATTGCACCAAAGTGTGGAGCTGAGAGTGCTCACGAAGTCCCGTTATGACTTCGGTGAAAAGTTTTGTGAAATGCAAAAGGAAGTCCCGTTATGACTTCGGCGAAAAGTTTTGCGAAATACAAAAGGAAGTCCCATTATGACTTCCGCGAAAAGTTTTGTGAAATGCAAAAAGGAAGTCCTGTTATGACTTTGGAAGTTCCGCTATGGCTTCGGATTTGTTTGTGCGATGCAAACTGAGATACCCGACCCCGAAGGCCCGATATGGCTTCGGTTAGTTTGCGCGAAGCAAAATTTAAAATTAAAGCCCTATAAGAGGCATAATAAAAAATATTTTTTTTATGAGCCACAATGCCACAGCTCTATATGAGGCTGGGTAACTAAAGTTCATGTAAGTCATATTACAAAAGTAGGGCTCACGCACATCTTGGTTGCAAAATGTGTATGACTCCATCACTGTCAACAAGATCCGTTGCTTTTCTTTGCTGAGAGCCGCCTTAGCGTTCAGCAAAGGCTTTGCTGAGTGCCCGAGGGATGGCTCTCGGTATAGACCTCTTTGCCGAGAGCAGCTCTCGACAAAGGTTGTGCCGACTGCCGACGGCATCTGGGCCTTTGCCATAGTGCATTGAGAACTCAGCAGTGCCGACGACTTTTGGGCCTTTGCCGCGTGCATTGAGAACTCCACCGAGTCCGGTAGTGGTCCTTCCCTCTAGTGGCAGCTCTCCTCTGGCGGAATGACCTCCAAGTAGCAGGTCATGCGGCCATGGAGAGGGTCAGCAAGGATGATGTTCTCACGCCTGCCGGTCGGCCAGAAGAATGACCTCCAAGTAGCAGGTCATGCGGCCGTGGAGAGGGTCAGCAAGGATGATGTTCTCACGCCTGCCGGTCGGCGCGAACTGGAAGCCACTGGGATAGCCCCGCATGGTGTCTCCCACGTCCTCCCAGAAGACGTCGTTCAAGAGCTGAACGTCTAAAGATCCAGTGATGGGGTCAATGGCAAAAGCATACAGAGATTATGCTGGCAGTCTTATGTAGTCGTGAACTTCTGATGTCCATGTACTAAATTTCCGTAATACAGCTCCAAATTTAAGGAGAAAGAACCTTATTACAGAGTACAAAACAATGGCCAAAGGTCTTCATGGGTGCTACAATTACAACACTCCAAACATTAGTCGACATAAGAGCTACATGGTGTATTATCTACATATATACCTACAATTAACTTTGGGTGTTCACCACTCATCACCAGCCATATACAGGGTGCTGTACTTGAGGAGGCAAGAGACCCATATCCACACAGTGCTGCTTATCATAGTCCCGGGTACCAGGAATGGCTCCGGTTGCCAGCCTGAGGACCTCACTGCCAGTTAAGCATCGATGGGCAAACGCCAGACCGCCATCCATGATGTCAGACAAATTAGGCTGTGAGGTTCTTGTATTCTTCCTATTCCTACCTTGTCCAGGCAGAGCAGCCTCATTGTTCAGAACCTTGGCAAGGTCTGAGTACTCCATAAATCTCTCAGTCGCTGCCTCCCATGAAAGGTTGTATCTTTGCTCAGGGGTTAGCGGCTGGGGTTCTCTATCCATTGCCTCTTTCACTCTCGCAACAAACTCCTCTGATGTCTTGTATGTCAAGCAGTTTGGAAATGACATGAAAAACTCGTTTGAAGGATGTTCTGCGCAGATGACGAATTTCCCCATTGCAAGAGCCTCTGCTGTTGCTGTGCACAGGACATCACTAATGCTTGGATTTATGAAAACCTTGTACCTGAAAATAACACAACATCAAATGGCAGCATCAGTAATCAACAAAAAAAAAAGTGGAGTACATAATTAATTGAGCATTAACAACCCCTTTGTAGTTTAATGATTGATACATACCCATGGAGTGAATTATCAGCATGATCCCTTCCCTTGAAAAAATTGAGACTCAAATCCAACTTCCTGGCAGTAGATTGAACTTCTTGCGAGTCCTCACCACTTCCGTATACATCTAACTTGAATCCTTCCAAGTCGCTTTTATGTTTAGCCATCAAATCTATGAGTTCCCTATAACCTTTGGCCCAAACCATCTTCCCGAGAAAATATGCTCCCTTGGAAAATTGCGGCTCTCCATTCTCCCTATTGGCAGTTATTTCCTCTCCAATCTTCAAGAACTTTGGGTTAACACCATGAACATTGCAAACTATAGACTTTGGTAAATCTTGAGTTGCTGCAGAGAGACGTAAGACCTACATATGGATAACACTAGAAGTTTCATGGGCATTCATATAATTAACGAAAACAACTGAGCTAGACAAAGTACCTTGTCGCAGTATGCTCTGGTCACCCAATTGTTGATGTGTTTAACTAGAAATGCCTGAAGGGCTCCATTCTTCTCTCTCTGATATATTCCAGGTAGTTTGTATGAACTACACCAACAACATGGTTGAACTTGTCAGTCCAACGCTTTCCCATGATGATACCAATTGAGATGTTCTGGTTCTTCCAATATTGCTATATCAGCTTCTCTTGACGGTATGAACTGAGACGTATCACCAGCAGGAATGATGCTACGCCGCTCTTTTGAGAACTGTAAAGCATATAACATGTCAATATCAGGTCAATGAAAATATCAGATTCGATATAAGATGCATTAGATGGTAACCTTGCCAGGATAAAAGGATATCTTGAAGTTTGATTCAAATCCTAGTCTTTCCTCCAGCCAGCTCCTTATATAAGCTTCCTGCTCTTCTGGTGAATTGAACGTCATGCTATTTGGGTATACCAGTTCTTGGTCTGATTTGCAGAGCCAGGGCACTACCAGTGTCACATCTTGTCTAGTACCTTTTGCAAGATATGCTGCACGGAACAATGGATTAACTGCTGTTCCTGTCATCCAAGGTAGAACTTGCTGTGGTGACTACGGCCACATGTCTTTTATTGTCTGAGACCTCATACTTTGCAGGATCACTCCAGAAACCATCATCAGCATGATAACCAGTACTTTGAAGCACGCTTGCGATTCTCAAATCAAGTTCATCTGATGTCTTATCATTTGCATGCAAGGATGTGTCTTCTGAAAGGGAATGATTTTGTTTCCTACACAATGCCTCCACTAGTCTGTCACACTGATCTGAACAACAGTATGAACATAAACGAGGGTCAACTATTGATAAATAGAAGAAAATAGGATAAAGGCGTCTGTTAATGAGTTTTATGTATACCTCTCCGTACACCAAGTTGATCCAAAAACGGTTCAGACTGCCTTACTAGATTTGCCAATATTTCAGGAAGATCCAGTGGAGGGATTTCCTGCATCAAGCACTAGGTTCAGCTGACAACAATATATACTACGCAATGAAATATCTTTGCGCTTATAAGGTACTATCAAATATCTAGAGAAATGGTTGCTGCTTTCTTTTGGAATTTTTCACAGTTCAGTGTTCATATGAGGCACAAAGTATACATGACATCAAGATCCAACACACAGATAAAAAGGAGAGTAATGTAATGGTGCCCATGCAGTTTTTAGAAATCACCATCCACCAATAAAACCAACCAAGGGAAAATTAATACTCAGAACACAAAATTCACAACTATGTCTGACAAAATCAAATCATACAACTTCTCATTAGTTAACTATATATTAATATTATAATCAAAGATAGAGTAGTTTTTTTTGGGCTTACCTTGGATCCTTGAGACTCCATGCTGAATGATTTCTGCACCAAAAATGAGTAACTATGAGGCTCACATAACCCAATATAAGCCAGCTTTAGCAGTTGAGTATAAATCTTGGACACGATAATTCATTTGAGGTTTACTGTGCTCTATCACCAGCTTGTCTAGCAGATTTGTCGCAAGGTTAATGGAAATTTTAAGCAACCAGAACTTAAATCTGATCACCACTCTTACATTGAAACAAGGGACTACAGAATAAACATTTGCTTAAGAACCGAAATCCATGCACGCAACGCAATTGAAACTGAATAATCCTAGTAAAGGTCAAGCATTTACACTTGGGGTTAGATATAATTTTTCATTTACTTCTTCAAATACTAGCATTTATCATCTCACAAGTCATAAGTAGTCATGATGATGTTTATTCAGGAGGTGCTCTGCAGTTTATATTGATATAAATGAAGTAACTAGTGCCAGTTCATCACGATAACATATGATCCTTACTCCCTGTCTGATTGTTTCAGCTTATTCTATAGAGCCTAATTGATTCCTAAAAAACAAATTCTACAAACTTCCCACGGCAATCCACCGAATGAAAGCAGGCCCAGCAACGTTGCTCAATTAATAATCGGAATAATTATGGAGATGGAGGTGCAAAATTACCAGGCTGGACTTGAATTTCTCAACGAGCTCGCCGGTACTGCGCAGCCCCTCAAAAATCTCGCTGGTCTGGCTCCGGCGCTCGAACTCCTTGATTCCGTCGCGTATCATCCTGACCACCTCCCACTCCTTCCCCTCCTCCGCCTGCGCCTCCCCGTTCCACACCGCGCGCCTCCAGCGCTCCCCGCCGTCCACCTCATAGATGATGGCGTTGCGGATGGCGGTGATCCCGGAGAGGTCGACGCGGGCGCGCGCGGGTCCCCGGCCCCACGCGGCGCCCACCCCTCGAGCACCCTGCGTCCGAGGTCCCGCTCCTGCGACGCGTACCGGCGCCGCAGCTCGGAGATCTTGGGCTGGATCCGCGTGCGCACGAACTCGAGCTCTCGGCTATGGGCGCCCCCGCGGCGAGTGGCGGCGGCGGCATGGAGGTGAGCGCGGTGGAGGCGGACGCGAGGGTTCTCGAGCTCGCGGTCCGCGAGCGTGCGCAGGGAGTCGGCCCGTGCGCGCATCAGGCGCAGGTCGGCGGTGGCGGAGTCCCGCACCTCGCGCCACCCCTTTGAGAGGAACGAGAAGGCGCTGTCGTCGCCCCGCCCGCTCCGAAGCCGCCGCCGCCGCCGATGGAGACCGACGGACGCGGCGACGCCCTCGCCTCCATGGACAGACAACAATTCCTCGATGGCCGCGGCTAGGGTTTTGGCGTTTTGCTGTTTGGGAGCCGGGAGAACCGAGAAGCAGCGAGACAACACGCACGCGAGGTGTCGGGAAAGAGAGAGGGGAAGACGACGACGACGACGACGACGACACGCGTTGATTTGGGCCGGACCGCCGCGGAGGAAGGAAGAAGCCGCTAGGCGCGCCGCGTTCTGACTTGTGGGGTCGGCGTGCCAGTGGGACTGATTGGAAGTCTGGATGTGCGGGGCCCATGGAATCCGGGTTTGTGGTGAGGTGGCACGATGCTACGGTTGTCGTGGGCGTTACGTGCGGTCGAGAGGGGAGCGGGGGGAATATGCCACCTCCACGCCCTTTTGGGACGTGGGATGATGCCCTCTTCCCGGAGCATCATGACCCCAGCGCACTTGTAGCCACAGCTTGCTAATTAGGCTAGGATGCCGCAAGGGAAAAATCAGAGCAGTAAAATGAAAGATGAGGGGCCGTAGTGCACGCATCGCCGTAGCGCCACGCGAGGCAGACAGCACCAAGCAGGCCCAGTGTGTTCTCAAGCAGAAGTTGGGATATCGGTGGCTCCAAAGACTCCGAGACGGTGCAAATGCTAAGTCTGCCTTCAAGGTGCTGTTGGTTGACTACACCCAAGAGAATTTGAAGCGTCTTCTTGATGGAAAGTTTGACCCCGTGGCCATGAACCCTGAATATGATCGGGTTGGGTGAGGAGAACATCTAGCTCCTCGCTACCGGCACCACTATTGCTTAATAGTATATCTTTGTGTAATTGCAGGCTCGTGCGGTCTGGCTGAGATTGTTTGGTGTATGTATCGGTAACCTTTTTAGATTACCGATACTTAACATTGTTTGTAACTCAATTCCTTTTTCTTCATTATAATGAAAACGTGCTAATACACAGCCTCAAATAAAAAAAAAAAAAAGTGAAAGGTTAGGGAAAAAATGAGATCCACGAGCAGTGGCAGATCCAGGATAAAAATGACCTATGACGAACTTTAGACCTAATTTCTTTACGAAACGATTTCATAGAAATATAGAAGGTAATAACATGGAAAAATAACGATAGGTTTAATCAATTTCACTTACCTTTTCTCTTTTCCCCTTTTGTGTTGTTACTACATCAGAACTTTCAATCGCAAGCAGTAGAGTGCAACATACTCATAGCAATCTACTGTCTCCGTCCGTAAAAGAACTAAAAGAATCGTTCTAGCTTCTGGCGCGTGTATAAGAAAGCGGCGTATCTTTATGGAAAGCCAGAACTTCGCAAAAAATGCAACAAACCACAACAAAAAAGTCATCTAAATTTATTTTTACATCTCACAAACGAAGTCGAGTTTGGACCGCGATATTGATCGTGCATCATCATATCATCTACATGTATGATTTATTTCGTAAATTTAGATGACTTTTTTGTCGTGGTTTGCACAGATTTTCACGTGAAGTTCTGGTTTCCATAGCATATGTTGCCTATAAAGAAAAGCCGAAAATAGTGCATACCTCTACCGTCCTACACTTACTGGTCATTACTACTCCACCTTTCTACATGCGGGTTAGTTGTGAGCGAGTAGTGAGTGGAGACACCGATGATTAAACTTATTATTGAAACCTATTTTATTACTATTTCATAAGGTGAACAAAGTTTGACTCTAGTGTGTTATTTATTGCTTTTGAAGACACCGATGGAATATAACGTAGCTTAAAACGAACTCAAATCAGCATGTGATTGCATTGAAAAGAAAATAGTTGTCAAGGGGCTCACAGCGCAATGGTAAAGGCCATTAGTTGGGGGGTTCCCACCCAGAGTTCAAATCCTGAGTGCGACACATTATTCCGGATTTATTTCGGGATTTTCCCGGCGCTACGCATTAAGTGGTAGGTGGCGTCCCCGTCGGCAATGGCGCTGTGGTGACTTTGTGAACTTCAAGATTGCCGGCTTCGATCATTCGAAGGTGCTCATAGGGGTAGGGTTTGCGTACTTGTGTTCATAGGGGTGATTGTGCGTGCGTGTTGGGCGTCTAAGTTGTACTGTGTAATCTCAAAAAAAAAAAGAAAAGAAAGAGTTGGGGGCTCTAATACAATGAAAAAAGTTGGGTCATTTGCGGAGCTTCATCGATCCTAAATAGTACTCCCTCCGTCACCTTTTAAATGTCGTCCAAGCTACAATGTCGTCAAGCTACGGTGACTTATCTCTAAATAAATAAATAAATGTTATTGCCTACAAGCCTAAATTTGGCCGCCGTGGGCAACCGCATGGACTTCGCGCCCGCCTAGCCCTGGCGGACCCCTCCGCGCCGCCGCCGCCGCCACCTGCCGCCGCCCTCCTCCCCCCCATCCCCACCACACCTCCATCCCACCCGGCCAGCGTGTGTGCCCGCCCGACGCCCTCTCCTTCCATCCCCCACCCGCCTCCACGCCCACCGCTGGCTCTAGGGGGGTGTGCAGGCCGGTGCACCGGCCGGGGGCCCATGGAAGTGGGGGCCCAAGATTATAGAAGTATGTATTGTATATATATATAATTCGTGTCAAGGGCTCACGGTGCGATAGCAAAGGCCATTGGTTGGGGGCTCCCACCCGGGGTTCAAATCACGGGTGCGACACTTATCCCGGATTTATTTCGGGATTTTCGGCCCGTGTGTATTAAGTGGTAGGCGGCGTCCCCGTCGATAGCGAGCGCCCGGTGGTGACTTCGAACTTCAAGATTTTGCCCGCTCGATCCCGAAGAAGGTGCTCATAGGGGTAGGGTTTTATGTGCGTGTGTTCATAGGGGTGAGTGTGCGTGCGTGTTGTCGTCTGGCGTTGTACTGTGTAATCTCAAAAAAAAATATATAATCCTGTACAGTATTTGGTATAAATTAAATAGGCCTTTTGTTTTATTTGAAGGCCCATGTTAATTGACAAAGAAAAAGCCTTGTACGTTTGGACTTTGGTCCTGTTACTCTGTACGTAGAGGCCGACGTTTGTGTTTCCGGCTCCAGTCCTAGATCGTAAGTCCTAGATCGTAACTTTTCCTGTTTCCGGCTCCTAGCGCTAGATCGTAAGTTCGTAACTTTTCCTGCCCGGCCGCCGCCACCGCTCCTGGCCCAGCGCAGCGCTGCTCAGCTCGATCGGCACGGCCACGGCAATCAGCAAGGTACACAGATCCTACCGTCCTACGTACAAGCATCGGCAAGCATTGAATCAGCCTTGTGCTGGATTTGATGATTTTTCTTATATTTGTATTGAATTTATGCTATGAATTTTATATAGGGCACAGTCTGACAGTCCTCACGCCAAGGCATATCAAGGATTTCTACACGCCATCCAATCCTTCTTGGTCCTCAGTCCTCACCTCACGGCAAGCAATTTTCTCATGACAATAAGTCTGATGTAGAGTTGGATGATTTTTCTCTGAACTAAAAGTGCTACGAAGTTCTTTGCTAGAAGAATTGATGTCAGCGGTTGAGATTCTTCAGTTTGTTAAAGCTACAGAATGCTATCCAAATGTCTCCATTGCATATCGAACTGTTAACCATTCCAGTGACAGTAGCATCGCCAAAAAGAAGTTTCTCCAAATTGAAACTTTTGAAAAATTATTTGAGGTCCACTATGTCACAAGAAAGGTTGAATGGCTTAGCTATGTGCGCCATTGAGAAGGATATTTTGGGCGACATTAATCTTGATCTTTGTTATTGACGATTTTGCATCAAGAAATGCCCATAGACGGTTTTTTATCAATGAACTAAACCACTACATCTTATTTGAGGTAATTATAATAGTTGCTATTTTTTTAGTTTTTTATTACAACATTATTATGTTTCATGGTCTAAACATGTACTTCAACAAATTTGTATTCGAAATACTATATATATATATATATATAGGTATTCTATATATTACCCCAGGTAGTGTTTAATATTCACTGCCCGAGCGCAAAAGTGGCTGCACAACGCACCAGACCGACCCAACCACGGTCCCACCTCGGACCCGAACGACGCCACGGGCTCTCTCCCCGCTCCCACCTCCTCTTTTTTATCGTATCGCTTTTTTTTCGTTTTAATTACGGAGATCGTGGGAGGAGACGCCGGTTTCTTCCAGCTCGCCGCCCCCTCCGCCGGTTTCTCCGAGCTCGCCACCCCTCTCCGCCGATCGATCTAGCTCGCTACCTCCTCCGCCGGACAAGCCAATCTCGCCGCTTTCCCCTCGCCTCCGCATCCGATTTCGGCATCCCGAGCTCTACGTCGGCGGCCATGGAACCAGCGACACCGCCCGGTCCGCGTCCTCTTCCTCCGGCGCGGCCAGTGCTCGAGCCCACTGGGGCGGATCCCTGCGCAACCCGCGCTCTCACCCGCCGACGCGGCCCCCCCACCAGTGCGTCGCCGCCCCCTTGCGTCGGCTGGCCGGCCGACCGTCCTGGCTGGGCGAGCCCCCTCCCTCCGCACGGGCTTCGAGCGGGATGACGAGCGAGTAGATCGACAAGGTGCATCCTTTCCTCCTCCCTATCCCAGTCGAGAACCAGCAGATTTTAAAATTTATGCTCTTTCATCTCTCCGTCAAGATCCAGAGCCATGGCCGCCGGTGCCTTCCTTGACCACCGCTTCCTCATGCAAATTTCGATTGAATACGCAACATCCTCGTGCTAGATTGGATTGATTAGGCAACTGGAAGGAGCAATAGTTGCTGTCAAATGTGAACCTGCAGGTGCTCAAGCTTTTCCAGCTCGAGTGACTAGCAGGCTACCCGACCAATGCGTTGGAGATACTGACAGGTATCCAGAAAATGTTTTTTATGCTTCATATGCTAAATTATCCACTCTGAATTCCCTTTCCGATTTTTGCTTTTACTCTTTCTTTGTTTTGATTTTCCCTTGTCGTAAGTGGATGTAGCATCCAACAGTTCTAATTTTCCCCAAATCAGATGTGCAGCTATGACACTTAAAAGCATGCTTTCATATTTCTAGGTAAATTGTCTAGCATAATCATTGCAAATTGGTGCATCTTCTCTCCGTCTGATTGTTTCATTTAGATGCATTTGTGCCATACAGTCTACACATATTGCAATGATAATTTATTAAATATATATGTCCTTATGGATAATCTGTCTAGCTGTGAGAAATTGGGTGTATGATGAATAAATGGGTCATGTCGTTTCTCCTCTGTATGTTCTTATTGCATGTTCTTGCCTGCAAGGTGAACTATTATTGAACCTGATATGGAGGTGAACTTGCTCCTACAGTTGTGGGCAGGGTGGCACTACCGTACTACTAGACGCTTGCAACAAGGTGCCATCACTTTTTGTGGTTCTTATGCTTACTAGTATAATGCCCGTGCTAACGCTACGGTAAAATATAAAACAAAATTCATTAAGATTCAGAATTGAATAACCAATTTTTTTTATCACAGTTAAATATACAAGTCTACAATTATAATCGAGCCTACAATTATAAGCGTTATAGTAAAATTTTATAGCAAAACATTAAACGAAAGATAATTTTATCACTCCATTGCAGGATAGTGAACGGGCATTATGTTTAACTCTAAATTTCGTAAGCATAAACCAGTGACCGATAGAAAAGGATAATGTCTTCAACCTTAATATTATATTAGAAAAATTTGCATATGACTATTTTGTAAATAAAATAGTTCTGATTCCCTCCACTTTGCCGGCATGTGCTTACATGATCAACAAAAGTATAGCACCTTAGCCAAATACAAGTTACCCTTAAGGCTTTCATATGCAATTTGGACGGTATCAAAATATAGTGTTAAAATTTAGCAAGGTCGAATCTGTTGTCGCCACCTCTGCAGTTGGGCTGAGCCTTTGTCACCCTTCCTCACACAGTGACAAAGATGTATAGCCCTTCACCTCGCCTTTTGTCGCTCTGCAACGTGTCACAACATGTATTAGTAATAAAGCATACTATAAGTGGCAAATTTGTTCACATCCCACATAACAGATAATGACAGGTACTGCTTGTTCCCAGCAAATACTCTGAATCATGAATCAGACAATTCAATCATATAGTGTATTAAGCATAAATAGATAGAATTCAGCATTTTGGTAGGTACACTGTTAAAAATTCCGATTAACTTTGCCACTTGCAGTGCTCAAACATTCCAGATAAATGATGACATTTGTTGTTGAAGGGAAGCAACCTAATAGAAATCTGGCTTACAAATTGTGCTTTGTCACTGGTTGATTTGATCTGCCATCCTCCTGTTGTTCTTTTTTTAGGGAATCCTCCTGTTGTTCTTTCTTTTTCCTTTTCATAATTCTACACATCCCAGTGAGATAAATTGAAAAGCAAAATACATAATAGATGATGCAGATTTCTAGCAATTCAAGATTTTTCTCTCCCTCACTACGTAGATATGAGCAGTGAGCCATCCATAGATCCATCCTCCAAACTTAGCGCTCCTGCATTTCCTTGTTTTTAGCTGATAGAATGTTCCTCGCTGTAGCCTAAAAATAAGAGTCAAATTGTTGAACAGAACCCATGCTTTAATACAGGAAGCCTCTATATGTCTTATAAATGTAATAGAATCCATCAGAGAATTTCCATAAAGCATATATTTGGTATTATTAAGTTCTCGGTTCAGTGCAAAGAACATAGACCTCTCTTCCCTTCCCTGACGTGTGTCATGGATCGCACCTGTAATTAGATCAGATCAAATAGAAATAACCAATTAGCTTAAGTTGGGGTGTGTGCTTAAACAGAAGCTCACATGTGATATTCAGGTGCTCTTCATCATGTGGTCAGGCCTCCTTCCAATTTCGACAAAAACCTCCTCAATTGACACCATATCCCTCCGGCTTCGTCTCAGTACCTACCATTTTTTTTCAAAAACCAAACGCCATATAAGCAACTTGTATAGGGGCTTTGAGGATCTTCTTTAAGACTAAATCGTTCAAGTTTTCCATAACGCCCATCCTACTGCAGCTATATTGCACCAAGTTACTAATTAATATAGACTCAAATTATTAGTGTCAGTATGAGATCTTGACAAACTTAGATGCAGAATCAAGAAGCCATCGATTATTGAAAAGTTGTATCAAATAAATAGGTTTGAGCCTGTAAGATAGAACCAGTATGTGCTGGCCTATTTCTTGGTCAACTGAATTATGGCTTCTGAAGTACTGCTGCTGCCCTGACAACATTATGGACATGTTGCAATTGCAACGATGTACAAGCGCCAATTCGGAGTTTGGTCAGAGAGGCAAATAGCACATGGCCGGCTATGTCCTTCTGGTTGAAAATGGCTTCAGATTGAAGTGATGACTCCTTTTAGATTTAATAAGTACTCTATTAGGAAACTGTTAGCAAGCTATTGTGGTTTAAAAAGATGCAAGATCCAATAGCACAAGGATAACCAAACTGTAGGTGTTCATCACTGTACCTAAGCTTAAGCACACCCAAGTTTAACTATTCCACAATCCAAGCCCTAAGAAAATAGACCATGAAGAGTCGGCGCTGGTTCTATATTTTCAGATGACAAGCTTCTATATTTTCTTTCTGTTTTCTCATGAAAAGCACCTAGTATAGAGCCAGCTATGAGGCCACTACTTAGTTTTAGCCGTGGCTACACATTGTGGGCTAACAAGCAGCAAACTAATAGCGTCATTCATACAACTCACCTGTTTTTATACTAACAATGTTGACACAATTCAGACTGACAAAATTTAAACACAACTGAATGTAGTGTCTGGCTCTACAGCCTACAATTGGTAAACTGAACTTAAGCCAAAAGAAAGCAAGCAAGTGGGGATCTCGGGAATAATGGTTGGTACCTTATTGAGAAGAAAAATTATAGTCCATACTGTAGTCCGTACAGGACAGTGATCATCCATGAATCCCACCACATAAAGCCCATCCTGTCGTGCAAGTGGAACTTGCATTCTGAAAATTCTGAAATAAAAAGAGATTGTACATTATGATTGCTTAGCTACTGCAGTCCTGCGATGCAAGTGCAAATGGTTCAAATGTTCCTCAATTTTCTTCAGATGATGAACGGTGAGCCCAGACACAAATTCAGCAATAAAATCAGTTACATCACTACTTTTCCCACACGCAGCACAATCTCATTACTACTTGCAAAGACAGGAGGTTACCTTCGTGCTGGACACCTGAGAGATTTGATATCTTTCATTCAGCATAGAGGGAGCTGAGTTAGGGCAGTGTTTGCCTAGTTAATAACATGCATGTGAATCAGGAAAAAGAAAAATCAAATATGTAACTGAGACCTTTCTCATATGCTTGAATGGCAATGCATTTCTTGGCAACTCTAATGGTTCCGATAATTGGAATTAACCTTATTTCATAGTGCCACCATTGATATGCATGCATTTTTCATTGACATTTTACCTTTTAATATGCTAGAAATCTGTTTTTTTAGTTCTTAGATCAGCAATGACTACAAACACAACTTGAAGTGCTGGCTTGCTTGTTGGTTTATTGATTTATTAAACTGGTAGAATGGGATACATATCATGTTTTTGGGAGTACGGTGATGCATTTGCTTATGAAATAGTTATCATCAAGTTAATTTCTTGACTGGTGGATTTCTGTGTCAACAGTTAGAAGAGTCATCCTTTACACCTTTACCATGTTCTGTTTCATTGATAATATGTTACTAGAAGATCTATTTTAAGCTGCACTGGTTGGCTCTTGCTTCATTTTCCCTAAAATAGGGGTGTTAGCAAGGCATGTGTATTCCTACTCCTGTTGTTATTTTGAATTTTGATTCAGCACATGCGTGCATCATACTTTGTTTGCTTAACACCTAAGAACAACTTTTATGCTAGCATTGTCTAATTTTCAGCTGGGTGCAGGGGACTTTGCTGGAGCATCTTCTGTGCCACCTTCTGTAGTTGCTTGAACATTTTTATCATGCACACATCCTAGGTATTTACTTGCAACTACTTATAAGTCTATTAAAAAAAAATAATGTTGCATTACATCAGCACAAACCACTAGCGAGTTGTGAGGGATTTTTCCAATAGATTCTACATTTCAATGATTTAGATTAAGTGGAAATTTTACAGTTCGGATTGACTCTTGTTTGTGCTAGAACAATATATGCCATTCTGTCTGGATAGTGAGATCTTTTTTTAGTTCATCTTCTTTGCTTGCTATTCTGGCCTTGTTGTACATACTGGTAACTGTCAACTAGACCAGCATGTGCAGTAGAGATCCTTGGTTAATTATGGATCCTGCTAACTTCATTTTGTTGCTTCAATTCTTCGTTACGTGTGGCATGTTCTTTCTAACGACATGCTAATTCTTTGGATGTTGCCATGTGAACTTTTGAGTCGATTGATTGCTCATTTTCTTGATTCTGTGTTGTTGAAGTGTTCTAGACAATTTGTGAGCCAATTTTTTCTTTTAAGGATCTGCACTCACACTGTTCTGATGCTATTTTTGTGACCTTAAAATGTATGTATGTGCTATCTGTTATCCTATTCCAACAAACTACAATGTTTCACCAGCTTTTGGTATGAACTGATGTTTTGTCAAATGACAGAGATCACCATTCTATTTTAAAAATACTTTACTCTGAATATTATTGGTTATGCTTCCTCTGGTAAGTTCTATTCCTCGTGTACTCTGTTCATAGTTAGACCTTATGCCAGTTATTGCTCATTGCGGTTAATTCTAAAAAATGCTGCACTCATATGAACAATTCTACTGCTACCTGTTGACTGAATTGGGCTTAGTCCACTCCATGCCATTGTATATTCATGGCTTCCCTCTGTCATGTTTTCTCCATCATGACTGATTGGATCAGGATCTTTTGCTTCTGCTCATTTCACATTCATGGCTCCATGCTATCTTGTCTCAGTTTTCTTTGCTTGTCTATATTTTTCTTTTCCTCTTGATAGCTGTACTTTTCATGTTCCTTTTGCTATGCAAGATTTTGAACATGGTAAACAGAGATAGGTTCCTCTCTAGAACGCTCAAAAGCTAGTATTGTTGATGATGTCAACATCCTGTGCTGGTGTTCCTAGTTGCCATGCTATCATTCCTATTTTACCTAATGTTCATATGGTTTACATAATATTTTAAGCATCTTATTGAAGTGCCTTATTTTGGGACACCGCAGGAGAGACCTTCAATGCGTACTGCTACCCACTAATTGCGAGGGCAGTGGGGAATACAAGGTATTCCATTCATGGTTGCAATGGGTTGATCTTACTGGTTCTCTATTTGAACAAATCACTGTCTTAGCTTAATTTTCTATAAATTGCGTAGGATTGATATTGGTTCTACATATAATAGTACATTGCCTAATTGAAATTTATTCTGTATAGATTGCTACGTGTTCCCTTTTGTTTGTCATCAACACTCATGAAGGATAGTAATTTAGACAATGGTGGTGCACCACCATGTTCCTAGTTGCCCAAGCATTTTCTATTGCACCACCACGTGCTCATGGACCTCATTGTGCTTAGCTATAAGCATAGAGGTGAGTTTGAGCTAGGTCTGCTTTTCCTATTTAGTAGGAAATTTAGCTTGGCACAGTGGAGCTTGCACTCACGAGCAGTTTGCCTTTTGCTGTATTTATTTTACAACTTTACTATTATTTTGATGTGCAATTGTATGCTACTTCATTATGGAAGATTAACAGTTTATATCTGTGATACTTTTGTTGCAAGATCTCGTAACACATATGAGGGCTGAGCTGCAGCATTACCTGAAGAAGATACCCATAAATTTCTTTAACTCTGCCTTGAAGGAGTCTCATTTTAGAAAGTTGTGATCAGTAAGGTCACTTTACAAAGATGTGATCAGCATCTTACGATGTTGCTGCTCATGACAAACATCGTCATGTTGTCGAATAGTACAGAGGAGATATTTGTGTTTTCAATAATGCCTAAATAAATTTATTTGTCTTAAGGTTTGGCGATTCAACATATGTTCCTTTTATAATATCTGTTTTCACTTTTATTGATCCGCTGCCGGTGAAAAGGAAAATATATAGTTTCACTATTCCTTGGCGAAAGAATGAGTAAAAAAATTAATCACAAAACAAGAATACTTAAAAAATATATTAAACTATAAGATAAATAGGGCACGTAATCCTGTCTTGTATTTGCAAAATCCTGTTCGTGTGAAAAAAAAAAAAAAGTTGCAAACTGTTTGCATGGAAAAATGACAAACCGAGACGCTGTGAAAAAAAAAAAAAAAAAAAATAGATTGCAAAACTTGCTCCGTGAAAAATGAAAAAAAAACGCTCAATGGAGGCGTACGGACAGTTAGAATCGGTGGGATTGGCCAAAGAAAAGAGAAAAAATAATCGACCACAGGACTTGGATCGCCGGGTCTACGGCCGTGTGCAGGGGCGGCTTGTAGCGCGTGGGGACGGCCTGGCCGCACGGGGGCTTGGCTGGCGCGCGGGATGGCTTGCCGCACGGAGACTCGGGTAGTGATTAATAATCACTACCTGGCATTTCTTTTTAGCTGGCCTTTATATATATATATATATATATAGGGAGAGTATACTTGCTAGCTACAAAAATTTCATATTTTGTAGCCAGGTCGGTCCCTTAGCCAGGTGCGAACCAGGAGCGTTGGTTGCATGCACTTGAGGGGACCAGGTAATTAAGCCGAGTTGACGAATGTATTTACTACATGCATGTGCCTGACTGGTTCTCCTTAATTGGCTCACGTTAATTTCGGCAAATCAGTTGACCAACACGTGACCGGATCGGGTGAGACCAGGAGCGACGGTAATTGCTAGAAAGTATTACCGTAATTATATCTGTATGGTTTACTAGAATATCTGATGCCTCCTTTGATTAGTTACAGTGATTTGTTTACTAGACTTGAATTTTTTTACTAGAATACATGCCTTTTTGCCACTTAGTAGTTACGATATTCTATTTAGTACATTTTTTAATATTATTTTGATTTTGAGACCATGTACGGTAATCATAGTTGGGCACGTTATTTTATAGTAATAGTTACCATAATTTGTTATGAACCCAGTAGTTACCATAATTAGAATACGGTATTATCGTAATTTGACATCAGGTAGTAACCATAATTAGAATAAGGAGTTGTCGTAGTTTGACAACAATTACTACAATTCAAGTTGGAATTATCGTAAGCTACTTACAATATATATTTAGATTGGTTCAAAATGATAGAAGATAACACAATCAGAAGATAACACAATTGAGACAATTTCACTTCATCAAATTGGGTTACAATAATATGAGAGGAATACAATATTGAAAATTATACTGCTCCAGTTGCATAGTCCATGTACCACTGCAACACAACCGACGTCTTTTTGGGTGTACGCTGCACAAGAAAAAAGAAATCAAAACCTTCAGTACCTCGCTCACCATACCTCCATCCTCCTTAAGAATGACAGTGTCGTGAAGGGTAAGCAGCAGAAAAAATGAAGTTGAGAAAGTAACTACTTACAAACAGAAATTTGGATATGAATTTCTACTATGAGATGCACCAATAAAAATGGCAAGATCCAATCTATTTTAGACTCTAGTCAAAAAAAAAAAATCTATTTTCGACGCATGGCAACTGTGCACACAGAAAACAAAAATTGGATATGAATTTCTACTATGAGATGCAAGAAATAAAATAACAGGAAGAAACCTACACCTGCGAATGTACGGACCAGATATTTCTAAAATACTGAAATCACTCGAGCCTGCATCTAACCGCACATGATCGACTTTACGACTCAATGCATGCATGCATATGTCTCCAGAACTCACATGAAATCGGGCAAAAGCCTCCGGCGCCTGGCTGGAGCCCCATTGTGGTGGACTGACTGATGTTCTCTAACGACGTGCAACGGGGAGGTGTGGTATCCCACCACAGAGGAGGTGAGTTCGGCACGCACGATCGCCAGGACCCCGTACAGCAACGACCTCCTGTCTGCTGCGGAAGGATTGGACTCCGTTGACACTGCTGGGAGGGAGAAGGGAGGTGCAGCCATCACCTATGAAAGCGCTCCCGTTGAAGGTGTGGCCGGAGGCCGGGGGCACCAAGCCAACGATGCCGCAGCAGGAAGCGCCATCCGCCACTGGTTGGAGATGGGAAGCCGCGTGCGTCCAGGGGCCGCCGTGCCCGCCGGTTGGCTGTGCCCCGCGCCCGTGGGACGAAGATCTGCGCGGGCGGTGGAGGGCCGGCTGCCGTTGCCGCTACAAAGGTAAGGGGCCGCCGCCTCATCGCCGGGAAGGTGGAGGAGGCGCCACTACGAGACCAGCCGGGCCAGCCGAACGCCGAGCGAGGTGGTGTCGCGCCCATATCTGTGATGATTCGACGGGGGAGGGCGGTGTGGAGAGGAGGGGTGGAGCCGCTGTGCTTTGTCGGTTGGGGGCAGACGCAGGCGAGTTGTCCGGAGAAATCAACGGGATTGTTTGATTGCATGGACCAGAGAAATCAATGTCCTTTATTAGATTGTGGGACCAGCTAGAAGCTCAGCCATGCCGAAGGGAGACGCATGCAAGAACGCATGGTACGCATGGTTTGGCATGGGTCAGGTCCCTCCTCACTCGGTCGGATGGCCCGGCTACAGAATTTTATATTCTGTAGCTAGCTACAGTGTACTACTTCTATATATATATATATATATATATGAGTATTACTTGAATGGGCCCATATTTTCATTCTGCACATAGGCCCTTCAAATTACTGAGCCGGCGTTGTCCACGCCGCCTCCACCGCCGCCGCCGCCGCCGGGCGAAGCCGCCGAGCACCGGCGCCCGCTACTTCCTCTCCCGACCGGATCGCATGCCCTCGCCAGGGATCTCGCGGAGCCCGAGCCCGACACCCGTTTACGCCCCATTGCCAGTGTCTTGGCGCATGCCGATCTTGGCCGCCGACCGCGTTGGCCTCGGGGATGGCCGGCTCAGCCGCCGCCACCGGTCGTCGTCGCCTCCCCCCACGCCTCCCCCCTCGTCGCCACCCTCGATGCCTTGTCATCGGGCTCCGACAGCGGCGAGGGAGGGATGTGAAAGCATGTTGGTTGACCTCCCCTACCTCCTTGCGGCTCGTCGGGCTCTCTCCGACCTTGGCGCCGGCACCCAGGCGTTCGACCATCGACTTCCGGCCAGGGTGTCGAGTTGGCTCGAGGCGTCGACGCCGACGCAGCCGTAGCCGTTTTTTAGGCGTCAGGCCGCCCGAGGCGCCAAACGTCGCCGCCACCGCCGTCGCCGGCCGGGGTGCGAGCTGCCGCAGCTGACGGCGCACCACGCAGCGACGAGCCTCCAACGATGGTGGGGCATGACGGGCGCCGGCGACCAATGCCTGGGGCCGACCGAGGAGCAAGATACTAGAGATCTTCCAAGGAATTGACAAGTGCCACTTGTGCTTCTTCTATCAACTTTGCATCCCTCATAGTCGGAGTCCGAATATCCAATAAGCTCAAAGTTTGACCCCTTGGGATACCATAGCCCAATATTTTGAGTGTGTTTTAAGTACCTCAATATCCTTTTTAATGCGGTGAGGTGACTCTCTCTAGGTGAGGATTGAAACCGTGCACACTTGCCAACACTAAACATCACATCGGGTCTAGAGGCGGTCACATAGAGTAAGCTTCCAATCAATGACCTATAGTACCTTTGATCAACCATATTACCACTCTCATCATTGTCCAATGATCCATTGGTACCCATTGGTGTGTTAATGCCCTTTGCATCTTGCATGCCAAACTTCTTGATCATGTCTCTAATATACTTCCCTTGACTAATGAAGGTGTCATTCTTCATTTGCTTGATTTGAAGACCAAGGAAGTATGTGAGCTCTCCAAGCATAGACATCTCAAATTATTTTGCCATCATCTTGGCAAACTCTTCACAATACTCTTGATTTGTTGATCCAAAGATGATATCATCAACATATATTTGCATCACAAACAAATCATTGCCAATCTTCTTGGTGAATAGAGTAGTGTCAACTTTGCCCATCTTGAAGCCTTTCTTGAGTAGGAAGTCTCTCAACCTCTCATACCATGCTCTAGGTGCTTGCTTCAACCCATACAATGTCTTGTTTAACTTGTACACATGGTTGGGATGATGGTAATCTTCAAAACCGGGTGGTTGCTCAACATACACAAGCTCATTGATGAGTCCATTGAGAAAAGCACTCTTGACATCCATTTGATAGAGCTTGATGTTGTGTGCACATGCATAGGCCAATAGAATTCTAATTGCCTCTAATCTTGCAACCGGAGCATAAGTCTCACCAAAGTCAAGACCCTCTACTTGAGTGTAACCTTGTGCAACAAGTCTTGCTTTGTTTCTCACAACAATGCCATCTTTATCTTGCTTGTTCTGGAACACCCATTTGGTTCCAATGACATTGTAGTCCTTTGGTCTCTCTACTAATTCTCAAACCTTGTTTCTATCAAAGTTATTGAGCTCCTCTTGCATTGTAATGACCCATTCTTCATCTTTCAAGGCATCATCAACCTTTTCGGGCTCTTCTTGTGACACAAAAGCAAAGTGTTCATAAAATGCCGCTAGCCTTCCTCTTGTCTGTACTCCACTTGCAATGTCACCAATAATTTGATCAATTGGGTGATCTCTAGCTATGCTTGAGCTTTGGAGTATTGGAACTTGATTGCTTGAGCTTGGTTGATCACTTGTTGTTGTTTGAGATGATGTACTAGCTTGTTGTTGATCTTGAGCTTGAGCACCACTAGCTTGAGTTGATTGCATCTCATCTTTGTTGTCATCATCCACTTGAGTTGGCCTTATATCACCGATGTCCATACCCCTCATGGCATTTACCAATTGAGTTCCACTCACATCATTGAGGTTCTCATCTTCATCTTGGGACCCATTGGTTTCATCAAATTCCACATCATGGACTTCTTCCAATACACCACTTGAGTTGTTCCACACTCTATATGTTTCGCTTGTGGTGGAATAACCAAGTAGGAACCCCTCTTCACACCTCTTGTCAAACTTGCCAAGTCTTGCACCCTTCTTCAATATGTAGCATTTGCACCCAAATACTCTAAAGTATGCAATGGTTGGCTTTCTTCCATTCAATAGCTCATAAGGTGTCTTGTTCATTATTGACGTTTCTTAACGCACACAGATAAATCCGCAAGCGCACGGAATTGTCGTTGTAGCTTTCACCCTAAATATTCGAGGGTGTCGTATTTTCCACAGGGAACGGTTGCGCTCTAATCTTTGAGCAAGGTCACCCTAGGATAACTATGGATAGCGAGGTATCTTTATGGGCTTAGGTTTCAAGCAGGGGATTTCTTGGTACATTATGCCCTCACTTCTGGCACCGGCAATCGCCCAAACTGGGATGGAGACCAGCATTTAGCACTGCCCCCGTTTTTTGGGACCGGACCGGAAATCGAACCGGTGAGGCCTTTCGGTTCAATGGTTCATCGGTCCAACCGTTGGGGAACCGGTTGAACCGCCGGTTCAATTATCTTTGGACCGGACAATCGAACCACCACAAAAACATTGAACCGGTATATATATATATAATATTAATATATGATAAAAGAGAAAATTTAATTGCACAACAACTATATAACATTCATATGTATATATGACAAGACATGTACTTAATTAGAAATATCAAATGATCGATAACAATAACATAAGTTCCCTTCAATTCATTGCATGCATAAAGATCAAGTTATCGATAACAACACATAAGCTCTCGGTTTGCACTCTTGCAGCAACACAACCTTAAAGGTTGTTTAATACAAAATATGAAGAGCATAATGGATAACTGATGGTCTACAAAGACACCGGGTGCTAAAAGTTCCAAATAAGTTTGTGCTAAAAAGACAAAAAGACAAAATCTGAAGTGCATAATGGATAACGATGGTCTGCACACCGGTACTCAATCAAAGCTCAAGGGATTCCATTCATCTCCGGATCCAGGGATCAGCTCCATCATCACGAGGACTTGATTCACCAACATCAAATGCAATACCATCAAAGTTAAATAGGTCTTCCGGCCTTTCGGGCATTTCACGGTTACGAATGGCAACAATCTCTTCACTATCATCCATGGCATCATCCTCAACAAAGATCCAAGTCTAGCACCCACTCTGAATATTTTTAACATAGATATGGCGTTAAATAAGCAAAAAAAAAAAAACTTGTATGCAAGTTCGCCTTGATTTCACAATTGACAAGAGACATTACCATCAATGCATTGTATACTTAGTGCGGACAGTTCAACTGCGAAAGGCATTCAACTCTTTCTCAATTAAAGGCGAGGTGGATCTTCTTCTAAGATCCAAGCTTCATTTCCCTTGCTAATTTGTTCCAAACTTATTGGATCATAATTCCTTGGCATGAATTTGGACCTAATATATTATTTAACAAATAATGAGGTTACATATATGAGGCTAACAGCTAGCTGTGCAAGTTTCAGCTTTTCTAGAGAACAAACAATATCATTTTCAGGTTAAAGAACAAGGTACCGGCTAGCTATGAATGAACTTAAGAAGCTAGAGAAGGGTACCTTTGACGCAGCCTCAGGTTACAATGAACAAACACAATATCATTTAGCCTTTGATGCTCTAATCTGTTTCTTTTCTTGGAGTGCACATGCTCAAAGTAGCTCCAGCTCCTCTCACATCCAGAAGCACTACAAGTTTGGCTCAACACACGCAAGGCAAGTTTCGTAAATTTGGTGCGCCGCAGCCATAAGTTTGCCACCACTCATCGTGAAAAAAAAAAAAGAAGTTAGTGATGCTGAAATGAAATGCAAAAGTAAAAACAGCAATGTAGATGTAGTGAAGTTACCGGCAGGCATGGCCGTGCGATCATTTACACACTTATACGCCCAAAATCACCTTCTCCATTCCTAAAAATCTTCACTTCTTTTGTCAAAAACACTTCTAAGGGCAGAATCTTTACCAAAGATATTTCTCTATGACATCAAGTACTGCAGAAGTAGTGAACTTGTACTTCTCTCGTAGCCGAGGATTGTACTGGTTATTAGGATTGAACCAAAAGCCAGCAGCATGGAGATTCTTATCAAAGTGCTTGTCCCACCGTGCATCAATGTAGTCCAAGAAAGACTTTACAAACTCTTTCTTTCGCTGAAATCTCTTCTCAATTTCCTCTCTTGCGATGGAATCCAGCAAATAGATAGCCCATTGCAGGTCTCTCATCGCTGTCCACTATTCTAAGCACCCGAACAAGTGGTTCTCGATAATTGGCAAACAATAGCACAATTTTTCCAAAACTTTTTTGATCTAGCACGGCTTTGGTGAATGTTTTGGCTCGTGCTTCCTTATAATATGCACAAAGGTTGTCCACTCCTTGGAGATAACCATTGCATGCGGTCAGCCTTGTGCTTATATATGCTTTGCAATGCAATAAAATTAGTCGCAAAGCGAGTTTGGGCTGGGCGGAGAATTTCATGACCTTTAGTGAATTTCCTCATCGGATACAATGGGAAGCAATGGTTGTAGATATATTTTGTAATGACCGATGCATGAGCTACGGTATTCTTCACTATCTCCTCCTTACCAAAGTCATGCAATATCAAATTAATACAATGGGCAGCACAAGGGGACCAAAAAATGGACTTGAACTCATCTTCTATCCTTCTACCAGGCAGCAACCATGTTTTGCGGCATTATCGATGATAAAATGAACCACATTTTCAGCACCAACAAAATTAACCACATCCTTGAATAATCTAAACAAGAAATCTGCATTTTTGGATTGATCACTAGCATCAACCCGACTTAAGGAAAATAGTACCTTTTCGGACGAGTAGACCAAGAAGTTTATGAGGGTCCTTCTCTTTACGTCAGTCCACCCATCGGCCATAATAGTGCAACCATTTTCCCTCAATTCTTTGCGAAAGCCATCAACAAAATTCCTTGTTTCCAAAACACATTTTGCAAGCAAAGAACCACGCACTGATTAAAGTTTGGTGCCTTGTATCCGAACCATATGCACACACAAAGATCAATCATGGGCTGGTAAAAATTGAATTGCTTGCATTAAATGGAATAGTTGCATCAAGAAACCATCTTGCCACACACAAATCTGTCTTCTCCTTGACTGCTTCTCCTCAAGAACACTCTTAATTGTTGGTTGATCCCCCTGGACCCGGTTCTAGGCTTGTAGTACTTGCCAATACTAGAGTACTTGGAGGGTCTTTTCTTCCCTTTGTTTCTTTGCCCATTGCCGCAGTGCATTAGCAAATGAACACTTCAACAACATCATCTTGTTCTCCGGGTTACGGCCCATATGCATTCCCTTCCTCATAGTCCTTTTGTGCCTTCTTTTTCTTCTCATTCCAATCTTCAATGTTTTTATACATTGCATGCTCAACCTCGGCATCAACTTTGCTACAGTCGCCACATTACCGGGGGTATTTGGCTAAATGCTCCTTGAAACGATGGATCCCTCCTCCCGCAAATTTATCACCCGCAGAACATGCATTTGATCTTCTTCCTTCCATCTTCAATGAGCTGTGTACAATATCCCCATCTTTGGATCGGATTCCTTCGTCTTCACTTCGGATGCTTGCTGAGTAGGAGGTGTTGAATCGAGTGTCAACTGGAGTTGGAGTCCTCAAGAATCCACTATGTGGAAAAGAAAATACATATCGCGGTTTCGATGGTCAACAAATTGTCTAAAATAAAGCGGTCGACTTCAATTATCTTTTTACTTTTGTTTGCGACACCCACACTAGCTACATAGCCATGAATAAATTCGGGATAAATGCATCTCGAAATCAATGGACACCGGATAAAAAAATTACTAAACCTAAATTCCAATTGCGGTTCCTGTCCCACATAGTTCCCGCTCTACATAGCCATTGACTCAAGCATCATGCTAAAAACACAAGAAAGACAAGACTCCCAAAACTCTCAAACATCTACAGACCAATTTATTTTAAAAAAACATGTACGGCCAAGGCCCAAATTGCAGTCATGGTCTAGTGCCTGAGAATCAAATCGGCGGCTTATTTCCTTCCCACATCTACACCAAGCCAAATCCATTTAACCTCAAAGGCTCAAAGACAAATCCATATAATTTCATACTGAAAACTAAAAAGTCATGCCACCATTGAATCTACAGCTAATCTAGCTAAGCGGATCCGCAGTTAAGTGGATCTCACGGTTCTCATCTCACCATTAGCGACCATTTCGATGGCTTGGAGTTGTGAGCGGCGGGCGTGGATCGGTGGAGGTGGATCTGTTGGATGAAGAAGCCCGCAAAGATCGCACCGCCCGCTCCTCGGCCCTTGCTCGCCGTCGTGACCAGCGCCGCCGCCCCAAGCCGCTTCGCCGCCTCGCCGGCGGGCCGACGGCGCCCGCTGCTCGCCGCCCATTTGCTTTCGCCCCAAAGCCCGTGCCCCCCGCCGATGCCGCCGCGCCGACGCACTACACGGAGCCCCCGGCCCGGAGTGGAGGCCCTGGAGGTGGGGGCCGTGGAGGCGTGGAGCAAAGAGGGGCAGCGCCGCCGTGGGAGGGAGCAGCGGCGGCGAAGCCCAGCGCCCGCCGAGAAAAAAAGTGGCGCGGCTCGGGAAAACTTTCCCTCCCACTCGGCCAAAGAAACCCTAAAGAGCATTTTGGGTCAATTTCCAACAATAACCCCGACTAGATAAGGTCGCCCCGAGTTGGCGAGAGGGGTAATTTGGGAAAAATTCAAAAACTCACCGGTTCACACAGAACCGCCTGTTCACCCGGTTCAATGAAAAAAACGGCCTTTCAACCGGTTTATAGCGGTTCGATTGCATTTACGGTCTTTTAAGCGACCGGGACCGGCGGGGGCTCGGTTCGGTCTTTTACCGGTCCGACCATGGGTCCGGTCCGGTCCGCATAACAGGGAGCACCGTGCCACACCCGAACGTGGGGGGGATTACAAAGGGACGGATAAGGCTCTCACAACCCGGCCGCCTACCCCCTCAACCGTGGGATGCGCCATAAAAGATAGAAAACCCTTAGTCTAGACACCACGCGTCTACACTAGTGATTATTACTCCGGGCGTGTCGACAAGGCTTACCCGTCCCCCGGGTCCTTCTACCGAGCATCGCCCGAAGGAACGACTATCAATCCCGTAATTCTTTAACGCCTAGATAATATGCTTGAAGAACAATAAGGTGAAAAGATAATCACAAGCTTTCTCACCAAAGTGTAAGTAGCTTGTAGAGGTACAAGCGAAGCGGGTACCGACAACTCCGACACTCCGACTTCCTAGGAGCCGCGGCACACCGTATGGACCGACAACTCCCAGTAGAAGGAACCAAACTTCCTTCTAGCCTTTCCTCTCTCACTCTCCATTAGAACTAAGAGGGGAAGAAGAATGGAACTCTCTCCTCTCTATTACATTGTGGCTCCTCCTTGTGTTGTATATGAATTGGTGTGTTGAATGAGGGGAGAGAGCCTCCTTTATAGGTAGAGGAGAGGGGGCTCTTTGGAAAATGGCCATCCCCACATGGAAGGAACCAAACCGACCTTGGAACACCTTCCTAATCAGCCCAAACCGACCAACCAACGTCGGCAACACACTTTTTGGAAAGTGATGAACCGCCTCGAGAAGGATGGGCCCGAACCGCTCCATACGGGTGCTTGCGCACCCAAAGGTGCGGCCGCACCAAGGTAAAAGCCCATTTTGGCTGAAACTTCGAGGAGTGCGTGGGCCTCGGAGTAAGCTTCGTTTTAACTGTTGGATCACTGAAATCCGATTTCGTATGAGAAAGTTATGCCCAAAATACTAAACCCATGTCCTGCGACCGGTATGATTTTTTTATGTTGGATTTGGGCCTCGACTTCTTGGGCTTATGTATAGATGTTGATATTCATATTTATGGGCATTTCTCCTCTCTTCTCCTTGCTTTGCTCATGTCCATTTAGGGCCATGTTATTCTTTTATACGTTTTCCTTTACTTTTGGTCCAAAATGTGTATGTTTCCACCATTGTCCTCAAGAAACAAGTGAAGTACCAAAACTTGTGGAAATGGTTAGCTCAAAGCCCTATCACTATTGTGTTTTGGTAGTTTTATACTAATGTTGACGGTATAAAATATGTAGTTAAAGACCGTCAACATTCATCATGGGATGGCAATACAATCTATTGATGTAGTGGCATGCGGTGTTGATTGCTTCGGCCCAAAACGATTGACTCACATTGTACTCACTAAGCATTGACCTTGCCATCTCAATGAGAGTCCTATTCTTCCTCTCAACTAGGCCATTGGATTGTGGTGTGTACTTGGCCGAAAGTTGATGCATGATTCCATAATCATCACAAAGCTCATCAACTCTTGTGTTCTTAAACTCACTTCCATTATCACTTCTCACTTTCTTGACTATAATATCAAACTCATTGTGCACCCTCTTGAGAAATGTCTTGAACAATGAATACACATCACTCTTGTCATTGAGAAAGAACACCCAAGTGAATCTTGTATAGTCATCCACAATCACAAACCCATACTTGTTGCCACCAATGCTTGTATATGCGGTTGGGCCAAACAAGTCAATATGAATCAAGTCAAATGCCTTGCAAGTACTCATGAAGCTCTTCTTTGGATGAGTATTGGCAACTTGCTTGCCGGCTTGACATGCACTACATAGCTTGTCTTTGTCAAAGTGAACATCCTTCAAGCCTCTTACTAGATCATGTGTCACTAACTTGTTGAGTTGCTTCATGCCAACATGACCAAGTCTTCTATGCCATAGCCAACCCATGCTAGATTGAGATATCAAGCATGTACTAATTTGTGTCTCACTAGCACCGAAATCCATAAGGTAGAGGTTGTCAAATCTTATTCCCTTGAAGATCAAGCTTGAATCTTTTGTATTTACTATCTCAACACTATCTTCACCAAAGATGCACTTGTAACCAAGATCACAAATTTGTGCCACCGAAAAGCAAATTGTACTTCAATATGTCCACTAGTGCCACATTTGATAAGGTCAAATCATTGGTTATTGCTATCTTGCCTATGCCTTGTATCTTCCCACTTTTGCTATCACCAAATGTAATAGGCTTACCATTCTCTTGAGTTGAATCAATAATGTTGAACTTCCTTGCATCATCGGTTATATGTTGAGTGCACCCACTATCAAGAATCCAATGGTTCCCCCCAATCTTGTAATTCACCTACAAGGAAATCAATAAGATTTAGGTACCCATTTGTCTTTGGGTCCTTAGAGGTTAGCAATCAAAGCCTTTGGTACCCAAATTGCCTTCTTCTTTGGGCCAACAATGGGTGTACCAACGAACTTTGCCTTGACACCCTTCTCGCCCTTGGTAAGCAAATAACAAGAATCAAAATGTATGGAATGCACTTTGCTTGATTTCTTGTTCATGTTGATTTTAGCACATTTATGCTCTTGATGCCCCACTTGCTTGCATCTATTGCAATAGGACCCATTGCTCTTCACAAAGCTAGACTTTAGAGTAGCAAAGGCCTTCTTGCCTTTCTTGGGGACATAGCCTAAGCCTTCCTTGTTAAGGAAAAACCTTTGGCTACCCAAGCATTTTAGCAAGCGGGCATCCCCACCATATGCCTTCCTCAAGGAGTGGGTGAGCTCATCCACCTCTCTTTTGAGAGTCTCATTCTCAACCTTTAGTGATGAATCTAAAATTACTCCATCACTACTTGTAGAGCTTGATTGGATTGATGTGGATGTGGAAGGAATAGATGGTTCTTCAACATCAACCAAGAATGGTTCATCTATGATGTCACATGTTGAACCAACATCCTTCTTGATGATTGAGCAAGCTCTATCATTCTTCTCTAAGAGCAAGGCATGGGCTTTTTGGAGCCTTGTATGAGCTAGCTCCAATTCCTCATAGTCTTCCTTTAGACCCTCATGGGTGGCCTCTAGCTCACTAAAGTTTTGCTCAAGAGTTTTTACACTCTTTTGCAAAGCTTTGCATTCCTTGTCCTTAGTCTTAAGCATGATATGAGTTTGCTTAAGCATCTCAATAAGATCATCTTTAGTGGGTTCACATTCATCATCTTCATCATCACTATCATCATATTTTACTTCATTATCACTTAGTTCATCATGCTCATGCAATGATACCTTAGTGGCCTTAGCCATGAAGCATGAAGGTGATGAGCCGAAGAGAGATGACTTCTTGTGTTGGCCAATTGCACTCATGGCCTTGGGCTTTTCTTCCTCTTCATCGGAGGAGCCATCACTATCCCAAGAACAAACAAAAGCACCATCATTTACCTTCTTGAATGTCATGGTCTTGCTCTTCTTGTTTGTCTTGCCACCCTTGTATGCCTTCATCTTCTCTTTTTCTTTCTTGATTGGGCAATCGGCAAGGATGTGATAAGGGCTATCACACTCAAAGCACTTTCTTGGCTCTTCATTGCCCTTAGATGAATCATTTCTTCTTCTAGAGCCTTGCCCAAACTTCTTGCTCTTCAAGACTTTGCTAAATTTCTTCACAAACATAGCAAACTCTTGATCAATCTCTTCAAGGTTGATTTCCTTATCATCTTCTTCTTGAGCCTTGGACTTGCCCTTAGCCTTGGATGAGGTGGTGGCGGCCTTGAATGCCACAACATTCTTGCTCTTATCATCTTCCTTCTCTTCCTCATCTTTCATGCCATCAACCTTCTCATCGGTTAGCACTTCACCAAGCAAGTCACTAGGTGTCATGGTGTCCAAAGCACCTCTAAAGAGAATCTTTCTCAACATGGCAAATCTCTTGGGCAAGCACGTCAAAAATTTATGCCTAAAATCTCTATCCAATGTCTTCACTCCTAATGCATTGAGGTCATTAACAATCACTTGGAGCCTATGGAAAGTATCCGGTATGCTCTCATCTTTCTTCATCTTGAAATTCTCAAATTCACTCTTGAGAACATACAATTTGGCACTTTTCACAACTTTGATGCCCTCATAGGTCTCACAAAGCTTCTCCCATACTTCACTTGCCTTCTCAAGATCCTTGATACCTTCAAACACTTTGACATCCATTCCCTTGTAGAGAGTGCTCAATGCCATTGTGTTGCATTGCTTGTGGATCTTGTCGGTAGGTGTGAGGTTGGTAGGATCTAGGATGATAAAATCCTTCTCCGTCACTTCCCATACTTGGTTATTGATTGATCCCAAGTACATTCTCATGCATCAATTCTAATAGTCAAAATTCTTGACTCCATCAAAGAATGGAGGCTTTCCCCCAACATTGTTGAACACAATACTAGCCATGCTTCACACCGGAGGTTGTTAAGCCTTCTAAAACGGTGACCACAGCTTTGATACCACTTGTAAGGTCCTAGATGGCTAGAGGGGGGTGAATAGCCTATAAAAAGTTTCTACAAACTCAACTCAACAAACCGATTAGTACAAAACACGGCGTAAAGCGGTTTGCACTAGCTCTAATGGTCTTGCAAGCCTTCTAGTGATAAGACTAAATATTTCTACGGTCTCTAAGTCACACAAAGTCTATGTCACTACTCTATCTAGTGAGCAATCCTAATATGGTCCTTATGCTAGCAAGAACAACCTACACAAGCAAGCGCTAGCACTCTACTCAAAGTAAACTAGGAAAGTAATGCTAGAGTGAGAAGCTTATTATACCGACGTGTAGAGGATATCAACCAATCACCGGAAAGTAGATGAACTATCAATTACTCGAAGGTGATGATCCACACAATGAGACAATGAACAAGTCGATTTGTTCACCCGGAGTTCACTTGTACACCGACAAGCTAGTCTTCGGTTGTGCTGACCAACACAAGGATGGTGTTTGAGCTAGGCGGTGCCCTTGCTATCCTCAACACACCACTCAACAAGTGTGGTACCCAAGACACGAGCAATGTATTCCTTGCACTTTGTCTTCCCCGACGAGGAGTGCGTGATCCTCTCACAATTTCGCCTCGAGGTGGCCAAGAAACAATCTCCTCTTCTTGCCAACAACTCCACCAAATCACCAAACCGGCTAGGAGCGGTGTCTCCAAGAGAAACAAGAAACTCACCGGCTCACAACGATCCCCAAGTGCCTCTAGATGCAAGAACTTCGATGCAAATGCACTTGGATCACTCTTCTCTCAAGAATGAAGCTCAAATCAAGAATGAGAGAGGAGGGAGGCTTGCTTGCTTGCTCTAGCTTGTTAGGAATGATTCAAATGACCAAGAGAGAGAGAGAGCAAGAGGCAGCCAAGGGGGTATAAATACCCCTCACCACGAAATGTGGCGTTGGGAAGAAAGCCACGCTTTTACAGCGGCATGACGGGGCCTGGCCAGGACTCACCCGGTGAGTCCGATTCGGTGGATCCGGTCACAACCGACAAACAAACTAGTGCTTGACCCCGGCCCAGCGATGCGTCCGTCGGCGCATCCGATCGATGCGTCCGTCGGCCACCGGATGCTTCCGGCCGGTGCGTCCGGCCGCCCGTCGACCACCGAGCCGAAAAACATGCTCTTCGGAATTTCTGACCGGACTCAGCGGCCGGTGCGTCCGGGTCGGTTTCCTCGTGCTTCCGGTCACCGCGTCGGTCGGCGTCGAAGCTGCGAATTTTCGCCGTTTCGTCGTCGTTCCTTCGCCTTTGCTCCAAACCGACTTCCGTCACTTGTTTCTTGTTGCCGACACGTTGAAGAACACCTCGACACCATGTGTTAGCATTTTCAAACATTTTCGACGGGTATGGAGTTAGCTCTTTAGGTTAGAATGCATGCATATGAATTTTGAACCTAAAGGCAAATGAGGACCGACATGTACGATAAGTTTCTCCTCTTTATAGTACGGCTTATCGATCCTATAACCACCCACACCCTCTATGGTGTCTTGGGTGTGAAATCAAAAGCCCTATGATTATACCTTTGCCTTGGGACCTTTGATCTCCAAACTCTACCGAATGGATGCTTGATCAACTTTTGGATCACCTCGATCCATCCTCCATGATCACCATGCACCAACTTCCGAGCACGACCAATCTCTAATCTAGTCAAACACTTAGCATCGAGAGATTGGTCCTTAGGTGTAACTAATTAGCCAAAACCAAACAAGAGATCTTCAACTACCGGATGCCGATGGTTGGCGGCGTGCTCCCCCGACACCACGACCCGGCCCCGGTGGAGGAACGGCGGCGACAAAGTGCGGCCGGGGATGTGCACCGGGGACGCGGCCCACGAGTGATCCGACCGTCGTTCATCGATCATTTACGCTTCCGTTGTCTCGGCGCCCGACCACCGTGTCGGCGCAATCTGCCGGACCAGATGCGTTACTGCTTGTTGCCATGGTCTCCACCACCTTGCCCGAGGGGAGTGCGGGCGGCCCGTAGATGTGCATCGGCGGCGAAGGGTGGCGGTCGGCTCACATCGTCGACCCACACGCCTCAACATGTCATCAAGGCGGTACATCAAGCTTCGTTGCCGGCCGTGCGGGAGGGGCGCCGGCAGGAGCCGGCGGCCGCCCGGCGACACGGAGTACGCGCTGTGGTGGGAGGGCAACATGACCATTGAGGTTCTTTGCCGACTCCTCCGAGGTGGAGGTCGATGTCGCGCTACACGCCACTTTGCGGCGGTTGAGCCTCGGATGCGATGCATTGCGTGCCGGGAGGGAGCCTCCGACGGGTTGACCCTATGTTGGAGGAGCTTTCCGCCGGCTCGCCATGGTAACGAGCCGTGGCTGGGTTCCCAACCTCGCGGTCGAGTCTTCGGAGGTAGAAGCGTCGTTGGAGGTCGATCTCCCCCGGCCGAGGCTTCCACGAGACGGCCCCAGGTGCGGATGTTGAGGTCACGCCTTGGCCACACCTGCGGAGGAGGAGGAGGTGGACGGGCGGGGAGGCAGGATCTTGATGAATGCACCGAGAGACAGAGGGACAACGGTGCTTGTGCATCCTTACGCAAAAGATGTTCGGGAAGGTTCTGAGCCGCTACCAAGGCCGGCCTTACCTCCGGCCGTTGAGAAGCCTACTGCAGCAGTCAAGGAGGCGGCGAAGGCCACTAGCTCCCACACGATCAAGCTGCGTCAAGCCGCTTGTCCTTCCTCTCGTCTTTGGTGGCACAACGTGCCCGACTCAAGCTGCGGCGTGAGCTGGACTTCATGAATGGCGGGTCGTCGGCGTCGGACATTGCAATCACAAGCAACATTGGCGACTTTTTCCCGGGACCTACCCGAGAAGGCGGTCAATGTGTTCTGAGCTGCGGCGAGGCTTGATGACATGGAGCTTTTGCGTGGCGTGCTGCAATTGCGGCGGGAGAGGGACGGAACATGGGGAGTCTCCATGACAAAGGCGGCTAGATGACGCTCTTGAGTTGTTTTTAGAGTGTGAGTAGTCAATTTAGTTCCTCTGCGCCCGGTTGTGATCTGTCAATGCTGGGAAGTTGTTTGCGCCGCTTGCGCATGTAATTCTCTACTCTTCTACTTATTAATATATCTTTGGCTTGCCCGCTTTTCAAAAAAAAAAATGTTATTGCCTACAAAGACGCTAGGGTGGTGCGGCATGGAGCGGGGCGATCTTATCTTTGTGTCCCTCGCATCGTCACCCACAAGGCCACCACCACCGCACAAAATTCACCCACCAGGTCCCTCACATCGTCACCCACGAGGCCACCACCGCCGCACAAAATTCACCCACCAGGGCCTTGTTTAGATGTCAAAAAAATTGCAAAAGCACAATTGGAACTTCAGTAGCACATTGTACCACGTTTCGTTTGTTTGTGATAAATATTATCCTACCATGAGGTAACTAGGCTCAAAAGAATCGTCTCGCAATGTACATCTAAATTGTGTAATTAGTTATTTTTTTACCTACATTTTATACTCCGAACATATGTCTTTTGATGTATTTAATGTGATGTGATGGAGAGAGAGTGGAAAAACTTAGAAGTTGGGTTAGAAATTTTAGCCATCTAAACAAGGCCCAGGCCACCACCACCGCACAAATTTGTGGATTAAAAAAACTACATGCCATCAATCATTGTCACTAGGTGTGTTCATGTCGCCAGACTTTCTATCTTAATTCCCGTGTGAAGGGTCGAGATGGGGACTAGAGGGGGGGGTGAATAGTCCTTTCTAAAACTAATTGCGCCGGCTAAACAAATACAATGCGGAATTGAAACTATTCATTTAGCCAAGACTTCACCCCTCTAGCTATGACTCTAAATCACCTCATAAAAGATCCTACACAAAGCAAATGAGGTGACAAGCCTAGTTTGAGCTCCTAACCGTTTCTATTGCAAGGTCACACAAACCTATGCTCTAGTACTTCAAACAACGGTGAGCTCCTACACAATTCTAATGAGCAAAAGCACAAAGCCAAACCTAAGCTTACTAGATGCACTAAGGACAAGGCGACACACGCCTAACCCAAAGGCTCAAATTACTTAGCTACACAAACTAAGCAAAGCAACTAACAAGCTACACAAGCTAGTAATTGCAAGAGCTACTCCACAAGCACAAGCACAAGGAATATATGAACGTAAATACAAAGCTTGTGATTTGGAGAATGCAAAACCACCGAGAAGAGTAGACAAGTTGACACCGTGATTTTTTACCGAGGTATCGGGAAGCTTGCCAACTTCCCCTACTCCCTCGTTGTGTCGACCAACACCTTGGGTGGTTCCTTTGGTGTTTCACCTAGATGGTTCTTCGGTGTGACTCTCCCGATCACTTGCCGCCGGGCGTTTCGAGGAACGGCGGGTGCCCCGGTGCCGGCAATAAAAGATTTGTAGGCTCGCGTGCCTCCTCCCTCGATGGCGTGGCGCAAGACGGACCGGACGCCCGGTTTATCCCCGGTTCAGGCCAACGAGGCCCTACGTCCGGCGGGGTGCGCCACGCCGTGTGACTCGCGCTCAAAGGTGAGCCTGCAGCGGGGGTTCTGGGCGGTCGTGTGGGAGAGACGCTGGTCTCAAGCCCCACGATCGTGGTTGTGATGGTTGTGGTGAGCGGGTTTCTCCTTGCGATCCGGAGTTGAAGATGGGGTCCAACCGACCTAATTGAATCGAACCTCCCTTAATGAGACATTACTCCCTTTTTATAGGAGAAGAAGAGAGATAATGTTTACATTGGTGGTTGCCTAGGTGGCTAATTTCGGTAGGCCGCACCGGTTGCATGTGCGCTGCCGAGGGCGCTGGCCGTTTGAGCGTTGCCGGCGAACACACGCGCCCGTATCCGATGGCGGACGTGCCGTTCCAGGCGCGGCCCCGAGGGTCCCGTGAAGCGCCCCTCACGATCCGCATGGCGCAGGGCCATCCCCAAAGTGGGCTGTACATCATGCGTGGTCGGGTGCCCGGTGGTCCGCCCAACGTGGCGGTTTGACGGTGTTACGGGAAGTGAACAAAGGTCATCTTGGTTCGTGCGGAGTGGCGTAGCACGCCACCGTTCTCGGCATTGTGTCCCATCGGGTCGGATTGGGGAGACGATTCGCAAAATCGATGGATCGGCGTAATCGATGGCACGGTGCCTCGCCCGTGGTGACCGCATTGAATGTGGCGGTTTCCCTTCCTCCCGGATGGAACCTCCCACGCCGGTGGCGGCGACCCTCAGACGGGCTATTTGCCTCACCCGAGGATGGAGAGCTGGTCTCCCTCGAGGCGGGCGGGGTTTTTCGCCTCGGGGTGGTGAGCTGGGCCCCCTCATGGAGATTTCCCCCGAGGGTGAGGCTAGGCCCGGCCTCGGGGCGGCTCCGGAAGATGCGTGGTCGAGCCCGAGCCATGGTTTGGCTGGTCTACTTGGAACAGTCGTGATTCGCTGTTCGGTAGGGTCCTTGACCTTGTCCTTCGTGGAGCGTATAAGCTCAGCTGGCACAGGTGACTTCATGCGGGGCCGCTCAGGCTGCTTCCGTGGCCGCTCGTCCTCATGTAAACGTCGTGGGCTCAATGGGCTGATCCATCGTTCGGGGCCGTCCCTCCATGCGGGATGATAGCGGGCTGGGTTTCTTGGGCCTTGCCGAGGCAGTCGACAAATCCTCGTAGTTTGAGAATGTCTCGGAGACCCAATATTTAGGTCCCCGACACTTGCCCCTCAAGGCACGCCCGCAAGAAGACACCACTCTCAAGTGAGCCTCTCAAGGCACCGCAAGACACCACACGCACAAGGGAGGTACTCACCGACCGCACGGACCTCTCACAAATCCTCCTTCGGAGCACCGCACAAGCTTCTTTGCGTGCTTCATGAAGTCTCTTGCCACCAAGCGGAGCCTAGGAGGTGGCAACCTCCAAGAGAAACAAGCACACCGGCTTGCAACACGATCACCTAGTGCCACGAATGCGATCTCTCAACGCGAATGCACTAGAATCACTCCTCATTTTGATTTGGATGAACTCTATCAATCACAAGTGAGTGGGAGGGCTCTCAAGCACTCTCAAGCATGGACACAAAGTCCCCAAGGTGCTAAGCACCGCCCATGGCCGAACACACCCTCTATTTATAGCCCCCAAGCCAAATAGAGCCGTTGGGAGGAAAAATCCATTTCTGCGCGTCGGCCGACCGGACGTGCCGGCCGGACTCATCGGGGAGTCCGGTCAAGCGTCCGGCCGCACTAACAATGCGTCGGTCACAAAGGACAACGTCCTTGGTCCCACGGCCGGCGGCAACTTCGAAGCGTCCGGTCGGTGCTTCCGGTGGTGCGTCCGGTCGATCCCCGACGACGACCCGAAAAACATGCTCTCTCGGAATTCTGATCGGGACCACTGACCGGACCATCCGGTCGGTCGCGTCCGTCGGCTTCTCCGTGCGTCCGGTCGCCCTTTCTGCGAACTCCGTCGTCTTTGCTTCGACATGCTATCCAACAAGTATACCAACTTGAGCACGAGGAATAGCATGTTTTCACCACCACGATGCATCCGGCGCAATAGAAAATAAGCCTCTCATTTTCTCAAAAGCGCCGAATCCCGCCTCGCAAGCTCGGTGGGAGGATGAGTGGTTCCCAAACCCAACTCAACCCTGCAATCTCAGCTTTTGCAAATGTGCCAACACCACCAAGTGTACATCACCATGTGCATGTGTGTTAGCATTTTCACAATCATTTCAAAGGACGGGTTAGCTCTTAGCACGCCACTCGATCCTAACACATCGCAAAAGTTAGATCGCTCAAGTGGCACTAGATGACCGATATGCAAACAAGTTTGCCCCTCTTGATAATACGGTCATCTATCCTAAAACCGTCATAAACTTCTCTAAGCACCAATGACCGACGAAATGAAATGCCCTATAGGTTATACCTTTGCCTTGCGCATTTCCATTCCGCTCCATCTCCAAGTACCGATGCAACACATGCACCAACACGATCACCAAATGATATGATCCACTTCATATCATCACGTGACACTATTGGTCCATCGATCTTGATCTCACTTGCTCTTCACCGTTGCGTCGGGTCCATCGGCGCCAAGTCTAGCCCAAGCTTCACCGCCTCGCGGTCCCATCGCTTCACCGCCTCGACTTGCCCTTCACACTTGCAACCGGTCCATCAAGCCAAGTCTTGTCTTGATCTTCACCACCTCGGTCACATGACTCCATGTCATGTCTCATATGCAATAAAGCTCCTTCATTGCATCACCACATGTGAACTAATCTCCTGTGTATTATCTCAATCACACATTATTAGTCCACCTAATGTTGTCACTCAATTACCAAAAACCACAAGGGATCTTTCACCGTGCCCAACCCCAGTGACACTTAAATGGAGACAGAGGGAGTATATCTTGGTATTCAAATGAGCTAGTTTTACTCGTCCGCTCACAAAATGAGGTGGGAACCGATGAAGAAACTTGCTTTGGCCTCATTAGTTTTGGCTTATCCGTCAATTGTAGCAAGAGTAGGAACACCAAGGAATCCTATGAAACGAAGACTAAGGGTTTGTTTGGTTTCTATGGGACTACGGATTAACTTTTAGTCCTATTTAGTCCCTAAATTATCAAACATGAGGACTAATGACTAATTTTTAGTCCCAATAAGTCTCTATTTCAATAGACTCTTTGGAGAGAGTAGGAACTAATTTTTAGTCTCATTTAGTCCCTAGTTCCGTGAACCAAACAGACCCTAAATGTGATTGGAGAGGAGGTGCTACATGGAGTGGACGTATGGTATTGGGTTGCGCCCTACATATTTCATATGTGATCGATCCGACGGAGCTTGATCGAGTAATTAAGGGGGTGCCAAATCTATCGTAGTCCCACCAGTGTAGGCGTAGATGAGGTCCACACTAGCTGTAGTCCTGCCGCTTGCTAGCTCCTTCAGTCCCCACATACGGTTTCGCCGACGGAGTAGAGGCAAAGGCACCAAATTGTTGTCTTGGTGACGGGGGCTGACTCTGATGTTGTTGGCCTGCTCTCGGACTCAGCAACATTTACGTGCAGTTGTAGATGTGGACCTTCAGAAAAATCGCATGGCAAGGAGGGCCATTGTCCAGCTTGGCCCCTACGTAGCCCGTCTATGTCCTCATGATGGTCCAGAGTCCAATTCCTATAGGTACTAGTGATTTGCGCTACGCCCCATGCTTGGAAAGTGATCGCCATGGTTCTATCGACTTACAAATGGAATAACACGTGTCATAAAAAGCATATGTACACAACGGTGTTTTTTTCTAAAACACACGAACAACACGTCTTTCATGGAAAATAAACTAATCACACCTAACTACCAGAATTGAACAGGACTTGCATTATTTCGAACACCGAAAGATCGGTTGCATAGACACGCACACGGTTGCTTGCCCTGGAGCCATTTATCCGGAAGGATAGTAACAAAAAAGAAGAAAAAAATGCATACTTAGCTACACAATGGCAACAAAAGAAGAGCGTAGGCATATGTTCCCTTGGCCAGAATCTGCATTTTTGTTTGGGAAGCATCACGCGCCCCAAGATGGATCTTCAAGAGACAACAGCTCACCACGAAGGTTCACCAAGGACCGTGGATAGCCTGCAGAGAATCAATGGGCCATTTGGCTTGCCGCCACCGTTAGCGATTCTCGACATGGTTTTCAACGACAATAAGCAATGGAAGGGCAGCCGATCTTTCTTGAATCAAAGGTCGTGAAGCCGGGAAGCCACTGGAGTCTTTGCATCTTTTGCTATGCTTTGTTTTTTGTTACCTTGTCATAGGATTCCGTAGCCAGAATATGGTATGCACCTCTTCTAAAGATGTTCGGATGGAGCTGCAATACGCTTTGGTCAACAACCGAGGAAACCTCGCAACAATAGCTTAGTCAAGGAAATCATACAAGAAGCCAATGTTTGAACTCCATTGTGATGCAATGCTATCGTGGAAGGGAACACTCAAATTTAATACCGAGATGTTTCCATAAAAATATAATAGCTGATGTTTCACTGAAGCAATAGTTATAGACAAAAAAAAATTGCAGGGGCATGGAAGCAAAGCTCATGGGTATAAATCCGTCACCTGGGGTTGCAAGATGGTGAAGGAAAATTGCGCACGATCAAGTATAGGGCGAGCAATGGCACCCGATGGCTAATGCCCCACTGATTGTCACTAATTTGTTCAAATATAGGTACCTGAAATGGAGACTTATTATCAAACAAACAACGAGTGGAATAAAAAACACTGACTACACTACACGCATTCAAATTTCAGAATCCAACAAAATGTGATTCAAGTAGGGACAACCACTGGACATGCAAAAGCTAAGAACTAAATATGATCCATCTTGCAAATCAGCAGATAGGAGAATAGACTTGAGATGGCGTGAATCGGCATTTTAACATATTGCAATGAAGAAAAATAAACTGCAAAGCAACATGTACATTTGACTTAGGATATATATGACCGGTGCTTGAAAATGATTTGGCCAACATGCAACTCATGTAAAAATATTAGTTAACCTGGAGTCTATTGAACCTAGCTAGCAGAGAATAGAAAAAGGGCATCACCATGAAAAACATTCTAGATCATTTCTAGCAGTTTTTTACCTAAAAATTGATACTTTGATAGGGCCCAAAGAGGTGCCGAAAAAGAAAGCACCCTCATGTGGCGAGATCCAACCAAAACATTCCAGATCATATCTTCAGCAGTTCAGCAACCCTAATGCGCAAGGGGAAAATAAATAACAAAGGACGATGCATACACCATGATTAATATTGCGAGATAGTATTTAGCAAGGATTATTAATAGTATCCTCAAAATTCAATAACAGGAAGACATGTGCCCGCAATAATGACTATCTATACAATCATAAAGAAGCAAACTCATATGGACAAACTATGTAGCTGCAAGCATGATTTAAGGACTATGTAGCTGCATTGCATTTCAAGCATGCCGCTTATGTCATCGCATTGCAAGCCTATTATGGAATCACCAAACTTGCTTGGATAGTCGAGAACCATTGGATTAGTATCACGGTTCACTAAATATTGACTAAATTTTGGTATAAACAATGTATGTGAGCTCACCATCTCTCTTTTTTTTTCATTTGTACGAGAGATAGGATCATTGTCCAAAAACCATCACAAAGCCAAGCATCTTGTAATAATATAAAAAAACATTCATCATTGCACAGCCCCAAAACCTCGAGAGAACCTGAAGAACGCCGGAGCAAACGTGGCCACAAAGATGGCCAATGATAGAAAAATTTTTGTTGCCTTTCGATTGTTATTGTGCGGTGGCGAATAGCGCTAGGGCACCACTCCCCAAAACCAACCGCCAATATGTTATGGTGATCATCAATGCATATGCCAAAGTGCTTCAATTTAGTAAGAACGAGAAAATGCGTTTGTGATATTGCACGGGAAAAGGCATGAAAACAAGCGACACATCCATATGCATCCACATGTCACCTATACTTACCAAGGCTCACTCGCATCCGAGCCCCTTCATGATCCCGAGCCTTCTACGGTGGCCATGAACATTCTCGCAATACAACATCATTAATAAGGTAGTAGGTTTTAAAGAACACGCAGATTGTCAACTCCTAGTTTTAGTCCGAACTCATCGGAGCATGCGAAATGCTAGTGAGGGCGGGAAACATTACGCCCCTAGGACCATGTAAACCGGGTGTATGGAACCCGACAAAGTAAACTTCGGAAGCATTGAGAGGGCGAAGACAATATGTTCGTTGTGCAAGAAATCATGTAGACTTCCTCTGGGCATGCATTCTGCAAGGAAAAAAAGTAGATACTAAAGTTACTACCCAAATGAAGTGCTCTAAGAAACATACAAATCTAACATGATCTCCATCACGAGGGGAATCACATTAGCTTATTGTCGACCAAAAATAGCTACAAAAATTATATAAGGCTGATCATAAGATGGATGTGCATAACTTATTGTCACCAAAAATAGCTAAAAAAAATTATATAAGGCTGATCATAACATGGACGTGCATAGCTGGCATAGCATTGCGGAACACTTAGCCATTTTCTAAAAAAATTATATAAGGCTGATCATAACATGGACGTGCATAGGCGGCATAGCATTGCGAAACACTTAGCCATTTTGGTGGAAGCCGGGGGGGGGCGGCATTGATTTGGTCCACCACGTCCTCCATCCCAATTAAACAAGCAAATAAAAAAAGCTCCAAATTGCTAAAAAAGAGAAAAGCATCCGAATCAGTTAGATGGCATGAGAACAGGACCAAAGAACAAAGATGCTTATGGCACCAAATGCAACAAGATACGAACCGCACTATTGTTAGAGTAGAGAAGATCATACGAACAAAGTAATTGTAAACCATTTGTTTACATAGGAAGCAAAAATTACGAACCGTACACTGCTGGACCGAAACACACTTGAGAAGATAGTGAAAGAGCGCCTTTAATGACCGAATCTAGTGTCTGCGTGAAAGGGGAAAAATGACAGGGAACAATTTAATCAGCTCCTGGACCTGGGGTTTAGTACTCACCAAAATTTAGTAATCAGCTCCTGGACACAATTTAATGACAAAAATAATGATGATAGAAGGTCCATGCTTCGCGGCTGGACCTGGGGTTTAGTACTCACCAAATGAAGTTCTGTGGACGCTCCACTCATACCTCAGGTTTAGAGCATAAAGAATAAAACATTTTTGCACGTGCCTCATGTAGCAAAAAAGAAAGAACAATCATCATTGCATATGTCCATACTCTCTCAGCTGTAGTGTAGTATATTAGAGTAATAATAACCATCATCACATTTGTCCAGTGTCCCGGATCAAGAGCAGGGAACAATAAAACCATTGCATATGTCTAGAAACATAGAGAGATTCAGGGAAAGAAATAGTAAACATACACAAAAGGGGCATATGCTAAAATTATACACAGAAATATGCTCTAATTTAAACTGCAACCATCGTACAAATGCTCATATTAAAATTGCAACCATCATAGGCATGGACAAATGCTCGATTAAATTTACAATAATCATTGAGTTGGACATATGCTCGAGATTAAATTTGGCGGCTTCATAGACTTGTGAAGAGAGTGGAGAAGGGTGTGGACTTGTGAAGAAGAGGGAAGTTGGCTATATATTTGGTTTTGGAGCTTCAGTCAAGAAGCCATTGAACCTGTGTCGAAGCCGCTTCCGTGCACGCGGGAACCATTCTACCTGCCCACGCTGAGATCCGACGAGGCAAAAAAAAAATTTGGGTGACGTGGCGGTGGTTTCTTTGAGGAGCCATTGCGGGTTTCTATTGTTTAGAGCCTCGAGTCGGGGTTTAGGACTCACCAAATTAAGTTCATGTGGCGCTCCACCCATACCTCAGGTTTATAGAGCATAAAGAAGAAAACATTTTTGCACATGCCTCATGTAGCAAAAAAAAAGAACAATCATCATCGCATATGTCCATACTGTCGGTTGTAGTGTAGTATCTTAGAGTAATAATAACCATCATCACATTTGTCCAAATGTCTCAGCTCAAGAGCAGGAAACAATAAATATAATTGCATATGCCCGGAAACATAGAGGAATTCAAGAAAGAAATAGTAAACATACACAAAATGGGCATATGCTAAATTACTACACAGAAATATGCTCTAATTTAAATCGCAACCATCATATAAATGCTCATAGTAAAATTGCAATCATCGTAGACATGGACAAATGCTCGATTAAATTTACAATAATCATTGAGTTGGACATATGCTCGATTAAATTTGGCGGCTTCATAGACTCGGTCGATAGTCAAATCCAAGAGAGAACAAGAGGCGGGATTACAACTCCCTGTACTTGTATTGTGGGAATCTCTCCAATCAATTAACGACAAAAGCATAGCCATCCAGTGGTACAAGACAAGACAAAGACAAGCACAAGGGGTTGGTACCTGAATTCTTGATAAACCACGGTAAGTGGACGGCTTCGCACGGGAATAGCCATGAATCGGTGTTGCATCTACTGCAGCGCACGGATCCGAGGGAGGAGACATCAAACGGAGATGGGAGAGAAGAGGGTTAGGCACAACCTTACCTAGGGTTTCATGGACCCACTGCCACGCCACACCTAGGGTTTCGTCGAGCACGGGAAGGACCAACGGGAGGAAGGCGCGAGGAGGGGTGGAGGGGGGAGAGGAGGCGGAGGAGGAAGGTGGCCGCCGTCGGGCATCCCCGCGGCGGGGAGGCGGAGGAGGGGCTGCGGCGGTGGCGGCGCCGGCGCCGTCGTCGCCGCTAAATCTTGTCGCCGTGCGCACCGGTGGGGCACCACGGCGGGTGGCCGTCGCGCCGGGGAGGCGGGGCTGGGTCGCCCGGCGGGGCCTGCCGTGCCGCCGCGGCTGAGGCTCTGCGCCGGCGGCGTGCTCTCGCGCCACCGCCAAAGCCGGGTCGGGCGCGTGCGCCGCCCCATGGCCGCGCCCCGCCCGCCAGCGCTCACCCGGCATCGCCCGCGCCCGGCGGCCCGGCCACCACCGACGCCCTCCGTGCAGCCGAGAGGGCTGGGGAGGGAGGAGGGCGAGCCAACAGAGAGAGAGAGGGGAGCCGCCGCCCGGATGTGGACTCGCGACAGGGAGCTAGGGTTGGAGCCGGTTTATATATTTTAGCATGGAAGAAGCAAAGAAGACCGTCGGATTGAGGATCCAAGGATCGAAAATAATTTTCTTTGGCGTGGACGCCTCGGCCGGCGGTTTTTTGTCCACACCAAATATTACTTTTAAATTAGATTTCTCTCGGACACGAGGGGCACGTTTATCTTTTAGTATAGACTAGCAAAAATGTCCGTGCGTTACACTTAGGGCTTACATGTCCGATAGTTTTGCTAATAGCAAATCTGTCTAATACTCATATACATATAGGAGTTTGGACATTTAATTTAATATCTATATTGTATCAGAATCCAAATACTCAAAATTAAAATTTTTTTGAAACATATATATGACATAAGCGTCATTATCAGATGCATCCAAAACATATATATGACATAAGTGTCATTATCGGATGCATCCAACACTATATGATTATTCATACTCCGCTGTTCCTATCCTATTTGATTTATTTATCCCTAAACGGGCGATAGTCGGAACATACTGGAAAATTAGGACAGGAAAATCGACACAAGTAAACAACAATAAAAATTGGATTAGATGTGTAGGAAAAATAAATCAAAGAATAGAAAAGCTCTAGTTCAATTGGGCCGGCATCATAAGGCCCAGTCGTTTCCCATCGTTAGATCTTCTCTGAATAAACCATTGCCGTTGGATCACAAAGACCTAACATATATAAAAGACTCGTAGGAACGGAGGCCTTGCTGCGGGAAGGTGGCGGCGGCGCCGCGCGTCGGCCGGAGGACGCAGTTGTTGTGCTTCTCCGCCGGTGGCCCGCCTTGATGGCACTGCCATGGGGCCCCCTGAACTGCGTTGCTCTGGACAAGGTGTCGCCCATGTGGACCTCGGGGGCGGCCGCCGGAGCTGGGGAAGGTGCCACGCCCGGCCGTGGGAGCACGTGTGCTGCGCCGCGCCCGCTGGAGCTTGGGACGGGGCTGCGCCAGGACTGGACTCGTGCTAGGGAGCTTGCTGGCGCGGACCCGGGGCGGAGACGGAGGCTCAGCTGCAATTTTATTACCAGAACTTTTGTTTTATTTAAATCAGAGATCATACCGTATCGTATACTGTACAGACTTTGGGCACGCAAATGGAAAGCCAGGGCAGGCAGACGGAAAAAAAAGTCAAGAAATTTTCTCTTTTTTTAGATATTAAGTGGTTAGATCTGGCCACGATGGAGAACTAGGGAGAATAGTTTTTCGAAAACGTCTTCTTTTATTCTTCGATTGGCGAGAAAGAAGAAGAAGGAAGACATCGAGAAAGAAGAAGCTCCTCAATTCCACCAACGAGAGTGTTGGCCGTCTGTTGGTCATCTGTTCTCTCGGGCCGTTAAGCGGCGTGTTCTCGAGGTTGTTTGTCGAGTATTTGCACAATGCGGTTATCTATATGAACCATCATATAGGTTTGGAGTTGAGATTTGTTGTCATTCAAAGTGTGAGTACAATTTAGACAAGGATCTGGATATACTTAATGTATTCCAAAGTGCATGTAACAGTCGATGTACTTCGGCTATAATCTAATATATACTTCTTCTCTGTCCGTAAAAAAAATAAAAAATAAAAAGGAAATCAATAAGGAACATCGAACTATTTAAAATTACTAACCGGGGCATAACAATATTTTCCCAGTGACATCTTGAAAAATGTTTTTTAAAAGAATACCATAAAAATCAAAATTTTAAAAATTTCAGCAGCGTTTTTGAGGGGGTGGGGGCCCTGGGCCTCTACCTTCGCCATTGACGACATCATGAGTCATCTCCATGACTTTTGTTCCTATTGACCGAAAACCAGATTTTGAGAAAATATTCAAAGACATTCTTATCGATCTCGACAGGCAAAAGAACGCTCCAATTTAGTACTGCCGCACAGATGAAAGACAACTGATTGATGAGATCCCTAATATCTTCCTTCAAAACAAGAGGTATGCATCAACCGCCCATCCAAATCTAATGTTTTCTGTTTAGCCAATTGTTATTAATACTCACTCTCTCTGATCACAAATAAGTGACGTGCGTTAAGATTGTTTAAGCAAATTATTTAATTACAAAGCATTTAATTTGCACTAAGTTTTGATAATTGAAAATAACAAGATTATCTAAATTATATTTCATAAAAGTATGAAATTTAGTATCCAGAATTGTATTTTGTAGAGGGTGTCTATGTCTAAAACATCACCTTTTTTTTTTTTTGGTTTGGAGGGACTAGTCATTTTCCATCTCAAGTCAATGGCATGCTCCTTGATTTGATATATGCATGTCCTTTAGATAACTTAATTATCAATTGAATTTTTTGCACTCTTTTTCACATTATACTGTAGTTATTGATGACGTATGGGAGACATAGACTTAACAAACAACCAAGGCGACCATTGATGAAAAGTGGTGATCTTTATCATAAAAGTATAGTTTACTGCCTTTTTTTTTTTTGTGCGTCCATTTTGCTTCTGCGATCGGTAATTTGGAACGAGAGCGAGTAAGGAGCGTCACAACGAGTTCGCGGAGGACCCTCAAAATACTAGGACCGGTGCTGGTATGGAGTCAGATTCCTATACATATTTATTAGTATAGATGAAAAGGAAACCACAAGGAACATCAAACTATTTAAAATTTATTAATTGGGACATAAAAAATATTTTACCGAGTGAAATTTTTTAAAAAATGTGCTTTTAAAAAATACTGTCAAAAAAATCAAAATTTAAACACATGTTTGGATCATTTAGACTAAAAACCAGTCGCGCAACTTTTGTTAGCCCATCCAAATACGAAGTCGATCAAACTTTGATAGTTGATACAGTTCCACTAGTTAGCTACTGTATAATCATCAAATTAAACTTTAGATGAATATATAAGTTTTGGTTTTTTTGAAAGGTAATATAAGTTTTGTTTGAAGTCCGAACTGCTTTTTATCGGAAATTTTCTGTTTTAGTAGGGGGAAAAAAAGGGATCGATCCTGACTCCTGAAATCAGTCCATCGGTGCTATTCGGAAGTTTTCGACACCGAGTCCACCTCTGCTGGGCCTGGCCGCGCCGACCCCGTACGTGTCGAACCGAACTGAGCCCCAATTCCGGAAATCCAATTGGCACTCGAAGGCGGCGGCCGGTTTCCCCTACTCGCCGCGTCGCGATGCCGGCGGTGGCGGACCCCGCCTCGTGCGCAATACTTGCATCCTTGCGCACGTGGACCACGGCAAGACCTCCCTCGCGGACCACCTAGTGGCCTCCGGCGGCAGTGGGCTCCTCCACCCGAAGCTGGCGGGAAGCGCGCGGTTCATGGACCACCTCCCGGAGGAGCAGCGGCGCGCCATCACCATGAAGTCGTCCTCCGTGGCGCTCCGGCACGCGCACCCCACGGGGCTCCACCGCGTGAACCTGATCGACTCCCCGGGACACGCCGACTTCTGTTCGGAGGTCTCCGCCGCCGCGCGCCTCTCGGACTCGGCGCTCGTCGTCGTGGACGCGGCCAAGGGCGTCCGCGTCCAGACCCACGCCGCGCTTCGCCAGGCGTTCGTCGAGCGCCTCCGGCCCTGCCTCGTCCTCAACAAGCTCGACCGCCTCATCACCGACCTCCTCCTCTCGCCCGAGGACGCTTACGCGCGCCTCCGCGGCATCGTCGACGAGGTGAACTCCATCTACTCCACGCTGCGCTCCGGCTACTACTTCTCCTCGCTCCAGGACGGCCGCGGCGACGCGGAGGGACGAGGACGACGCGTTCCATCCCCAGAAAGGCAACGTCGTCTTCGCCTGCGCCCGCGACGGCTGGGGCTTCCGCATCCACCGCTTCGCCGACCTGTACGCCCAGAAGACCGGCGCTAGCAGGTCCAAGCTGCTCATGGGCTTCTGGGGACCCTACTACATAGACAAGAAGAAGAAGGCGGTTCTGCCTCTGGCCACGGGCAGCGGCACCGGCGAGGACCAGCCGCAGCCCATGTTCGTGGAGTACGTGCTCAGGCCTCTGTGGAAGGTGTACCAGAGGGGCCTGAAACCGGACAGCGCCAAGTGGATGGACGACAACGTGGTCTCCTTCTTCAAGCTGGCGGTGTCGCCGCGGGAGCTCAACAGCAAGGACCCCAAGGTGTCGCTGCATGCCGTCATGCGGGCGTGGCTGCCGCTCGCGGACTCGGTCATGGAGATGCTCGTCGAGTGCACGCCCGACCCCGTCGCCGCCCAGGCGTTCAGAGTGGCAAGGCTTATGCCGGAGAGGACGACGCCTTCCGCCAGCCACACCTGCAGCATTGTTGCTGAGGCGGAGTTGGTGAGGAGCTGTGTGGCGGCCTGCAGCGCCAGCGCAAGCGCGCCCATCGTGGTGTTCGTGTCCAAGATGTTCGCGGTGCCGTACACCATGCTGCCCCTGCAAGGGGCTCAACGGGGAGGAGCTGCGCGAGTCGGAGCCAGAGGGGAGTGCTTCTTGGCCTTCGCGAGGGTCTTCAGCGGCGTACTCCGTGCAGGGCAGAAGGTGTTCGTCCTGTCTCCGCTGTATGATCCGGTAAAGGGGACGACGCGGCGGGCGGCAAGCATGTGCAGGAGGTGGAGCTGCACGGCCTGTACGAGATGCTCGGGCAGGACCTGAGGCCAGTACCCAGCGTTGCTGCGGGCCACGTCGTCGCCATCCAGGGCCTTGCCCAGCACGTGCTGAAAAAGAGTGCAACACTGTCGTCGACCAAGAACTGCTGGCCATTCTCGAGCATGACGTTCCAGGTGTCTCCGATGCTCAAGGTCGCGGTTGAGCCCTCCAACCCTGCTGATCTGGGAGCCCTTGTAAAAGGACTGAAGCTTCTTAACCAGGCAGACCCGTTGGTTGTGTACACCGTCTCGCAGAGGGGCGAGCATGTCCTTGCTGCAGCTGGACAGGTACATTTGGATCGCTGCATCCACGATTTGCAGGAGAGGTTCGCCAAGGTCCAGCTGGGTGTCTCAAAGCCGTTAGTGTCATTCAAGGAAACCATCCAAGGAGAAGGTGTTGCCTTAATGGGAAGCATGAAGGCCCAACAGGGGTTTGTTGAGAGAACCACTCCGAATGGGAGATTCACTGTGAGAGTTCAAGTCATTAGGCTTCCCAATGCACTGACTAAGGTCCTTGCTGAAAGTGAAGAATTACTTGGTCAAATCATCGACAGGAAAAGTTCACAGCTTGATCAGGATGGTGGTAATTCTACAACAATGCTTAGGCAGCGCTTGATCTGGGCCATTGACAGTGGTGGAAGCGATCTCTGAACAAGTGGAAAAAGAAACTTGAGAGGTATAGGAAGACGTTGCTTGGATACCTTCAGAGAATCTGGGCCCTAGGTCCTTCACATGTTGGACCAAATTTCCTTCTCTTGCCTGACTTTGAATCAAAATGTGGCGTCACAGCAAGCTCAAATGGAAAGGAAGGTATTCTTGTGAGTGGTAGGCGCCATGTATCAGAGAGAGACTGGGGTTTGCGGGTGTATCTGATGCAGAGACTAAAAATGTCACTGAAAGTGAAACAGAGACGTCAACATGTTCTCTCGATTCTGAAGCGCTAAGGAACAGCGTCGTCTCAGGTTTTCAGTTTGCCACAAATGCAGGTCCCATATGTGATGAACCTATGAGTGGTGTGGCATTCATTGTTGAGCCCCTACCTAGTGTCCAGCAACTCCAACTCGGATGTTGTAATTCGCTCTGATGACAACATGTTCTCTGGGCAAGTAATTACTGCAGTGAAGGAAGCATGCCGAGAAGCTGTTCTTCAGAGCAAGCCAAGGCTTGTGGAACCAATGTACTTTTGTGAATTGACCACACCGATGGAGCATTTAGGTGGAGCGTTTGCTGTTCTGGGCGATTGTCGGGCCAAGGTTCTGAAAGAAGAGATGCAAGAAGGAACATCTTTGTTCACAGTGCAAGCTCACTTGCCAGTTGCCGAAAGCTCTGATTTCCCTGAGAAACTTAGGAAGGGAACGTCAGGTGCAGCTAGTGCGGTTCTAGCATTCAGCCACTGGGAAGTTATCCCTCAGAACCCCTTCTTTACCCCCGAAAACTCCGGAGGAGATTGAAGAGTTCGGTGATGGCTCAAGCATTGGACCAAACTTGGCCAAGAAGCTCATGAATTCTGTGAGGCGAAGAAAGGGCCTTCATGTTGAAGAGAAAGTTGTGGAACATGGCAGGAAACAGCGAACTCTTGCGAAGAAAGTGTGACTTTATTCATGAGATATAGGAAACAGGTGCCTTATTGTCCAGATTTGCCCTGATAAACTATCTAATCAAAATGTGCAAATTTAAAGTTCTGATATGCTTAGAAATTCTATTGGAGCAAAGGATCAATATATACTTTTTAGTATTATTAACCCTTTATTCTGATGAAGATGAAAACAAGATGGTAAATATAACGACGATAATAAAATTGTCCCAGATGCGATGTTAACTCTTTATTTGTCATTTCCTATATATTCTAAAATTGTCAACAAAGCTTACTTGCCATTTTGGATAAATCAAACTGAAAATCACATGTCAGCGTCACTTGGTCTGAACAAATTAACTATTTTGCATCTGTTGTTTAGTAATATATTTGACCATAGGGTACAGTCAATTACATTGTGTCAACTACCAAACACTTTGACTCCTTCGACAAACTCATTCAGGCAGATTATACTTGACAGAATCTCAAGTTTATGTCAGTTCTGTTGCGTGTAGTTTTTTTCCGATTGAGATTTATGAGTGGGCAATGAAATTTTTTTGAAGACACTAATTGGAGAGATTGGTTTTCTTCAATTCATGGTTAAATACACACCGCGTCATTAGGACCTCGAAGCTACGCATGCAGAACTACAACTCTATACAAGGTATATGTCTTACTTCTGATGCAGATGAAACAGGAAAACATACGGCATTGAAGACAAATCAAACAAGGGGGACAAACTCAAGAGAAGAACTACATACACTGATGCCTGCATGGCTGCATCCACACATACACAACAGGCCTACAGCTTACTATTTACAAAGTTACAACTGAGACTCCAAGTTAGGATACAAATTCTTTGCAGGAGATCAGCTACAACAGGGCAGTGCACCATATTATTTGGTGTCCATCCCAGGAAGGTTACCTGGACCTCGTTGTTTTTCTCTGATGCATCTCTACGCCCAGATCAGACTACTGCAACAGAGAAAACAGTAGGGATTGGAATTCTACTTAACAACACAGGAATCTCTCCAACTGATTCCATACATATAGGTCAAAATATCACAGGTTTCCCTCAGCACTGCATCTACTCAACCGATATACACATGCTAAGTTATAGAAAAAAAAGTCACCTCCCTTCTTCAATCAGAAAACTAGATTTTTAGAGTCTCGCTACTCTTGAAACTTTCTGAGTCGCTGTCATATTCGGCTAGATTGGGCCGGAATTGACACCCAATTGAAGATCGGGAGAGGAGGAAGAGGGGTGGTGATGACGACGGCGAGGGGCGGCATAGCCGCGCCGTGTGGTGGCGGCGCGTCGGGCGAAGCGGCCGGGGGCGGCGCGCGGGCGATGATGGCGGCGGCGGCTGCGAGCAAGGAGAGAGAGAGAGGAGAGATAAGCTGTTTAGGGAGCTACCCTTTTAATTTTTTACTGCTTAAGATCCAAACGATTACATGCCCCTTGTATTTATAGTCCAGGAGACTTGCACTGCTAAGAAATATCTAGGAGGTTTCCTTATAGATTGGAATACCTCTCTTACAAGCAATTTATTTCTTTCCCTAATTATTTATTCCCTAAATAATTATTACTTAACGACGAAGCGAATGGATGACGAGGAGCTACGGCGGCGGCGGGCAGCGCCGGCAGCTGCGCTGCGCGCCTTAAAGCCCACTTGGGCTGGTGGCCTTGCCCCCTTGGGGCCCATCTATTTGGGTCATGACATCTCTCCCCCTTTTCGAGCAGTGGCGTCCTCGCCACTGGTTCTACTTGGCCGTCGTTGTTGATGACCTTGATCGGTAGCACGGCCTGAAGATTGGTGCATCCACTTGTGTCTGGGGAATGAGCTGGGCGAAAATGAAGGCGCCGACCTTTGTTGATTCGGTTCAATGGATGGAATTCCATTGTCCTCCGGGAGGTGGTTGCATCGGTTGCCAAGAATGCGTCGAGGGGTGAAAGCCAACCTCAAGTGTGTGCAAAATTATCCCACCTGGTTCGAGAACATCCCATAGTACCTTTGACAAATCTGAGGTGTAGTAGTGCTGGTTGTCGAGGAAGAAGATTGGCTCGATGGCAAGAAGATATGCTTGACCTGTCGGGTGCTTGTCGTGAAGCCTGGCACGAATGGCGAAGTCGTCGGAAGGTGGGCGCCAATCACCGCCAGTGACGGCCAAAGCGGTGCTCCCGCTGGAGCTCGTTGGTTCCGGCTATGTCGTGTGGCTCGTGATCCGTTGATTTAGCGATTTGAGGTGGAACGAGCCTCCGGGGTTTTGGCGGGTCGATGAGGTAGGGGGGTTGATGTGGGTGGCATGTACCTCTTGTCGTCGTCGGTGAAGCTTCGCAACTTGAGGCTTGCTGAAGATGGGAGCGTTGAACATTTGGGTGAGATGGAGCGACGTGCTCCCTATGTAGGGCGCCCTCTGGTGCATCGCAACCCACGGCTTGTTGGCGTGAATCGCATCGGGCGTATGTAGATGTCATCGAGGATGAGGAGCGGACCGGATCGACCCTCGGTCGGCCTGGCCGTCATAGCCAAGTCGTCCCCGGTGTCATGTCCGTCGGCTATTGACGAGCCGTGTGACGAACGTGGTGAAAGGGCGTGAAGCGGACGGCGAGTTGCATCGCGTCGTTCATTGTCGGGCGCCTCCCCATTTGTATGGCCTCCCCCGGTATGGTGTAGAGGCCGTTGGCGGGCTTGGAAGCGTAGGCGTGAGTCGTGCGGGTCCTCGTGCGATCCCCCATTGGGCGCTATGTTGCTAATGAGGTCGCCGTAGATAGACTGCGTGAAGCTGCAAGGAAGAAACCGTGTGCAGGTATCTCTGTCCTCCAGTCGCGCCTGGCTTGGCATACGGATGAACCAGAGAAACACCGCTATTGTCAGGTGGATAGCGGCATACCTCATATCTTTGGTAGAGCTGATATTCCGTTGGCGAGGTGCTGATGGGGTTGCCTTCTGTGCGCCGTTGTCGTGGACCTCATAGTTGTTGACGTCGTTGTCGGCATTGTCGCCCGCAGGAGGGGCGTCGTTGCCATTCGCAACGCCCTTGGGGTCATCGTTGTCATCGACATTGGCGTGGGTGTGCGGGATAAGCGTCATTGATCTTCAGCACGTTTGTAAGGTCCTAGATGGCTAGAGGGGGGGTGAATAGCCTATAAAATTTTTCTACAAGCTCAATTAAACAAACCGATTAGTATAAAACACGGCGTAAAGCGGTTTGCACTAGCTCTGGTGGTCAAGCAAGCCTTCTAGTGACAAGACTAAATAATTCTATGATCTCTAGTCCACACAAAGTCTATGTCACTACTCTAGCTAATGAGCAATCCTAATATGGTCCTTATGCTAGCAAGAACAACCTACACAAGCAAGTGCTAGCTCTCTACTCAAGGTAAACAAGGAAAGTAAAGCAAGAGTGAGAAACTTGTTATACCGACTTGAAGAGGCTATGAACCAATCACCGGGAAGAGGATGAACCAATCAACACAATGTGATGGAGAACCAATCACCAAGACAATGAACAAGTCGATTTGTTCACGGGTTCGCTTGTACACCGACAACTACTCTCGGTTGTGCCGACCAACACAAGGATGGTGTTTGAGCTAGAGGCGGTGCCCTTGCTAGCCTCAACACACCACTCAACAAGTGTGGTACCCAAAGCACGAGCAATGTATTCCTTGCACTTTGTCTTCCCGACGAGGAGTGCGTAATCCTCTCACAAATCAACCGGTGGTGGCCAAGAAACAATCACCTCTTCTTGCCAACGCCTCCACCACTTCACCAAGCCGGCTAGGAGCGGGTGCCTCCAAGAGAAAACGGGAAATCCACCGTCTCACAACGATCCCCAAGTGCCTCTAGATGCAAGAACTCGATGCAATGCACTAGGATCAACTCTTCTCTCAAGAATAAAGCTCAAATCAAGAATGAGAGAGGAGGGAGGCTTGCTTGCTTGCTCAAAGATGTTAGGAGTGATTCAAATGACCAGAGAGAGAGAGCAAGAGGCAGCCAAGGGGGTATAAATACCCCTCACCACGAAATGTGGCCGTTGGGGAGAAAACCACGTTTTTACGCGGCTGACCGGGCCTTGACCGGACTCACCAAAGTGAGTCGGTCGGTGGGTCCGATCACAACCGACAAGCCCAAACCGGCCGGCTGACCCCCCCTCAGAGCTTCGGTCACGCGAGTCGGGGGTCGTGCTTCCACTCGCGATCGGACGCATCCGGTCGGCGCGTCCGGTCACCGTCGGCGCCAGCGTTTGCGAGCTCTCTCGCGAGCGCCCGACCGGACCGTCCGGTCACTTCCGACCCGGCTTCGATCGGTGCATCCGATCACGCCCGAGCTGCGAAAAGTTGTCGTTTCGTCGCCGTTCCTTCGCCTTTGCTCCAAACCGACTTCCGTCACTTGTTTCTTGTTGCCGACACGCCGAAGAACACCTCGACCTCATGTGTTAGCATTTTGAAACCATTTTCGACAAGGGCGGAGTTAGCACTTTAGGTTAGAATGCATGCATATGAAACTTGAACCTAAAGGCACGTGCGGATCGATATGTACGAAAGTTTTCCCTCTTTATAGTACGGCTTATCGATCCTATAATCACCCACACCCTCTATGGTGTCTTGGGTGTGAAATCAAAATCCTATGGTTATACCTTTGCCTTGGGACCTTTGATCTTCAAACTCCACCGAGTTGCATGCTTGATCAACTTTTGGATCACCTCGATCCATCCTCCATGATCACAATGCACCAACTCGGCCCCGACCAATCTCAATCATGTCAAACACTTAGCATTGAGAGATTAGTCCTTAGGTGTCACTAATTAGCCAAAACCAAACAAGAGATCTTCAACGTTGGGGTTGACATTAGTGGTGTTGGTGCTGGAGTCGTCGTCGTCACTGGAGCTGATGTTGTCGATGATCGACATGGTGATGACGAGGACGTCAGGGTGTCGGGGGTGGCGTCGTTGGTGCCAATGGGAGGGTCGTCATCTGGCGCTAAGCGTCCTTGAGGACCTCATTGGCGATCATGGCGCCCATGGTAGCGTCGTTGTTGTCGATGGTAGGCATGGCGATGTCGAGGACGTCGTGGTCGATGGTGGCGCCCTTGGGAGAGCGTCGTTGTCGTTGGTGGCCTTGGTGCGGTGTCGTCGGGATGTCGATGCCGGCGGCGTCGATGTCGATGCTAGCGGCGTCGATGTCGGCGTCGGTGGCGTCGTCTTGTCGCCCATAGTGGCGTTGGCGTTCCGATGCTCCCCGATGTCGAGAGATGACATTGTTGGTGTTGTAGGGACTTATCTGGATCGTTGGTGGAGTCTCACGGCGTTGGCCTAGTTGGGTAGGCTTTTCATCGGCGGTGGTGGGCGTCGGTGGTGGCCTCTGTTCGATCGATGCGGAGCGCGATAGCGGGGGGATCCTCGGGGTAGGCGTACTCGTTGATTGTAGCATCATCGATCTGGGGAGGGTTGGCGTGGCGGCGCCCGATGGGGCGTCGTCGCCGTCGGCGGCCATATGGCGGGGGACGTCGTCGGTGGTGGGCGAGGTGGCGTCGTGGCGGCGTCACGTCGGACAGCAAGGCGCGTCTTGCGGTGTTCTTCTTGTCGTGGCCATCCCGGTCGTCGTGGATGTCGATGGGAGCGGCCATGGCGGCGATGGCGTTGTTGGTGGCGCCCGTGGCCGTGTCGTCGTTGTGCGTCGTCGAGGGCGGGGCTGTTCGTCGAGCTTCTCGGGGAGGCGGTGAAGTTGGCCTGGATTTTCTTGAAGAAATCGGCAAACTGCGCGAATCTCCATGCGGAGCTCGGCGATCATGTGGTATCTATCGGATCTTGGCGTTGGTGGTGGTCGGAAGCCGTCGGTGGTGGGAATCGTTACGGTCTCCGGATACCGGTTGTCGGTTCCGGCTAGATTGGGCGGAATTGACACCCAATTGAAGATCGGGAGAGGAGGAAGGGGTGGTGATGACGGCGGGCGAGGGGCGCGTAGCCGCGCCGTGGCGGTGCGGCGTCGCGTCGAGCGGCCGGGGCGGTCGCGTGGCGATGATGGCGGCGGCGGCTGCGGGCAGGAGAGAGAGAGCTGGAGAGATAAGCTGTTTTGGGAGCTACCCTTTTAATTTTTACCTTAAGATCCAAACGATTACATGCCCCTTGTATTTATAGTCAGGGGAGACTTGCACCTTAAGAAATATCAAGGAGGTTTCCTTATAGATTGGAATACCTCTCTTACAAGCAATTTATTTCTTTCCTTAATTATTTATTCCCTAAATAATTATTACTTAACGACGAAGCGAAGGGATGACGAGGCTGCGGTGGCGGCGGCGGCCGGCGGCCGGCGCAGCGCGTGCGCCAAGCCCACTTGGGCTGGTGGCCTTGCCCCCCTTGGGGCCCATCTATTTGGGTCATGACGGTCGCCTCCTTGAGTTCCATACGAGAGAGGAGATCAGCCTTTCGCGATTTTTTTTTTTGTACCGTCGAATCCCTCTCTTTCCGCCCCCTCAGATCATTTGAGACTTTTCGCATTGTAAGGAATTCGACCCTCGGATTTTCTCATAAATAAATGTACAAAATTAATCCAGTTTAAATTTATAAGAAAAAATACAAAAATTTTGGGATTTTTACTCCTCACGCCCTCATGAGTGGGGCAAGCTCTTCTATTCTGGTTCATAGTTTCTCTTGGCAATATGGTTCATAGGTAGGTCAATTAGAATTTATGAAAAAATTTGAAAATAAATTTTAAAAAATTATCCAAATATTTTTCTAGAGTAAAATGTGTATTTAAAAATACTAAAATCTGAATTAATGCTAGGAAACCATAGAAAATTTGTTTTAACTCGAATAGACTAAATTCATGCTCTACCTTTTTATTCATTCCTTATAATTATTCAATTCAAATATTATGTAGTCTTCTACAATTTGGAATTAGGTTAAAATATGAAATGGAGGATGCAGACTAAGACAAATCCTTGCTGGTAATAGCGTAAATCCTTGTGCAAACTGTTGTTCTCCAGTAGCAAAGTCTGGAGATATGCATGGACAATTTCAATAAAAAATATAATTAAATTTTAAATTTCTACTTGACTCATTGGACCATTAGCGGTCGCCGCATGTGTTCATCATTGTCATTTGTAGTGCATTTTTGAGCCACATCACCACTTCCGTTGGTGATGTGGCTCATCTAAGACGATATGGTGTTGTGTAAAGCCAAAACCGCTTATGAAAATTGGACAGCTTCAAAAGTTGAAAGAGACAATAAAATTTGAATTTTTTTATTAAACCGGTACAATCCCTCTTTTATATTATCTTTTTATCATGTTAATAAATTTTAGGTCTAACGACATTGGGGACCAATGAGAGTTTGACAGATCTGTTGTTCTTCTTTAGATCTTACTCCCTCCGTTCCAAATTGTAGTTCACTTTAGCTTTTTTTTTAGATACATTGCTTTTGCATTGCACCTAGTTATACATTATGTCTAGATACATAGTAAAAGCAATGCATCTACTCCCTCTGTTCCCAAATTGTAGTTCACTTTGGCTTTTCTAGATTCATTTCATTTACTATGTATCTAGACATAGTGTATAACTAGGTGCATAGCAAAAAATGAATATATCTAGAAAAGCCAAAGTGAACTATAATTTGGAACGGAGGGAGTAGAAAAACTAAAGTGAACTACAATTTAGAACGGAGGAAGCAATAGTTAGGTGCTTATCAGAGAAAGCAGTTTGTTGGCTTTCGATACGGTGATCTCAACTTCTTTCTTGTGGTCTGTTAAGATTTGGAATCTTAAACACTGTTTTGATGGTGAAGGATTGCAATCATGTGTTTCTTGGATGATTCCTTTAATTTAATTGGTTACTGAATCTTGTTGTCAGCAGCCAGTGGATTTTGCGGTCTTCAAAACCATGTTTAGCGAGGGTGTTTGTAGGTGGGTTTTTTTTTTTGTTGTTTTTTTTTTTGCAGTGCGATCTTCAAGTTTCGACAGACAATGGATGTTTGAAAAAAAGACGACTGATTTGGTCTTTGATATACTCTTACATTTTATATGTATAAGAGGTCATTTGCATCTTTTTGTCCATCGGTTGTACTAGCCTTTGTTTTCTTTATTTTTAAATAATAAATCTTTGTTTTCCTTAAAATATATCATATGTGAAAAAAAATTCTTTTGAGTGTTTTTTTTTTTTTTTAAAAAGGGTGCTAAGGCCCTCATTTAAAAAATAATGCTGTAGTTGAAGAAGATTAGTTGAAGTTTTTCCCGAAATGGTATCCAGTGAAACTGATAGCCCATGAGCCAACACAAAACCTGAAGGCCCATTTCATTCCGCGTTCTCGGCTCCCGAATCACGCGTCCCTTTCCTTTCTCCCTACTCAGACCCCTGGCTGAACCCCTCTCACTTGGCGGCGCCGACGGGTTCGTCGTCGTCGGCTCTTTCGCCGGAGACAATCATCCGCCTGGTATGTCAGCCACTTTCCTCCCCTTTCCATCCTGCTATGCGAAATCGAGCACCCCAAACCCTAATGCAGGCGGATCTGACGCAAAGCTGCTGTTTTTCTCTCCACATGAACAGGAGAACGAAAGGGATGTTCGATTGGCTCTAGTTAGCCAAAGAGGGAAGGCCATCAAGGATACGAGGGCTTGTTCTCGCCATGTCTCGGTCACCACACCTCCCACCCCGCTGCCCACCGCTGGGTCCTCAGATCACTCGCAGGGATGACAGCATGTTCACGCAGAGCTGCAGGTTTCCATCTGGTGATCCGTTCTTGGGTGAACCGCCGTGCTGGTTCGATGATCTCCTCGCAGATTCTGGGAAAGCTCCCAGGCTTCCTCCCCTCAGAAGGGCCTGCAGCGATTCTGATGCCATCTTGGATGCGCTGTCGACATTCAAAGCCCGATTTATCCAATTGAGGAAGGCGACCTGAACTCAGGCGGTGAAGGTGAGGACTTGTTGGATGCTACTGGTGAAGGTGGTGAAAGCGGTTCTGTGGTTGAGGCTAGCTGTGTTTATGGTCCCAATTCACCAAGGCAGAAGAGTAGGCTGACGTCTTCAGAGAGTTCCATGGTTAATGCCGTGCTTGAGAATGTCCCCAGCAACCCCTTGCAGTACCTGACCATCGATGTCTCCAGTGGAGTGAATGGTAATGTGGCCAATGGAACTGCTGATGCCAGTGATGCTTTTGGCCATCCTGATCAAGACAGGTCGTTTAGAAGGTACACTTATGTTTCTGAGTGAAATATCTAATGTACTTTCTTGAGTATTCTTTGGTTCAGAAAGTAATGGTTCCTGCCAATCAACAACATTGTTGCTTTTATAAACTGGAATTCGTAGTGAAAATGCTAGAAGTGTATAAATTATATCAAGTGCAGATGTGAACTTGTGGTCTTGCCAACAGAAAAGGAACATGACACTACTGCTTTGCATAAATTAAATTAACTGATGGTGCTTTTTATTGTGTGGCATTGATAATTTTGACTTATGTCACCAGCATTACCATTTACCAATGCCAGGTAGGATTATTGTCGTATGATCTCGGCAGCATAAGTAGTTCAAACCATGTGTATATGTGAGTTTGTAAATCCTCATTGCTTGAATGATCTCGGCAGCACAAGTAGTTCAAACCACGTGGATATGTGAGTTTGTAAATCCTCATTGCTTGAATATATTGTAAAAGCAACAATTTCATTTAGTTTTTATAATGCTAGCCTCGAGATTGTTCAACAGTCAGTCTATGTTATGTGTCAATCAAATTCTTATTTTTCGAGATGTGTACATTGCGTAGTCTCTGTACAATTAAAAAGGGAGCCTGAACATCATTATACCAGGAGATTCCAAATTGTAAGACTTTCTGGCTTTTCTAGATACATACTTTTTTTTATGCACCTCAATATACATTTTGTCTAGATACAAAGTAAAAGCCATGTATCTACAAAATCCAGAATGACTTACAGTTTAGAATGGAGGGAATATTTTTTCTTCTCAAAACTACAGGATAGCTGCATGTCATGTCATTAAGAGGAAAAGGAATGAGAGTCATGTTAACTGCAAAGCACGTGTCATTGAAAATAGGACACGACCAGCCCAACCAGAATCTAAGAGTTCTGTGTCATTCGACCTTAGTCAGAGCCCCTGTCATGCACCAAGAGCTTCATTCATTAGCGACCTTCTGTATAAGGCTCTGAATATTTGGAGGGAAGACCTAACACGCAAAGCATTCCTAAATTTCCATACTTCCCAGGCCACCAAAATAATAAGGGGAATTCAGCCTCTTGCACATCTCCTTGGAGGTGCCAAAGCTGCCATGGAAAGTTTCTGAAAGACCAAAGTCCAAACCTGCTGGGTAAACACACAGGTTATTAGGATGTGCTGCAGAGTCTCCTCAGCCTGATGCCCTGATCACAGAGAGGGGCAAGCTGGTGGGGAGCCAGCGGTTGGTGAGGTGACTAGTGTCCAACTAGTTGGCTGATTAGATTAGAGGCACTAAATGTGCTAACTAAATTAGTGGTAGCTTTCAATGCTAAGCAATTAGTTTAGAGAAGTTTTCTTTGTTAATGGTGTGCATCTTCCCATCTTGGACACATTCAATCAATTCTAAATAGTGCTAGAAAAATTGTAATGTGTGCCTTCTAATGGATTAATGTCCTTATGCTGAATCACATTTTCTGTGTTACTGTTACCGTGAGGGCTGATATTCAAGCAATGACTCCTGATGTTTACTGCTCTACTCACAGAAATTCATGACTAAGGCTTCCATTTATGGGTTTGATGTTACCAAGTCAATATACAGTATTATCTTTGCATTCACACCACACATTTCTAATGTTTTGTGTTCTTCTCGTCGCGTAATAGTTTAGGTTTCATACAAACAGTTTTTATTTTATGGATGTTGAACTTTTCTAGTTGAAACATCACAAGGCAAGAGAAAACATGTCATGTCCTTTGAGTTTCGACATTGATGCCTACTCAGCAAATCAACACTTTTGCAGGCGTTCAGGACAAAGATCTAGGGTCGGAAGCTTCAATACATTGCTGAACTTGAAAGAACTGTTGACTCACTTCAGGTATTTATGTTGATGTTTTATTTTATTTTAATGTCGTGGGTTTCATAGTAATTGTTTTATGAGAATAATGCCATTTTATTCTTTCAGAACATGGGAGCTGATTTGGCTGTCAGAGTGTCATCACTTTTCCAGCTTCATAGTGCTTTATCAATGGAAAACAAGCAACTGAGGATGCAGATTTCCAGTCTTCAGCATGCAAAACTGATTAAGGATGGTATGCCTGAGAAATATTGTGCTCCTTTTTGTGTCATTAGAGCTACTTTAGTGTATAATTTAGAGTTTTAGACTGCATCCTTTTAGTAACATGTGGTCCATTGAATATCTGTAGTTGTGCAGCAAGAAAATAATGTGACCATAGACAGAAATATCATGCGCTCTATATTTTTAGTTCATAAGTGGAAACAGTATTGCTGTTGAGCCAGATGTTACGAGATGGGGTTCAAAGTTTTTATATTTGATTCAGTAGCATGCTTCTGGTTCAACTTTGGTGCAATTTGTGCTTAAATGTTAAATGCAGTTCAATGGTGTTTGATAATAAAAATAGTAATTAGCTATTTACACAGGCTTCTGAACTCCACATAAGGATGGTCTTGCCTTTTTACCCAACATTGCTGTTCTTTTAATTGTATTTTTGGTTTTTACCTCCACACAATAGTAGGAACAGTTACCATCATTTATTCTTCAGTATTTTGGCCAATAATAAACATAAAAGCCTTCTGCTCTTGTTCAGCTAATCATAGCCAGGTGCCTAGGTGGAAGTTGGATATCCATGGATGTCCAATGGATAGTCTCTAGCTCAAAAAAAATGAACTAGCAAGAGGTGGTACCCTACAAAAATTTGAATTTCTAGTTCATTTGTCAAAATCCATGGATATCAAATTAGATAAGCCTTCCACCTTGAGCGGTGCTATATCCACAGCTCTGTTAAGACAAAATAAAATCACAAAAACATTGCAAATATAGTCCATGGAGGGTTGGTAACCCCTTTCAGGTTTCAAGTTCAGATCAAATAACTTCTGTTGATAATAGCTTTTTCCACCCTTTTCTAGTTTTAATATTACAGCTTGATCTACACTGTGCCACAAATTTCTGTAGAACTATTTTCATAGGGATAATCTGAAATATAACTTTGCACATGCAAATTGTTTCTGTAGTTCCTTTTGTAATTAATTCCCTGACAAAAATAATATATGTTTGCATTGTTGCATCTATCAATACTAGGTATGAACTATTTGGCACTCCTTCCTAATGTTTCTCAATGAGTATGAAAATGTTGTGGTTATCTAGCTAAGTATGATGGTTCTGGAACATGGTTCAATATAAGCCTAAATGAAATGCTTTTGAAATGAACTCCGCAGGTCAGGCGCATGCCCTAAAGAATGAAGCTGAAAGGTTGAAGCAGATGTCTGCCCGTCATCGCGGAACAGAAGCGTCACTTCCTGTTATGACCCGAGCTCTTTCGGGCAGGCGGCGTCTGCAGTCAATTGGCAGATGCCTGACATGGCAAAAGCTCAGCCTGAGCGACAGCTCTGTCTCCCCAAGGCGCGCTACGGTCTGTGACAGCAGCCAGCCCTAACACCCCTCAGAAGAAAATCGGCGTTACCCTAGATAACTTTTGCTAACCTTACCCAGGCATAGAGTTGAGGGCCCACCTTTGACTAGGAGAGTAGGGTTTATCAGTCGCTTTAGCGGAAATTTACAGAGGCTATCAGCTTAGTATCTCGTAGAGTGCTGCAGTTGACTCCCCAGATTTGAGAACTGATGAAGTGGAGCAACTTGGCATCCCGTTTAGCAGCTGCAATCTACTCGTTTTATGCTCCAGCATATATTGAAGTAAATTTGCAGACCATCTCCCAATCCATGTGTTGGGCCAATGTCGCTCGTTCATTGTGGTTGCTATATCTATTGCCGTTCGTAGGCTTTAATGGTGCTCATTTCAAGCTGTGATGGTGGTCAGATTATTTCCTGTTGTCACTGCATTCTGTATGTGGTTGTGTTCATGTTCTCATGGGAATGCATCTTTCTACTGCGAGCCTGTGTTGCCGTTTAGACGATGGCTTGTAGATAAGCTCTACTACTGCGCACAACTGCAGTTTTTATTGACGCTTGAGTGAGGTCCATGGCGTGGGTGTGGGGAGAAAAAATGTAAGAAAGATTCGATGTCAAATAATTCTCCATGCTTTCCAGTGGCTACCAACCTGCATAGGCCTAGAACTAATTCAATGGTAGTGGTAGGTCACTGCGCGCGCATGTGTCTGTCCAGCAGTTGGGTGATGCCTCTGCTTTTGCGAGGATGTGTTAGTCTGAGGCAGAGTAGCCCTGTTGATTGATAAGGATCGAAATTTTTATGAGAATTACATAGTACACTGTAAGCGTCCGACACACTTTTCATAATCTTGAGCCAACTTAGGATGTCTAGTTTTCTTCTTAATCGCGGCGAGGAAAGCTATGGCGCACTAAAATTCATACATGCAATTGTATAAAATCCATTTAGCAACTTGCTAGCAAATTGTAAAAATTTACTCTGCATTTTTATGCAAGCATAAGTAACGTAATAGTAAGTCTTAAATTCACCTAATGACATGATTTCTTACTCTTTTGAGTTTTGTTTTTTCAGCGAACCGGTCGCACAAGATCTTTGGTCTTCCTCAGAACCGATGGAGGCATAGGATCCACAATTATTTTGATTATTACAATATAATTTGTCTTGCTTTTGAGCCTACTCTGCCACCACATCTTAACCGAAGGTACTGGTCATCATAGGAAAAAGGCCCAACAGATGTGTTGAAAGCTCCGCTTCTGCCTCCCTCGTGCCTTTCTCTTGCTGTCGCAAACTACTTTAACAAGAAAAAGGCCAGACATAGAAAGGAAGCACGGCTTGGTCCTGACTCCTGAGTCCTCACTCCTTCCATCCCGAGAGGGCCTCGTCATGACAAGAGTTGATGGGAGCTCGGCAGCGAGCAAAGCGCTTGAATTCAGCTTGACGCCCTGACGGACATGGTCACACGGTGCTGCAGGCTGGAACAGGACGCGGGCGACGAACGGCGATGCGCCCACCGACACGGGTCGTGGGCGATTGGAGGGTGTGTGGTCGCAGTCGGTATCCGAAGTCCAGTTGATGCCGTGGCTAGACGAAATGATGGATGCCAGTAATAAGTTTTTTATTACTGTGCTTAGCTGCCCCACAGGCTATGTTCCGCCTGTATATACACTAATCTCTGTAAATGCGACTAAGTTGACACAAGAGGTGAATCTAGGATATTGTCACTGGCACTACGGGAATCGGGAGCTCGGACACTCGGCAAACGCTTTGCCGAGCGACACAAAAAAAAAACCTTGACAAAGACCGTTCGCCGAGTGTCATTTATTGGGCACTCGGCAAATTGCTGACGGCGGTAGCCATGGTTCACGGTGGGCCGATATTTGCCGAGTGTCTCACTTTGCCGAGACTATCTTTACCGAATGTCTATTCTTTACCGAGTGTTTTGCTTTACCGGTAGTGTGGGGTCAAACACTAACGGGATGTTTGGATGCCGCCCTCGCCTGGACATGCCTGCCGGGCAAATCATCCCAGCCCGAGGCGATCAAAATCCGGCGCTGGTGAGCTGCCTGGTGCGAAGCTGCCTGGGAGGCAGTAACCAAACAAGCCTTAAGCAACATGGTCATGTACTCATGTCAATTCTCTATTTGAAAGAGTAATTTGCAGGTGGATAAAAGAACTTTTAGTGAGTTTTTAAAAGTTATCAGTGTCAAATGACCCTAATGAATACATGTAGGTTCGCCCCGGTTTGACGGATATTAAAATTGATGAGATCACTAGAACCATCTTCCTCTCGATGTTAATTGATACGCTTGCCAACTTGAGAATTTAAATCTAGATAGACAGGTTTCGTCAGAAGTAATCTAAAATGGACATATGCATTAACAGATTTTTCATAGAGTGGCATGCTGAATTCTGCCGGATAGACAGAGGGGCAGGGCGAGATGTGCAAGGAAGAAGACTGAAAATATCAGAGGTGGAATAAAAAGCTGTTTGGCTGTCAATTTTGCCGCAGGGCTTTGATTTGTCTATCGAACGAATGAGTTTCCATAAACTAGCTGGCAACTAGCATCTCTGCCCTTTAGGGCTTTTAAAAGTTTATATATCCAAATCAACATGAGACATGTTTGATTTGCAGATGGACATTTAAGTTTACAGGGCACACACAGGGCTCATCTGCAGTCGGTGGGGAGATAAGGAGCCAATGGAGGCCACATATGTGACGCCACGCTGGGGAAGGTTCTCTGATCAGAGTGTATGTACTACGGACGGGCCGTGTGCTCCTCCGTCGGCGTTGGGTAGGACAGATGGACTCGACGTGGGAACTACCAACATGATGATTGAAGAAGGCGCGCCCGACGCATTGGCGCGTGCTGCGTGCTTGTTACGCCCCACCCACCAACCTTCTCCACTATGCCCGGGACAAATGCCCCGCCAAGGAGGGACAATCAACTTTGTATATACTAGCAGCATTCCAAAGCACACTGATGGTCAGATCTTGTGTTGGATGGTGAAAAACAAAAGAAATAACCAGCCGTTCCTTTTCTAGACCCACATCCATGCCATTTCCAAACAAGACAAGGCGTACTAGAAAATGCTAGCGTGTAAACAGATGTACATATAGGCAGGTACTGCTTGTATTGTTTTTCATCATTTAAAACTATATATAGTAGTAGTTTTGCATTGATTGGCAGATAATACGTATTGACAATGTGTAAAACTTCCCTTCCTATTTTTCATAAATTTGATGCACGAGCTCCCTACGGCCACCGCTGAACAAGAATAGTCCAATTTGGCACTACTATAATATAGTTGATGGAGTTTGATGTTGTCTCTCCAACTCCAACACGGATATATCTTTGTGCGCTCCAACTGTAAAACCATTTATCACTACCACATTAGCATCCTCCTCATCTTTTTCTTCCAACTATCGCCACCCGTGGCTTGGAATAAGGATGGGGGTGGAGCGATCCATGGACATCCTCTAGTTCAACTTAATGCAAAAATAAGGAAATCAATTGTCTAATAATTAGCTCTTTAAGTTGAAAATAGAGGAGAACCGCAGATACTCATTGGAGCACCATCACCATCCGTCCTTAGTTTGGGAGACGTTGATCTTATGATCCGTCAAGACACTAGAGCTAGCGTTGCCTTGTTGAACGTTGGCTTTGATGTTGCACAAACTACATTGCTTCGTTAAGGCTCCAAGGCATAGAAATTGCGCGTGACGAAGCAAAAAAGCCACTGCATTGTTTGAGTACTTCACCGCAATTCTTGGTTCAAGCTTTTTTGAGCATACAAGAATTAATCTTGAAGCCTTAGGCCTGCAATCCAGCGACCTTGGTGACCTTGACGTTGCTTCTTGTAGGCAGAAGTTTTGTCGGTAATGAGACAAGGCGCTAGGACCGGACGTGTTCACTGGGCTCTTCTACGAACACTGTATCAAACAAGCCCTACAGATGTAAAAACAATATACATGATTAAAACTAGGAAATTGAAGGTACTCTGTTTACAAAGATTGATGGACGTACCCAAGACAACCGTCGGGCACCGTTCCTGTGGATTAAAAATCAAGCGTGGCTGAGTGAATCTCAAGCTGGCGTGTGTAGTTCCCGCCGTCGCACGCACTCATGCAAGGTCAAAAGGTGGACACGAATCTCAAAGCATATGCACAAGAAGCACAACCCGACCTCCCCGTGGCAGACCCGCTGGCTCGCCCACCGGATGAAGTAGGTACCGAATTAGCAGATGGAAGGAATCTTCTTCGGTTGAGACGTTGCTTTCCGCTACACCTCCTCTGTTCAAGCTACCTCAACCCTGCAACGAGGGTTACCCAATCGTCCATTCATGATGTGCTAGCAGCCTAGCACGGATCCCTTTTGAGTGCCACATGCGCTGTGTTTGTGTTGTCTAGTGTAGCGTACTAGCACGCTTGGTGTGCCACTACGGATTTTAATAAAAGCCATTACGCTTTCCTACACCGCACGGCTCAGTCACCCACCCACTCAGAACGTACGAAATCCCCAGCAAGCTCAAGCTCAGCTCAGCTGCTCACAGTCTCACACCCTCACCCACAGACCACACAGACAGCGGAGCAGAGTAGCTAGTGAGCTGCAGCAGTCCAGGTTGTGAGCCAGCCATGAGCAAGGATGACAAGCACCACCGGCACGAGCACCACCTGCGTCGCTGCTGCGGGTGCCTGGCGTCGTGCCTGCTCGTGCTGGTCCTCATCGTCGCCTTCGTGTCGCTGGTCATCTACCTCGCGCTGCGCCCCTCAAGCCGTCCTTCTACCTGCAGGACCTGCAGCTCCGGCGGCCCATCTCGCTGGGCGACCCGTCGCTGACGGCGTCGGCGCAGGTGACGCTGGCCTCCCGCAACCCCAACGACCACGTCGGCATCTACTACAAGCGGCTCGACGTGTTCGTGACGTACCGCGACGAGGCCGTCACGGTGCCCGTGTCGCTGCCGCAGCAGTACCAGGGACACCGCGACGTCACCGTCTGGTCACCCGTGCTGTCTGCCGAGTCCGTGCCCGTGGCGAGCTACGTCGCCGACCAACTCAAGCAGGACGTCGCCGAAGGCTTCCTCGCGCTGCAGGTCAAGATCGACGGCCGCGTCAAGTGGAAGGTCGGCAGCTGGGTCTCCGGGAGCTACCATCTCTTCGTTAGCTGCCCCGCCATGCTCACATCGGGGTTCCCCGGCGTCGGCGTGGGCATGGGCGTGGGCGCCGGCGGCAACAACACCGTGTCGTCGCTCAAGTTCGCGCAGCCAACAGGATGCAGCGTCGAGGTGTGATGCGATGCACTGACGACGCACTCGAGCACGACTGTTGCCAAGTACTGCTACTCAAATTTGTTCTTGTTGGGTACACCGTTAATTATATTACGCTGTTAAATTGTGTTCATGTCTCATTCTCTTGTGGTAGAATAAATTTCTGTTGCAGGCCATGCATATAGCTGTTCAAAAACTTGAAGTCAAATGTACCAAACATGTATTAATTATTTACTTCCGTCCGTGCATTCTCCTCAAATGTATTAGGTATGTATAATGGAGTAACTAGTAACGACTAGAGAGTACTCCCCCGTCCTAAATTAAAGACGTCCCAACGTTGAAAGTGCTTGACTCCCTAAGTAAAGTGTTGTCCAATTGTGTTTTTCTTTTCATTTCAAACAGATGGAGTAGTTGTTGTCAAAAAAAAAAAAAAAAAAACAGATGGAGTAGTTTTGTTTCTTCCCGTCATAGTACCAGTACAGTCACACAGTACATGGGCGAACGCGTCAAGCCATCAACGTCCAGGGCAAGTACCAAACTAAACGTTCCTATACAGGCACACGTACGATACGTACAGCACGTATATACGTTAAATAAAGTGGCATTAGGCGACGCGTCACATCGTTCAATAGCTACAGATCCTACATGCATGGCGCCGCGCCGGTGAGACAGCGACAGCTCGCCAGCCATTCCATCAGGAGGCAGAAGTCCCTTAATTCTGCACCAAAATTTAGAACGATGGACTGAATTAGCAGTGTCCTCTGTTCGGCTGATGATTACTGATAAGCCTGCCGTTTGTTTTGTCGTTAGAGAAAACAGTATACCGTGGTTGATGTTTTTAAAAAAAGTATACCGTGGTTGATAAGCAAGGTTGATAACTTTAAAGGAACATGGTTCTTAACAAACCTGACTACTGATTAGGCGGAAGAAATTGTACTACTGTGTTTCCTCTAGATAGATCAAGATTATTAATCATGGTCATACGATTAGTCACCTCTTTTAGAAGATTGCCAAGTTGCTTGCCAAAAATACTTGCTCAGTTGCTCTGCCTTAAAGAGAGAAAATCTGTTTTCCCTTAACTAAATTTACCTTTAGCTATCATGTTTATAATGGTTATCAATTTTATGATGTAAAACAAGTGTATACATAACATTAACATTTCTAGTGTCAAAGGTGGGCCCAATATTTGAAATTTCAAAGATAAAAATAGTGGATAGATTCAACTCTACTTTTGAATATGTATTTTTAATTTGTTGTACCCTCGAATACCACTGACCAGCAAAAATGTTGGGTATTCATTACTCAATGAATACTGTTGAATACACCCCCTGCTTTGGGCCTCCTTAGTGACAATTGCAAATAGCTAGCTAAATGAGGTATAGAAATTGGAAAAAATAAACATTGTAGTGGAGAGTTTTGTGAACTGTGAGAGGAGTGTTTTTAGAAGATCGTGCTAGATTAGCCATTTGAAAGTCTCTAGCTATTTGATCTATCTCCTTGATAGCCAATGAAATCCCTCTTGGACTATCTATTTGGAAACCATTGGGGATGCCCTTAAGTACTTGTAGTGGCTGAATTTATGTGAAGCTATGAACACAAATACGAGTAAGAAGTTTTATTCCCTCCATCTTAAAATTTTATAGTGCAGAATTTATGTGCAATATAAAGCCAAATTTTTTTTGAAAATGTTATATAGAAAATAATGTTAACACTTATACCATTAAATAGGTTTATCATAAAAATATAATTAAATATTAATCTAACAATACTTATTTGGTACCATAAATATTAGTAATTATTTTTATTTAAATTTGATTAAACTTAGAATTAAGTGGCCTAAAGTTGTTTTTTTATCCAAGGGAGTACCAGTTATTAATTATAGAGGCAATGAGCCACCGATAAAAGCTTATGCTTCTAATCAGAAAGCAAACGGACATGGATCATTGCAAGTTTGCAGGCATCGAGGTGACGCAGATATCGTTTGTTCAAAATGAGCATGCTAACGGGCATTTTGCCCCTGACATTATCGTGTGCTTTTCATCATTTGATTGAGAAAAAATCTTCTTTTTTGTGAGAAAAAATAAGAAGATTTCTATACCTGCTTCAATGTTTTCGGACCGGCCCACGTAATGTGCATATAGGCTGCTAACTCGGGCCGCATCAGTTATACGGCCTAGCATAGGAAAAAAGTCTGAAGTCACTTCCCCAACTATCGCGAAAGTTCATTTTTCCTCCCTCAACGTCAAAACCGGACAAATCACCTCCCTCAACTTTTCAAACCATGCAAATTATCTCACTCGGCGGTTTTGAGGGCGGTATTACTACAGTAACAGCGGTTTGCCTTTTTCTTTTTAAAAAAATTCGGTTGAATCTTTGAAAAATCATAGTAAATCACAGAAAAATCATAAAATAAAAAATCCAATTTTGTTAGACTCCACGTAATTATATCTACACAATGAATATATAAAAAAAAAAAATACAAAATCTTCGTAGCAAAAAAACTTTATATTAAAGTATATCATATTATATATTTCTTGTGTAAATCTAATCATGTGGAGTCTAACAAAATTAGATTTTTTATTTTATGATTTTTTAAAGATTCAACCAAAAAATTTTTAAAAAGGAAAAAAACAAACGCTGTATTCTTGTAGCAATACCGCCCTCAAAACCGCTCGAGGGAGGTAATTTGCATGGTTTGAAAAGTTGAGGGAGGTAATTTATCCGGTTTTTGCGTTGAAAAGAAGTAAAGTGAACTTTCGTGATAGTTTGGGGAGGGAATATTCACTAGTGAGGGAATATGGACTTTTTCCGCCTAGCATATGCCCACCATGTCAAACGGCCATGTACGCCTTGTTTTTTGGCCCACTGGTGAATACAGTAGTAGGCCAACATCTTGTGCAAACTCTATCCGCGCTCGCGCCGATCTCGCGACCTACGCGGCCTGCTGCACATCCTGAAGGGCCGGTGGGATGGGGCGGGCTATCGTGGCCCACGTGATTTATTTTGGTTTGCTATTTAGAAATGCGATTACCTAGTTCGTTTTTTAATTTTGTTTGCACCACTACGTTGGTTATTACGACAAAATTATAACCTGTTTAGGAGGGATGTACTAGGTCTTCACCAACACCAACATCTACTATATCATCGTCATTTGTGATGTCAAAACTTTGTTGTTGAAGACAACGTCATTTCCTGGTATTCCAAATTGTACGCATCGCACATGCACATAAGAAAAAGCGTTGCACTTCCTTTTTTTTCCTCGACAAACATTCACCACCTTAAAAAAACTCTAAACAAGTGGCGGGGAGCTCTTTTCCAGCCTATAGATTTCCATGCACGGCTCGAGGCACGCCGCTTTGTTTTGGCCCGGCCGGAGGTAACGGGCTCGGGCTGGCCCGACCGAGCGGCGGTGAGTGTTTGGGCTGCCCCCAGCATGAGGCCTGGCTCGGCCCGGCACGGTTTTTAGAGACAGCCTAGTGGTGGCCCGTTGTTTGGCTTGTTAAGGATCCTCACTTCCCCAGCCCATTGTTTGGCCACTAACCCTAACTTCACTCATCCCACCCCCGCCCCTCCCTCCCAAGTCCCAACCATGCGATAGCGCCGGCTGCGCCGCACCCCATGGCAGCGCGCGGCTCGTCTCCCCGACCTACGACCACGAGCACGCGGCACGCCTTCCCTCCCTCAATCCCCCTTCTCCCTCGTGTGCGGCGCCATCCATCCGCGGCTATCCCTCTCGCGCGGTGGCGGGAGCATGTCGAGTCGCGAGCACGCCGGCACCGGCCACCACTTCCGCTCGGCAAGATTTGCCATCTCTACAAAGGGTGGCGCGACGACCAACGCCTCGGGTCCTCCTCAAGCGCCCGGCAGCCACCTATATATGTCGCGGCGGCGCACCGGCGATGGCCACCTGCCATGGCGGCTCGCTTTGCTCTCCCCTTCCATGCCTCGGGCCTGGACAACTGCGAGAGAGGCTGTGCCTCTTGGGCTGGCCCGACATGAAACCGGCCTGAGCCGTGCTTGGGCCGTCGACCGGGCACCGAAAGCCCATGGCGGCACAGCTCGCGGGGCACGGCGTGCCATGGTGGCCTGGTACAAGCCGGCCCGGCATGGCACGAGGCCGGGCGGGCCCGGCGGGCCTGTTGGAAAACTATTGTCCAGCCAGCCCAAAGCAGCCATATATATTTGAGTATTTATTTAATAGTAGCAGGGTACTTTGCATCAAAGAAGTGCAACAACTAATTGACGACGCATTCTTCACAACCTTTCACAAAAGCATGAAAGCCGACGCTTTTTCTTTGGTCCCCTCAATCTCTAGGCTTGTCTTGGGATTGCCACCTTCTTTGTCATGCATGCATAAAGCTACGTGCTCGATCTGCCCTCCATCCATAGCATAGCCCACCCCACATGAAACAAAAAGCTCACACACATTACATTCTCACCTCTAGTATCATATATTCTTCTATTCTCTCGTTCCATGGTACCAAAGGGCAAAGGCTCTACTTGCTACATCTTTACTGTGAGCTCCGTCGTCCTGCAGTTGTTTCCATGCATCTCCCCTTTTGACCAGTCCACCATGTAAACACCAACAATTCAAATGAGCCCTTTTCCTCCCATGCATTTCTTTGTTCTACAAAATATATGGCGCACACACAAAGAAAGAGCAAAAGGAGGCAGTAAAAGAGACGGAAAGCAGTAGAGAGCACATGGAACAAGTATCATATGGCGGTTGCTGTCTAGGCCTTTATTGATCGAACTGGCTACATATATCATATATGTGTATGTATAGCGCAGCTGCATGCTCATGATGCTTCATGCAAAGGTGATGGAAATCGATCACAGCCAATTCCTTTGGATCCCAACCAAAGCCATATTCATGATTGTCCACTCTATCTCCCAGCTACCACTGGACTGGAGCCATATATATGCATACTATCGTTATACGTGCGTTCATCATCACTACTGATACCTACTCTACCTAGTTGCCTGGATACCTAGCTAGTCTGCCATAGCGAGAGATCCAAGAACTGCTCACTTTGACGCTGCAGAAGAACGCATAATACGCTCATCGGTCTTCTCTACGCTTTCTTCTTTCTTTCATACGATCGCATGAAAAGAGGCGCTGATCAAAAGAGGAAAAATGAGAGAAGAGAGAGAAGCCTAGAGCGAGCGAGGCGGCCTGCTTTCTCCTCAAAAGTCTCTAGCAAAAGCCCTCTCTGCGACGTAGAAACTTTGTCTCTCCATGCATGACTCTTCTTTGATTTACAGGTTCATATTTATCTAGCTTTGATTCAAAGTTTCAAACAATTTAGACACTGATCTGCCTAATTCAAAAAATAACATGCATGAACATGATGTCGTGAAGGGACAAGCTGAGCGAGTGTGTGATCAGTTCACAGATGTATATATACATCAATTAACTTCAGTTCACACATGTATACGCAATATACATCTGTGATTGTGAACATGATGTCGGCCAGGGAACCCAAAGACAATTGCAATTAACTTCATGCGCATGCATCAATGCCTATATAGAAGAATATGTACCATCAACATAGAAATATAAGAACAACGACATTAATTCAGTTAAATAAACTAAAATAATGCAAAGTGACGATGATTTGAATGAAACTACACATCTAGTTTAATTTGCTAGGGTGGTGAATCACACAAAATACTACACATCTCATTTATTAGTTTAATTCGATCTTTTTATGAGTTAGCTAGCTAGACTACTTCATATATCCAGCATATATATACAGAAAGATGAAGGATCCTGATCACGCTAAAAAGTGTGTATGTATGTTTGCACACACTGTACATTCACTTTGAAAAGGAGAGAAAAAAGCGCAAGCAGCAGGCACGGAGGATGCACTTCCATTACAAGCAAAATTCATGGATCCATCTCCCGAAACCGAAAGATGCCCAATCCCTAGGGATGCATGCATATGAATGATCGAGCAAGCTGGGGCAGCCTGATCAAAGTTAGATTCTAGGGTACGTTGTCTCATGATTGTCCACAGATTATTGGAGGGAAGAAACTAACATGATGATTTGAAAAGAGCTGGCAGCTTCCAAGTTTTATATCAAAGTCTAGCTAGGATGCCTGCTTGGTTTCAAAAAAGAAGGTACCAAGTTGAGCGCATAATAACTATGTTTTCATCAATGTGGCGTATAGCCTCGCTCGGTCTCAAACTTTTCTCTTTACCCTTCCCTTTCTAGCAATGTTGCTAGTTTGGATCCTTTTTATACGTTACTGTTTACGGTAGTTCTTAGGAAATGCATTAGGGAGGGGGATAAACTTTAAACCTTAAAAACAATCTCACAATATAAAAGAAATATATCCCTTTTAATTTATTAGACTCAAATCATGCATTATCACTTCGATCTATTATGGTTTATAAAAGATTACCCACCTCTCCCAGTCCAAATAAAAATACATAAAGTAGCCATACCTAAATTTGCATATAAATTAATAGCCCACATATCCCACTATAAAAACAATTTAAACTAAAAAATGTAAGTTTAAATCTAAACTGTCTTAGACTTCCATCATGAAAGATGAGTTAAGTTAACCCCAAAATTTATATCTAAACTACCGAACTCTTTCACTATGTTAAATATAATTTAAATTTATCTCCAGAGCTGTTGCAAAATAATCCATGATTTTGCATCTAAATTACACACATAGTACTATGTTATTATGAAATATAATTTTAAGTAAACCCTTTAATTTCTATCTAAATTATCCACCAATATTGTCAAGAAAATCTATGTACAAGTACTAAAGCTATTATAACAGGAGTTCAATAACCATAAATTACACTATATATTTTTCTTAATACATCTACCATTATTAAACTGAAAGTAGAACATAACGCTATTGTCACCATGTAGACCAAGTAAACATGCATACATTATGTCACAGCCCAGATGGGCCACGATGGCACAGGCCCAAAGGGCAGGCCGCGCACGCCAGCAGCCTGGCCGCCGCTGCCGCCGTCGTCATCCAATCCTTGCCAAAATAAATTTTTAGGGAATAAATATTTAGGAAAGAAATAGATTTCTTTGTGAATAGGTATTCCGATCTATAAAGACCTCCTAGATATTTCTTAGCGTGCAAGTCTCCCTCGTACTATAAATACAATGGATGTGTAATCAGTTGGATCTCAATCGAAAAAAAAAGGGGTAACACCCAAATGACTTCTACTTTTAGGCTCTCTCTCTCTCCCTAAACCCTAGCGTGCGCGTGCACGCCACCACATGCGCCGCCTCTTGCCCTAGCGCCGCTGCCCCATCTAAAGGCGGCTGTGACGGTGGTATCCGGAGACCAGTCCGATCCACCCACGCCGCCACCGTCAAGATTCGATGGTCGCTCCACGTCATCGTGCGAGAGCGATCATGGAGGCACTCCACGCCTTTGAGGATGACTCCGACAAGGCTGCGATCTCCGAGTACATCAACACGTGCGGCTCCGACCTCGGTCCAGCACAACGCCATCCTACTAGGCCACCTCGCCGGCATGAAGGCCATCGATGAGCTCGCCCTCCTCGGGAACAACTACCTCCTCAACGGCGAAGCGAAGGCGACACCCCTACGGGTGGCGCCAACCTCGATGATATCCTCGGCGACGCCACTACCACGAGAGCCCACCGGCGACAGCGAGTGCCGCCAACGTCGTCTCCTCCTCGATCATCGATGCTTTGCAAGTAGCGAAACACCTACCCCAAGGATGTCCCCTCGCTATCGCCTTTCGGATCCGATCGATTCGAGGAGGCCACCACCGGCGTCCATCGGTACGCCCGGCGAAAAGCCTACCCAACTTGGTCAGCGTCGTGAGATCCCAGCCCGGCGATCTAGATAAGTTCCTACAACACCGGCAATGTCATCTCCGACATCGGGGAACATCGGGAACACCAACATCACTATGGATAACTCAGCGGTGTCAACCGATGTTGACATCGATAATCGTGACCCGACATCCTAGACAACAGCGGTGCCATGAACAACAACGGCGTCAACACCTTTCGTAGCTCGGGACATCACACGCTCCATAGTTACTAGGCAAGTCCATCCCAACCAACATGGAGCTTCTACCTTTACCATCCATGCTACAACGATGTAAGCTAACGTCGACACCACCGACAAACGATGTAAGCCCATATGGGCACCGCCAAAGAAGAAGACAATGGCGCCTACCCGGCGCCACGGCCGACAAGGTCGTCCACTCACCAAACCACGATGGCGAGATCAATCCGCTTCATCGATGGAAGTTCCTCAACACCCATGATGGCGAGAGAACGTCGATCCTATTGCGGTTTTGACACCGGCGGCCCGGCGGTGCATTGTCGACAACTCCACTCTCGGCCGATCGACTTCACGATGACACCGGTAGCGAGCCCCGGTGCGAAGGCGCCCCTATTAGCACCACATCAGCGAACAACGGCCCTAACAAAGATATGAGGTATGCGCTATCCACCTAACAATAATGGTACTTCTATGGTTCATGCATGCCAAGCCGGGCGCCCTTTGGAGGATTGGGATGCCTCCACACGATGTCTCCCTCACGGCTTCAAGTTGTCGTTACAGCGGCGGCGCTACCGGCAACCTCACAAAACCTCGGCGAGGCGATGACATGATCGACTACATCTCGCCCTCGACACGGCGCTAGCCCGTGCGACTACCACCGGCACTTTTCGGGGTCACCAGCGGGCTTCATGCTACACTACGGGAGGCACTACGGGAGGTGACCCGTATGATGGACAAACCGATCCAACTCACTCATTGTCTCGGCGTCCTTCCACCCCATTCGTCGCTGCTTCGGCAACGACAGCCGAAAACGCCCCAAGGTCGAACCGGCCGGCGCCCTCGACTCGGCGACATCGACATCGATGCGACTACGACCTCAAGTTCACCAACAAGCTTCATAATGAGCTTTGGGATGCGGTGCAACTAGAGCGCCAATCACATTGACCTTGGCGATCCACCTCGCCCCATAGTTTGGCGCCCGTGTCTCCTACAAAATCTTCAACAAGCTTCGACTTGCGAGCTCCACCGACAATGACATGAGCAACATCGAGCTACAGACGGGAGCACTGACTGGGACACTGCTCAAGGCAGTTGACGTCCACCTACCCGGCGTGCTCCCCTTTGATGCAAGGCTTTCCGGTGACCAATATTATGATGGAGGAGCTAAGGCATAGCTTCTTGCCATCGGTGCTAATCTTCTTCCTCGACAACCATCGCTACTACGCCCGCGACATTATCAAAGGTGCTACGGGATGTTCTCCAACTAGTGTCGGTCTTCTTCTTCGGCGGCCCGCGGCCTTCACCCCCGCCAACATCTATGACATTCCCATGGGCTGGGAGAGCAATGGACTTACATTCATCATCATCGAAAAAAGGTCAACATCCTCGTCTTCGTTCAGCTCATTCACTTTCGATACAAGCGGATGCAACAATCTTGGGACCTCTTTGCCCCGACTACCCGTCAACATCGACAACCATACAACACCACGGCGCAAGGATGCGGCGGGGGGGAAAGGGGAGATGTCACGTGAATGGGCCCGCGGCTGTCATGCCCCACTTTTAATGGGTCGTTAATCACACGTGTTTGTGCCAGGATCACGCCACAAACACGTCTATTAGTAACAGATAATGGTAAACAGAATTAATAATAAACCGAGTTGTAGAAATATAGAATAGATAGGGGCTTATAGTGGCGACGAAGGGTCACCAAGCCGGGTTACAATATCAGAGTTAGCCAACCGAGAAGCGGTGGATTAACTTTGACACTGCCCCGTACTCCACAGGCAGACTTGTGCATGGATGAAATCTGGGCTTCAACGTCCTTCTCCTAAGCAAACACCTCTCGAACTCCTACGATACGCTGTCCTCTACCTTGTCGTCGATCTTACCTTCACATGTGCCGATATCTGTAAAAATAGAGGGGTGAGTACAAACGTACTCAACAAGTCCCAACCGGGGGTTGTAATTATTAAGGGTTTGGGCCCTAGCGAGAGTCTCTAAAACGCTCTCGCTAGTTCGGGGTTATCTCATGTCATCGCTATCATGACACCACAAAGTTAGTCATCATCAAAGTGTGTATATCTAATCATAGATGTTCACGCCTAGCACTTGCCCATTCAAGGGCGTGGCTATTCGAATAGATTCATTTAACTCTGCAGAGGTGTACAAATTTCCCCACACGATAGGCATTGTCTACACCATGGCCCATGGTCCCACCGGCCCTAACGAGATCCCGTACCCGCTTGGATGCCTCCTAGGTATATTGGTATAATCCTCACCACGACATCTCGGGGGTTGGAAAGCGAAGATCACCTAGCATCCCATTAGCACACAAAGCATTGCGGAAGATCACCTAGCATCCGCCAACTCATAAGTTCGGTATACGATATCAACAATGCGCCAATTGTTTTACGTGGAGGATCACAAAGCAACCACGCCAACCCGACCTCGGAAGATCACCTAGCATCCGAGTCGGCTCCCGATAGATCGTTGTCTCTATGCCCCACCTTGGCTCCAATTATACCTCCTAACCCAACGGGGTGTGGAATCAAGCCGTCCCATTTATCGGCGTGTGGTCATGCGTAATATCGCACTAGGTAAAAGGTCTATGAACCGGTCCTTAGGGAGGCGAAGTATCTCTCATGCGGGAATCCCACACAACGATTCCCCGTAGTAATCCATCTCACTATGAATTACTATCACCCACCTCTTTTGTTGGTTAGGGTTCATTAGGCGTTCTCATATTACTCTTTATTACAGCGTATGAGCGTAGATAAGGTGGATGATTACGTCATCCGGCTTTAGCTCCATAGCTACGTTATCGGGGCTCATACCACTATATACTAGTCCGATTATCATTGTCATCATTATATCATCACATTATTAAGGTCATGTTTAGGGGGTAAGGACTTGCACGGGGTTTCTTACGAATCGGCACGCGGCGTCGAACGTCTCTAGCTATCTTCGGACGGAAAACTCCTAATCGGGTCATCGAAGGCTCTTGGCGGCGGCGATAAACCTAGCTTGAACTAGAGCAATCAAGACAAGTATAGAACATTATGGTGGCAATGGGTTAGATGCTTAGAGCTAGATTTTAGATGAATTATGGAAGTCGTTTCACGCGAAACGGAGTTAAATTGCATGAGATATGGATTTTATAATATTAATCCCTAATTAAATCATTAGGGCAATATTATAATATAATTTTATCATGTAACAAAATTGGAACTAAATACATGATAAAATTCTATAAATCAAATAATGAATTTACAAATTTTTTGGGAATTTTTCTGACACGGAAAGTCTACTTATACAATCCTATGTACATTATCCGGGTGGATCTAGCAATTACCGGCGTGTACACGAACGCTGCCTTTTACACGTGGGTGCCACGTGGGTCGGTGGGCGCCACGGTGCCCACCACGTGGGTGCCACGTGGATTACAGGTTGCCCACGGCGGCCGTGGCGGAAAGGGAACGGGTGGCGATGTGGCGTCGTCGATTGGTCCTTACCGTCTTGCGATTCGCGTGCATGGCGGCGTCGGCTGGGCGTTTCCGTCCGCCACCTCCCGGCGGTGGCGCTTCGCGGATCTCGCGGAATGCCCGTCGTCCATCGGTTGCTCGCCCGAGGCGCGTGGGACTCCGTCGTCCTCACGGACTCACCGAGGGTAGTAGGGCGGGTGGTCGCCGGGTGTCTCTCTCGGCGGCGGAGGGGATGGCTGCGGCGGCGGCGGTGCTTTCGGTCGGGGATCACGTCTTTGCAATGGGGCGGGATTCAGCGGGGAATGAAGAGGATGGGCTGGTGAGGGCGTGCCGCCGGACCAATCGAACGGCGACGACCTTGGGCGGCGGACCTCGGACTCCTTCTCCGGCGGCGGCGGACCATTTGGGGGAAACTTCGGATTCCAGCCCGGAGGGAAGGGAGAGGGGAAGCCACGGTGAGCACCACACGTTCCGGGCGTGGCGGGCTGTCGAGGCGGAGGCGGAGTCGGTCGAGCACCGAGGGGCCCTGTTTATAGGCGCGACCCGCGGTGTTTCTTGGGCGAGATCTTTATCGGCGCCGCCCGATCTTTTCCGACATCGTCTTTGCTATTCGTGGACTCCCCAGTGGGCTTCACCTGCGTCGGGCTCGGCGGCACCACGTGCTTCATGCTCGGAGAGCCGGTGGTCGTGTGGTCACATCTCAGGCGTCGTTTTGTCGGCGGTCATGGCGGCGGCGGATCCGCCATGGCGGCCGCAGCGTTAACGTCGTGACCTCGGCGTGGGTGGTCGCCGGGCGTGCTCGCCATATCCTATCGTGCCCGTACACCCTTCCACGGGCGCCGCTGCTCCTCGCTTTCTTCGTCCGCGACCGCCGTGGCGAGGTGTCACACGATGTGGTCGGTCTTCGTGTCTGGTCTTTGGTCGGCCCGTCTTGGCGCGTTGAAAGGTGCTCCCATGACCGCGTCCTCGGTTTGGGGTTCACGATCGGTGGTGGCCTCGCGGCCAGCGCCCGGCGTTGGTCTGTGCGGCGGTCGTCGGCGGCGGGCAGGGGCCGGGTTGTCCTCGCGTCGCGCCCAGCGTCCGTCCGGAGGAAGACGGCGATGGCGGGCCCCCGGTTGTCGGTGAGAGAAGTGAAGGAGGGAAAGGAGGCGGCGTGGGCTCGGTCTTTGGGCTCATGGCTGTGATGGCTTGCGGGCCGGCCCACTCGCGTTCTTGAGAAGGGAAGGGAAGGAGGAGGGTTCGGTGGGCGGGCGGAGAAGGGAAGGAAAGGGAAGTGAGCCCGAGAGCTCTTTTTGAATTTTATTCCCTTTCTCTTTTCCTATTTCTCCTTTCCCTTTTATTCTTTCTCTCCCTATTCCCCATATGTGTGTAATAATATATTTTGCAAATATTTGCTCAAGCTCATTAGACCATATTCTCTTGACTTTCACTCGGGAGAATATTTATCTAATTGTGCTCATACAGATATAAATATATTTGTGTACACACATTTTCCCCATTCTATTATTTCATGTGTAGTGTTTATATTATAAATATTTATACAAGCACATTTATATTTCTCGACTTTTATTGTCAAGAATATTTATCTATTGTGCTCATAAAAATATTCACATATATTTATGGTGCACACGAGTTTCGTATTATTATTCCCTATAGAAGATTTATAAACCATTTCTCATGCAATACTTCCATAAATAAAATCTAGGACTTACCTTACATCCTTTGCGACCACAAAGTTCAACAAGCATCAAACAAATCGAACCCTAATATTCTAGATGGTGAGAGTTTGAATGCGAGGGTTTTTCAAAAAAAAACAGGGTTTTAGGTTTAGCGGAAAATAAATCAAGTTTTAGTTGAATTTCGAAAAGTTCAAATTTTTAGTGATTTTTAAATGATGCAAAAACACGGGTGTTACAAGTCTACCCCACTTAGATGAATCTAGTCCCGAGATTCCTAGTCTACGAGCGAAGGTCCTAACGAGGCCTAAAGGGGGAATAGAGGTAGAGAGAGAAAACTTTCCATTGCTTACGGTGCGATCGTCCTCGAGCCTCTATTATTGTCATGCTACTCTATTTCTAGGGCAACACGATACTATAGAGGGCGTGCCTTCTGCCGTTGACGATTACTGCTGCTTTTACCCCTTCTTCTTGGTCTTTCATCTGTCTTCAAAATCTTCGGGTCCTCTTCGTCGGCTACCCACTTAGAGGTTTTATTCCTCTAGTGTCCTCGGTCTTCGGTGTCTTCTAGCGCTTGTCTTCCCCGCTTGTCCTTCGCGGTCTCTTGCGGTGTACTTCAGCGTCTCGCTTCTTCGGGTAATATCATCGTGAACTCGAGGATTCCACTTCTCATTTGGAAACCCTAAGTTTTTGTGGTTCTTTATTTCCTTGTTTTAGCCCATTTTCATATTTCTTGGTTCTTTCTTGTTCTCGCCCATCTTGTTACGTCTTCTTCTTGCTTTCGCCCGTTTGTATTTTCTTTTCTTCGTTTGCATTTAGTACTACCCCACTTAGAAAAATTTTTACTCATTTATATCGTTTGCTCTGTGGCTTTTATGTTGAGGCACCCGTCAAATTTTCTTAAATCGACACTTTCGCATTTGGATGGTGGATCAAACACAATGATCTCGATTACTTCAAGGGGAAGTACAACGATGAAGCGAAAAGGTAATGCTACTCTCTGGTTACACCTCCCTTGGGAGTGGCGGTTCTCTGGCGTCGGTCATGGTGGCTTACGCCTGCGTCTGCGCGATCACGGTATTGGCTCTACGCTAGGGGCTTCTTCTCTTGGTGGTGCTTTGGCCCGAGAGGCGGGGGGTGGTTCTTCTCATCGACGCCTTCTGGCGGTGATGGTGGCTGGTAGAGTCCGTTCTTCTTACGGTGAAGGGGTTGGCAAACATCCCATACGTGGTTGTAGGGTGCGGCCGGGCCGTGGCGTGTCTTCTGCGTCTTGATTGGAGGCGATGTTGGTGTCCCTCGGCTTTCGGACGTGTCGCTCTTGGGCGACCTTCAAGGTCTCGGCAAGTGTAGCCTCTCGGCGTGATGCCGTGGCGACTTGCTCTTTTTGCGTGGGCGTGCTCTGCGGTCGTTGAGCGTAGCATTCCGCTGGATTACGCTCGACGGATCGGGCTTCTCGGCGGTGTCTTGGCTTTCACTCGGGAGAATATTTATCTAATTGTGCTCATACGGATATAAATATATTTGTGTACACACATTTTCCCCATTCTATTATTTCATGTGTAGTGTTTATATTATAAATATTTATACAAGCACATTTATATTTCTCGACTTTTATTGTCGAGAATATTTATCTATTGTGCTCATAAAAATATTCACATATATTTATGGTGCACACGAGTTTCGGTATTATTATTCCCGAGAAGATTTGTAAACCATTTCTCATGCAATACTTCCATAAATAAAATCTAGGACTTACCTTGCATCCTTTGCGACCATAAAGTTCAACAAGCATCAAACAAATCTAACCCTAATATTGTAGATGGTGAGAGTTTGAATGCGGGGGTTTTCAAAAAGGGGTTTCGGTTTAGCGGAAAATAAATCAAGTTTTAGTTGAATTTCGAAAAGTTCAAATTTTTAGTGATTTTTAAAATGATGCAAAAATACGGGTGTTACAACGGCGGCATGAGCCCAAAGGGCGGGGCGGCGCACGCCCCGATAGCCCCTGTCATTTGTCGTCGTCGATCATCAATCCTTGCCAAAATAAATATTAGGGAATAAATATTTTGGAAAGAAATAGGTTGCTTTTACGAAGAGGTATTCTCGATCTATCACGAAAACCTCCTAGATATTTCTTAGTGTGCAAATCTCCCTCGGACTATAAATACAAGGGGCATGTAATCGGTTGGATCTCAATCGAAAAAATAAAGGGGTAACACCCAACGACTTTTGCCTTTAGGCTCTCTCTCTCTCTCCCTAAACCCTAGCGCACGCGCGCCGTCACCACATGCGCCGCCTCCTCCTGCCCTAAGCGCCACCACCGCCGCCCCCATCTAAGGCGGCTGTGACACATTAGGATAAACATTGATTTTCATAGTTTACCGAATGGAACAAATGTTCATTTGACAAGTCACTTTAGACAGTATTAACACTACACGACAATAAGTTTCTAAGTTTATATTTAAAATAAGTGTATATATTTGGTAGTTTAATTTAAGAGCTTTTATGTTTTCATAAAAACATAACTACGTATAATTCCTTGATATAGAAAATTTAATATCTTTAGTGTCATAGGTGCAGGCTGAAATGATTGTAGAAATAAATACTATATAATAAGCACTAGAATTTGAAATTAACATGTAAATAAAAATACAACTAATAAGATCAAAATCTGAAAGCTAATATATAGATTTATATGATGCATAAAACGATGCAACAATAGTTTATATAACTATGTTTCAACTAAATACATATCATACTATTTTTTTTAACTAGAAATCCTTATCAAAACCTCCATATTAGTTCTCATGAGAAGTCATAGTGAAAAAAAATCCTCCTTCAAATTTCACACACAAAAAAAATATAATCATCAATTTAGTAGACTCTAACCATAATGGATAGAATAGCCCCAAACTTGTTGTGTTTTCTAATTAATTTCCCACCTCCACAATTTTTTTTAAAAACAATATAAAATAAGCCATGAAGGCATGAATATATATCTAAATTTTCCACCAATACCATTATGAAACATAGTCTAATGTAACATCTAATTTTCATCTAGTAATTTTTTTCAGGCTTATGATAGATAATCTATGTAACCCATTAAATTTGCATTTAAATTGCCACTTCTACAATTATTAAGAAAACAAACATATCCTCTAAACATATTAGGTATTTAGAAATATTTAAACAACCATAAATTATGCATATATATGTTTCTAAATTATCTACTTCTATTAATATTAATGTATTTAAAATGATTAAAAATAAATTGTATGTTATGATATTATAGATCAAGTACACATACATGAGTGGGCAACAAATATATATGTCGTGAATATGCAATCATGAGAAATGTTCCGTTAACAACTCATATATGAATGATATTAGCATTTAAATTCTATTAATATCCATGACATATAATTTATATAGATTATTAATTATATTAATATATATGACACATAATTTATATAGATGATTAATTTAAATAAAATGTTTTCATTTTAACTAAAATGTTTGACATATCTATTGGTAGTATAACTTTAAGAGCTCTACTTTATTAAGTATCACTACACATATAATTATTTCCTACGAAAATTCAAAGATCTTAATAAGTGGGGGTGTAATTAAAGTAGACAAATGGTGGTTATATCTTCATGGTCTTTGAGATTCTCTTAAGTAAACCATGATATAAGATAATATCCCCTAACAGTTAGCATTGCTACCTATCCTAGATTGATCTCGGTTTAAGCTTTGCCATCAATCTTGAGTGACGTGCTTGAGGTTGAAATGACCATTTCTATATCATAGTAGTTAAGAGTACAATCTATGATCTAAAAACGTTATTTTTAATAAAGTAAAAACAGTTAATAAAGATATCAAAAGCACAAGGGCAACTTAAGTTAATGATAAAAATCTATGACAAGCGATAAGATGAAAATTTTAAAACCAAAATCCAGATTGTTGATACCATAACATCATGTGTCACCTAAGATTGTAGACCTAGCATACAAGACCACAGATAGATGGAATAATATAACTTAATTTGTTGCAGAATGTTAATATGTGGTATATATGTACTGATGTACTAGTATCATTCCAAATTACAAGTCATTATTACTTTCTAGCTAGATAAATGGCTTTTTACTATGTATCTAGATATAATATACCAGGTGGTTAGCAAAAAGCCATGTAGCCATTATGTATCTAAACATAATATATCTAGATATCTAGCAAAAAAGCTATGTAACTAGAAAAGGCAAAATAACTTACAATTAGAAACAAAGAAAATATCAATGTCACCACCTCAATTATATGTTGTCTTTACTCTTTTTAGTATGTAGAGCCCTAGTGGTTCAGCTACACACACTGCTTGTTTGGAAAGGGGGTTTTAGGGTAAGTAGGTTTCTAAGATTTAGGACATAATTGAAAGTCAGATCCGCCACCATCACCACCTTAGCCTTACATGCCACCTCTTGGGGCTGGCGGGGAGGTAGCTGCCGATGGAGATAGGACCGGGGGCGTTGCTGCATGGGCTAGCGGGCGAGGACTCAAATTTGCCGCCATCGCCATCCTAGCCTTGCACGCAACCGCTTAGTGCTGGTCTCACAAAGTGTGGCGGGAGGCGGCAAATCAGTGGCAAATAAAGAGAGATAGATGTGGTTCTAGGGTTTTGGGGCACCACTTATACGGCCGTAGTATAACCTGCCCACTTTTTTGCCAGCTGAAAGAGCAACACAACCTTGGCCCAAGTTGGACGAGTGTTTTGTTCTCTGGCATTCGTCAAAGCTATTTTATCTGTCATATCATCCAAACACACATGAAAAGGTAGTATATATATAATTTATCAGTTTTGTAGTTTTTTCGATTATTGCTCTGGCTCCTATATATTTAGCACATTTTTCAACACTCTTTGTTATTGCAGCATGGGAGAAAACTGCTCCAACTTTGCTTAAAATGGACTATGAAACCGAGGGCTGCGTTTTGGGGCCTTCTTCTCGGCTCCGTCACAATATAGCTATAGTACCAAAGCTAGAGGCGGGATGAACCCCTCAAACAAGCCCTAAAGCTCAGCACATACTCTCTCTTATCCAAATTATAAGTTGTGACATTTTCCTTTTATTATGATATCTATATTATAGTGTATCTAGATATACATTGTGAAAACTATATGTACCAAGAGAAAATGCATGAACGACTTATAATTTAGAATGGAGGGGGCTAATTAACCCAAGAGATTCCTGATTTGACTATCAGAGGAAGATCATTCATGACAGTTTGGCCATGTTCCATGTCGGTATTTCAGTTTGTTCATAAACGTTTTTTTTAATTATTTTCTGTACAGAGACTCCAGCCCAGTAATGAAAAGAGAAACAATGTTTTATTACGTACTTTGCAAAAAAAAATACGATGACATCACTTATAATATCATACTCCTACTTCACCATCATTCAAAACTTATAAGCATGCTTTGGCTTACGTATAGGTTCTTTCAGTTGCTGGTATACAACAAGAACGGAAAAGCTAGGTTGCAAAAAATCATTCCAATACATCGAAAACGACAATTCGAACGACAAGGTATCACTTTACACAGCTGCATCCACATATATAGCTGCATCCACATTCAAAACTGAGAGGTGAATGATGGAAATCAATCTCTCTCTCTCTCTCTCTCTCTCTCAAAGGATCCTAAAGCATGAAACTTTACTGTCCAACAAGAGGGCGCCCTAGCTAGATGCTTATATCTTTATTTTGCTTTTATTTAATTTGCATCACTCTATAACTAAGCTTTTCACACACTCTAGTAATACTTTCCAAAGAGAGAATGTTGGGTCTTGTGAATACCGAAAGCAAAGGCAAGAGAAAAATGAAAAAAGAGAAAAGAAAAGAAGAAAAAAGAGAAAAAAGGGCCAGGGATCCTTTTGTAAATCACATTCGACTAGCATCGAAAGTAGTGTCCGGCCTTTTGCTACATTTCTTAAGAGAAGATTGTTCCTCTGCCTTCTAAAGTGGACACCACTTTGCACAAGCTCTAAGTTTTGAATCCTGATATGTGGTTGCAGTTGCACTGTCAGTACCACGTCATGCACCTAAACTAGCTGCTGCTGATCAAGCGCAAGCTACATAACGACTAACATCTGGTTTTGGCTTTAGTTTACCATTATCATGCTTTGGGCCGGAGAGAGGAACTTTATGTGTGTACTTTCAATGTGTAGAATATCAAAAGGTTTTGCGTGTTTGTTAGCAACCAACCTTATATTATCAAATAAAAATAGTCGATTTTGTCTGAAAAGTGAAAGGATCGATCAATTTACAGTTTTACAGTGTCTTATCCACTCACATAGGCTTAGCTATATATATGGGAGGCTACTGACACAACGTGTTTTTCTTAATGCAAGTTGCTCCACAACATTGATTTCATATAGGAAAAACAACAACTTTCTGAAGTATTATCATACTACTCCCTTTGTTCTAAATTATATGCATCTAGATATAATAATATGTCTAGATACATAGCAAAATTGATGAACCAAGAAAGTCAAAATGACTATATAAAATTTCTCTCTTAACTCATACTATTCAACGAGAACACGATAGTTTAATGGACAATGCGGTAACATCAGTCATTATATTCCCTCCGTCCCAAAATGTATGTAAGCTTGCACTTCCCAAAAACAATTTCAATTAAATATATATTAAAATAGTAATATTTATCGTACAAAATTAGTATCATTGGAAAGATCTTTGAATCTACTTTTTTTTTTTTTAATAAATTTATGTGAAGATATAAATGTTGCATGTATTTTCTATCAATCGAGTCAAATTTGTGGCACCCACACCAATGATGACAGACTTTTTGGGACAGAGGGAGTAAGATTACGGTTACACGATAAAAAAGACAGATTTTATTTCAGCATATTTGTTTATTTGTGGTGAAATCAATAAGTGTGCAATTGTGAGCTATTCTTTGTTTTCCTAAGGGAAGAGGGATTATATTAAAACTAGGGGCATAACATTTCCAAATACACATGAAAAAAAAAATCTGAAATAAAAAATACATAATATTATATCAAATCCTTCCATCGTCTTATTCCTCAATGGCTTCCCTCGTACGCGGAGCCAATTATGTCGATTACAACGGCAAACCCAAAACATTGGACTTGCCGCAAGATCCAACGCTTTGGAACCAATCGAAAATGCATATGAACGATGGAAGAATATCGACAATTACATCGTCGGGTACAACATAGGTATCCCGCTAAGGATTCTTGAAGCTCATGTACCTAAGATTGAAACAAGCATATGAGGTTTAAGAAAAACCTAAGGAAACAAACAACTTTAATTAAGCTATTCAAACCACAGTTCAATTGATCAACAAATATAAAGAACGGTAATAAAAACATCATGAGTATATATACATGCTCCCTCATAGTGTACTGTAAATTGAACTAACTTGACTGTATTGACTGTGAAACAAAGTGCAAAATTGAGCAAGGATGCTAAGAGCAATTCGAAGAGACTCTTTATATCTTCCTAATTGCCAGGAAGACAGATTTTGGTGAAAAGATACCCTCCCCCAATTATAGGAGACCCAGGGCTCAAATGAAGCTCGGGCAAAGCTCAATGCGTCTATGAGATCGTGTGTTTTTAAGCATCTAGAGCGTCAAACTCCACTTATTAGGATGGGCTAATGGCTAATTTTGGCAACACACCAATCAACCTTTTTCTTTTATAGCTCATCCAACCCTTAATCAATTTCCACTGCATGCTCAATCCACAATAGTATCACATACAAGCTCCGTTCTTCCAACACAAACATCTTAGAAACAAGCTACAAGAAACTGATCAACGTTACAGAGAAGAACAAAAGAGAGAGAATAGTTAAACATAGGTCATTTGTCACTAAACTAATCACTACTGATCTCATCAGGTCGTCTGAAGAAGAACGTCCGATCCACTGCCTGCTTGAGCAGACTAGCATCAGTGAAGCAGCTCTCCAAGTCATTGTTCTCAACGTCCATGTTCAGATCAAAGCAAGGTGAAGACAACGGCGACGCCTCGGCGGTAGTCATGGCTTCCTTGCGGTGGTGGTCGTCACCTGTCCTCTCTTCCTCTTTCGGATCCTCCTCGCTCTCAGCCTTGGCTTTCTTGGTCGTTGGTGGCGAGGAGGTTGTCGACCACGACGCGTCGAAGCTCTGGCAGCTCAGAACGACGATGGCGTCGCCGAGGGCTGCCTCGTCGCCGCCGGCATGGCTCCGGACCAAGCCACTTTGGATGGCCTCCAAAATGTCCCTCTGGCACCGCCAGCCACGCTGCTCGACGTCCTCTACAAGGATGACACGGTGCGGGTTGTCGCGTACGGCCTCGTAGAGGCTCTCGTGACAGCCGTGGTGGTCCGCCTCGATCGTCAACCGGGGCCGCTTGCGCTGCTGCTCGGAAGAGTCGTCGGACCTCGCCGGAGACGACGCGGTGGTGCCGCTGCCGCCGATGGATACGAAGCTCTTGCGCGAGCCGAAGACGAGGCGGGCCAGCTCCCCTGGCCACCCTCACCTTGCCCTCGGCGTCGCCACCGTGGAAGAGCATCCACGTGTCCTCCTTGGCGCTCGCCGGTCTCGAACTCGAAGCATCGGCGTCGCGCCTCCTCGCCATGCCGGAACGGCACCGCAGGACCGTGCTCGCGATCTCGGGCACGATCTCCGCCTGCCACGGCACCTCTTTCTCCAGTGCGGAGCAGAGGACCTTGAGGTTCTCGGCGTTGAGCTCCTTGAACCGGGAGCGGCACTCCACCGAGCCATTGGACGCGCTCGAGTCGTGGGACTTGACCTTTATCGCGCTTAGAAGCTTCACGTCCTCGTCGTCGTCGACGACGTGTAGCTGGACGGCAGCGCACCTGGCCTTGTGTTTGGTCTCGTCGGCGTCAGCGACACCAACAAGCCATGGCTGGTACGGCTGGTGCAGGTGGTAGTGCTGCTCGTACGACGAGACCGAGGAGGACGACGGCGACACCACCGTGGAGAAGTTTAGGGCGGTCCGGTAATGATGAGACGGCGAGCCACCGCATGTCGAGCTTTTCTTATAATAACGGGAAGGCTCCTGCATTATGCACATTGCCAGCATAGTTAGTCACCAAGTACGTATCATATCCAGCATAATTAACCTAGCCTAGTAATAGGCTCGTTAGACGTGTGTGCACATTACCTGATCCCGGCAGTGCTGAAGCCAAGGAGGGATACTCGACTTCACCGCCGGCTCGCACTTGGTTGAGCAGTCGTCGGCGCAGAAGCTGGAGACGGCCGTCAGGTGCCCGGAACCACCGGCGTCCAAAAGCGACAGGCAACGTGGCGCCGACCCGTTCCCACTCCTGTCGTCGTCGTCGCACTTCGCTATCTTGCTGATCGACCGGTGATTGATTGCCGTTGCAGCTGCTGTTGCACTGCCAGACAGAGAACCCGAAGTGATTATATAGTCACGTACCCAAATGATTCATCAGTACATCTGCATATATGCGTTTTGCCGATCCATCGAGTACTGTCGTACTGTTATATATTCTTTATGATAACTAGTACTGTTCGCCATGCATTGTCTCAAATTTGAATCAAATTCAGATGCGAACATGAAGGATTACCTGTCGCCGATGAAGTTGAGGCTCAAGGCGAGGCTGCCAGCGGGGACGGCGAGCGTCTGGAGGCCCCAGAGAGTCTCCAGCGATGGCTGCCCGGCTCTGCACCTCATGTAGCTCTGGTACGTCCGTAGCCGACGAGCCAGACGCCGTCGCCGCCGCGGCACGCCAGGGCGCGCACCTCAGCGACGGCGTGCTCCACGGCGCAGTAGTAGCAGCAGCTCGACGGCCACCTAGCCCTCCCGGACTCGGAGCGCGCGGCCCAGAACTCGGCCGCCCACCCGAGGTCCTCCACGACCAGCACCACGCCGCCCGCCCTGCCGCCCACCTTCACCGCGCACCGGAGCTCAACGAGCAGCCTCTCCGCCTCGTCCCTCGGCAGGTCACGGAACCTGGACACTCTGAGGCTGACCACTTGCGCGCCGCGCAGCGCCTCGCCGCGCTTGATCTTCTCCACCGCCGCCCGCGTCGGCGCCTCGGCCGTGGCCGCGCACTCGGCGACGACCATGACGCGTTTCTTGTTCCGGGACGCCAGGCAGTCCAGGATGACGGCGACGTCCTCGTCGCGCACTTGATCGAGGCCGAGGGGTAGCTGATGCAGCTTACTAGGCTTGGTCTCTTCGGGTGGAGCTGCACTAGGGTTAGGGTTTTGGGGCCCGCAGCGGCGGCGGTGTTGTTTGCTTCGATGGAAGAGACGGCCTGCTCGACGTTGGCCTTGACCTGGGTGCTGGAGAAACCGGCCTCGCGCATGACGCGGCTGACGCTGGGGTCATCGAGGATGGAGATGACGAGCTGCTCCAGCTCGATCTTGACGGCGAGCACGGGCTGCGGCTGCGTGTCGACGGACCCCCGGCGCTGGTGCGCCTGCGCGCGCTTGAAGGCGGCGACGAGCGCGTTGGAGAGCGACGGCGGGTAGTAGACGTGGCCGTGGCCGCCGAGGAGCGGCGAGGCCGAGGCCGGCAGGCGGTTGAGCGCGACGTTGAAGCAGAGCTCCAGCGCCTTGCACTGTAGCGGGTGCGAGTGCGACTGCAGGCACGCGGCGCGCAGCAGCCCCGCCGACGGCTCCGTCGCCGCCACCTGCTGGTGCAGCATGGCGCTGGCCACGTGCAGCGGCGTCACCTGGGCGTTCCCGCGGCGCCGCGCCAGGCTCACGGCCTGCTTCACCACCACCGCGGCCTCCGGCGCCAGCGCCTGCTGCACCGTGCAGCCCCGGCTCTCATCCTCTGATCCCTTCGCAGATCAAGCAAGGCCCAGGTGTTTATCTTGTCTTGCTTGATTAAGCGCAGGGGAAATCAGAGACGATGGGTGGTCGATGAGGGGTCACTCAACTCCAATGGCAGTGGGTGGTGTCTCTGGGCAACTGCAGCTGCTGCTTTATATACTAGCAGCCTGGTTTTGTGTTGCCTGTGTGTATCTTTTTGCAGGTGCAGTAGTGTGTGCACTACAACTACTCCTAGCTGCTACTGAATGCTGCTTGATGGACTCGTCTGGATGGGTTTTTTGGTGTTTGGGTTTGTGCTTTTCTTGCTGGGGAGGGCTCAGTTGTTTTAATTTTCTTTTAAGAGGTTTTTTTTTTCCTTTGGTCCAAAGTGGATTTTGTGGTGTGAAAAAGTGGGTATGGCATGTGCTGACAAAGCAGATACAAAGCGACCTGATCAGCTTTCTTTCACTCTCTCCATCGCTCTCCGGCGGCCTCTCACCTGTCTCTGTCTACAACACTGTATCGCTGCTCATTTTCAGGTAGCAGCACCTAGTACTAGGAGCCTACAAGCTAACTGCACAGTATCTGTAACTAGATTGTTTGTTTGTTTGTTTCATGGTGTGCTCGCTGCATTTGTGTCATCAACAACGAACACAGCCGCCGCAGAGCCTGCACCGCAGCCAGAAAACTAATGCTGAGCCTTGTTAGCCCTAATTTCGATACTCCAGATGCATGAAAGTGAGCAATGCAGGTTGATCCTCCTCAGATTTAGAACCTGTGGATGGAAAGATCTTGGGAGGTGGTGTCGTCTCTGATCTACTATAGTATGCCTTAATCATTGGTGAGGAACGAATAAGTTTGTGACTTTGTGCGTTCGTCGATCGTCTGTCTGCTTTTGTGTGCCGAGCAAACTTTTTTGTGTGCGTGTTTGCCAAATATGGCCGACCTTGGTGCAGGAAGAGGACGAATATGTGGGATGCGATGGGATGCTTGCCCCATTGCAGCGCGCAGATTCCATTTGCTCCTTGCATTTGCTTGCTTGCTTGTTGCTGAACTGTTTCACCTTTAGTTTCCAAGAGATCTCGAGGCGCGCATGCATTATAATCCCAAAATAATTGATGATCGCATAGCATTCAAATTTTACACCTTCAGCATTGGTTTCTACTATTGAGACCGCGCCGTTTATATATTTCATTAAGCAGTGTACTCACTGTCATCATTGTGTCGTACCACAATTTGTCCTTAATTTTTTTTTTTTTTTTGCGAAACAATTTGTCCTTAATTAATATATGTATTATGAGTATGTACAAAATTGGTAGCACACTAGAAGTGGATGAGTTAGAAGAATTTATTGGGGCACTTACTGGTACTTTTTTTAACAATAGATCAGTATGTATGTGATTTCAAAATTCAAGTTTTGAATTTTCGATACAGATACTTTCTCTATAACAAAGTTTTAATGATCACCAGAATATATGTTTATGTTGTTGATTATGTTTTTTTTATTCAGGAACATTGTAGTATACCAATAACTTAATAAGCAATATAAAACTTAGAAGAGAATAGCACCCCCCACCCCCTCTTCAGGAAATAAGTATGTGTAGGTGGGATGTTAAGGATGCTATGTATAGAGATTAGAGAGAGAGATCTCGTACTATAAGATTAGTGATGTGTTTTTTCCGCATCACTAATGACCCTCTAGAAGTGTCACTAATAAGGATTTCTGACATAGTGGGCGTAGCTAGACTTCAATCCATGTGAGAGCCACGGGCACTAGTATTTTGGTTCAAGACATTGTAGGTACTTAGGTAGTAAGCTACTTCAAACAAATGTTGGAGTTTACTTCACATTTTAGGATAGTGGTAAGACTCCTTTAATCGGTTTGCATTGTATTGTGTTTGGTAAATTTTATATTTTTCTTTATGTTGATATGTTGCAAGCTACAAATAGAACCGTTAATTGGGTTGTGTGCTTTGCAACATGCTGGCTAGAGTTCGAACCCCACACAGGGGTAGATTTGTTGGCCAGAGGAGGCGCGGTCTATCTGTGCGTTGAAAAAATCCCCTTGTCTGTCTCAGGCCAAAAGCACAGGTCTAAGGCTAGCCCAGTCTTATGAGAGTTGTGGTGCCGCTGTGTATGGGCGGAGGGTCGGGGGTTTTTCTCGACCTACGTGAGAAGGTGTTCTTCTTAAGCAAAAATGCCCGGGCTGTCTTATCCCTGCAGGTCAGAGGTTTCTTATTTATGTTGATATGTTACATTTATATTTATTGTTAAATAACAAAAAGGTATTAAGTTAGACCATCTAGTTTAAAGTTTTTTGCTACACCAATACTTCAACCACCTAGACAAATGTTTTTTAGTAGTGTTTTGTCAGCGTCTCTTTTCTACTTTATTTTTTGAAAGATCTGATTATCCGGCATTATATTGATATGAAGAAGAGAGTTTTCATACACGCCGAGGGCGCAAGTCTCACATCGCAGACAGCTCTATTAGAAAAAGAAAAAAACTAACTGACTACTCCCGGTTGATGCGGTTGCTCCTCGCTGCCATTGGCCGTCCCGCGTGAGCCAATCGCCGGTTGTTGAATTCATCCTTTATCCTTGAGGAGACCGAAGCTTCTGAGCTGTGTTTATCTCTGAAAATTCTTGCATTTCGTTCCGCCCAGATAAGCCATAAGGTTAAGAGTGTAAGTGAGTGAGACTCAGTGTCCATTCCTTGAATTAGATGGTGCATCCAGTTTTCTTTTCTACTTTCTAGTTTAAAAAAGGCATGTAAAGGCTGGTGAAACATTTTTGGAAGCTTCAAACTAACATACATACCATATGACTATATGAGGGACAAAATTCCCCTGCTGTGATTCTTATGATCACAAGCAAGTAACAAAAAACGCTTGTTTGTATATGGTATGAGATTATTACAGACGCAAATGAACGGACGCGCAAAAAGGCGTGTGTACTGACCTTGAACGCGTCTGTAATGTGTGTATTTTTTTAATAGTGACACGCTAGCTAGTGGCATGTGTCCGCGCATATACCGCCCAGTATAATGACACTTTTTGCATGCACCTGTTGTACGTAGAATAATACATTCATATATATATTCATGTGTGTATTGCATGCAAACAAGAAATTACCACGGCCCTGCAGCTGCATGCCGCAGGAGGCAATGATGATGATATATACAACGATCGATCGATTTGATCCGTCTGCAGGTGGTGGATGGATCGGAAAGATAGATGTGGCCTCTCATCTTTTGAGAACAGCTAGCTGCAGGGCCTCATCAACCGATTCGTAACAATATCAACGATCGAACAGTCTGGCTGTGTAGCCTGGAGCAAGTGTATCTGCATGGAGACACAGTCGATCTGGAAGCGTGTACGGCTAGGATCTTCCCCTCTGGACTCAAAGTATGAGCTAGGAATAAAGTGTCACTCAAGCAGATGTTCATATCACACTTTCTGTTTTTTTTTTTTTTTAATAATAAGAATCTGAGTGACATTTTGAACATCAACACGGATCGATCAAAAGACCAATAAAACGCAGTTTGGCGGAGCAACTTCTGTAACAAAGAAACTAATAACAAAAAAAAAACTAGATAACTATAAAAAGCACTTTTCAATAAATTTCATTATTTGCATATATATACTACTCCTGCCATTTTCAAATGTCTAATCTTAATGTACACAAAAGGTAACCAATGGTCAAGTTTTAATAGATTTACTGCATTGAACCCAAAAAACAAACATGTTCTGTGAATTGAGAGGCAGCATATATATATTATTGTTGCCAAGATAAGGTATGTTTTTATCTACTCTCTTTAGAAGGAGAAGAGGTATGTAGTTAGATGGTGAGCTGCGTTAAATTGAAAAGGGTAGAGGTTTATTAAAAAAATAGTACATCTGTTCCAAAATGTATGATGTCCTAATAAAAAGCATGAAGCTAAATCCAATGACCAATTATATATTTAGACCTTGTTTGATCCCATAGCCTACACAGTATGTATGTTTAGCCACTAAACTTTAGATCACTTCTCTTGAGGCTCCAAACAGGAGGTCTAAAGTTTAACTAACCTCAAAAACATTTGAGACCACACAAGTGAGCTAAAGTGATCAAAAGTTTTAGTCGATCAACTTTACTCAACTAAACTTTAGACCAAATAATCCAATCAAGACCATAATATAGCATTTGGTTATTGGTCATACATGAAACTAGAACCATCTGATTTGTTGTAAAAAAAATAATTTGACGGTACAGTAAATAATAATAACAAACTTTTTAATTTTTTTCATATATAAAGCAGTGTTTAAAGTTTCTTTTATTTACACCAATGTTTTTAGGTCAATCATAGACACCAATGTCCAAATTAAACATCATATATCGAAAATGAATGTGGAGTATACTTTCAAGATAAATTATTTCTTGTTAGTTATTAAAAATCAACAATCAATACAGAATTATTTCCATTCCTCGAGAGGGAGTTATTTTGAGAGTTTTGAAGGTTACACGAAAGTGAAAACTTAATTAACCAATGACAATAGAAAATTTAGGAACAATGCATGTAAAGCAATCTTCTTTTGTGTGGTTGGTCAAAGTGAGCATGAACTATATTATGTGGCATTTCACGTTATTAGTGGTGATATTCATGTTCATTCTGGGGATGTGAACAGTAATCATCAGCATCAAGAGTTAAAAGCCAAAGCCTGTGCATCAAAGTGTGGTTAAGCGCCATTGACCAGGTCATAATCACATAAGCTTGCACTGAAAGCCGTGCTAGAACGTTGTTCTTTATAGGGATGTGAAACAGTGCAGGAAAAGAAGCAGCAATTGATCATAAGCTGTTGATCGATACTCCGTCCTACGGGATGTCGTCGCCAGTTCCAGGTAACTCACCCTCATTAGATTCCTGAATCATGCATCTCTGATGAGTCCTCTCATTTCTACCTTAATGTGCACCATATCCATGTGACTAATTACAAAGATATCATTTAACATAATTTACTTATTACCTATTGGAAGTAACTTTCCTGTAAATTCGTTCTGCCGCCATCATTTGGCCATCTTTAGAAAGATTTTTTAACTGCTAAGAAGTTTAGCTGTTTTACTACTAGTATATAAGATGGACCTTTCTCCCGGTATGTCTCTTTGGAAACTAATCCAGATCGAGTCACAGTCAAGAAATAAAAGCTCTGGTCATCACTACAACGAGCTTGGGCCCAGAGAACAGCAAGAGGACAAGCCCTAATGATAACAAAGTGCATGCAGTGGGGCTACTCTACAAAGGCGAAAAAACGCCAGAAAAGGAGAGCTCCATGGGAAAGTAATGCTGCTAGTAGTAACACTGCACAAACAAAGCCAACACAAGGGGGGGAAATATGGTTCCCGAAAATAAAATAAAAAGACACAAAAGAAAAAACAGAAACATTTGGAAAAAAAGGATTAAAGGAACATGCATGGGCGAAAAGAGTATGTATAGAATCATATGAGCAAAGCAAGGCAAAGAGATGTTGATCGATCGGGGACTTTTTTTTCTCTCTTAGCCGGCCATAGTCTTTGCTTGGTTAAGGGTGTTGATCACCACAAACTAAAGCAGAGAGAACAGAACAAGCATCTGATGAGAGAGCCTGTCGATGGGTTTGTTAATTGGGTTCATAATGATTAATGAAATGGAGGATCAAGATCAGTTTGGCCCGTACTTACGTCCTTCGCTGTTCCAGACAAGGGCCCCGGCCGCTCCCTTAATCTGTTCAAAGGAGTTCATAGCAGCAAAGCAAAGATCGAGTAAAGAAGAGAGGGAGCTAAAAAAAGCACTTAGGTGGCATTATCTGGCTAAAAGCGGCAGGATTTTAATAGTGTATGGAGTGCATGGTACCCGGCCGACCTGACCTGACCTGGACCTGACTCCGATAAGAAGAGAAGCACTACAAGGAACAGCAGCAGCAGCTGAATGGCTGCCTGATTGTCGTCTGAACTGATGAGCAAAAAAGCCCCATGTCAGGTCATTCCATCCTGAATGTGCTGCGTGCATGCAGTACAGTACCCTGATTGCTAGTCACTCACTACACACAGAAAGAATAACGTACAGTGCGTACGTAAACGCATGCCGATCGATGCATGGCAGAATTGTGCCATCACCTCGGATAATCTAGTGGTGGTGATCGGGTGTTGGGTTAGGTCAGGAACAGGGGCGAGTCGTTGCAAAGGAGAAGCAGAACTGTAGAAGCTGTATGGCATGCACGCATGGAAACTTGGAAAGAATGGCCGCCGGTATGGTATGGTAAGGTCGTCCGGCCGGCTCCAATCCTCATGTTCAGGTATGGTCATTCCACCATTCGCTTTGTGTGTGTGAACTGCTGATTCCTTTCGCAACCCGTTGTTGCGACGAGATGCATGCTACGTACGTCCAAGTTGTCCAACTCAAGTCCTCTTTTGTGACTCCAAGTCCAAGATGCATTCAAACCGTTGTGGCTACTGCAAGATGCTCGATCATAAGGATTCAGGAACTGTTACAATACATGGTTCAATCCATATGAGATTCTTCTTGATTCTTGAGCTTTCTTCATTCTTCAAAGCAGTGATTCTGGTGGAGAGCAAGGTGGGGAGCAGGTGAGAATCAATTCTCAAGTGATTCCTATGGCAAATCAAGAATTAATGGGGAGGAGCGAGAAGTGTTTTTTTTAGCTCCCTGCTCTTAGTGTTAATGAAGAACTAATTATCGTCAGCTCACCACCAGAATCTAATTGCATTTTAAGTGTTTGGCAAGGCTCCTCGGAAGCTAAGAGTGAAGCGGGAGCTGTGCTAAAGATGTCCTTTTTGCATACACTGAGTCCAGATTCACGCAGTGGCTTTCCGAATAAGGTTAGTGGGAGGCCAGTTCATTATGAAGCTGGTCTATAGTGATAGATCTCTAATTTTCTGGAGCCAGAGCTCTCCTTAACAGGCTCTTGTGCTTTCCTAAACTCCTAAAACAAAACTGTTATGAAACAGTGTCTCTCAACAGACACCCCTTCGGCAGACGCCTATTCACGAAGCGATCTCATCCATCAAGTACAATATTAGTGGATAGGATTAGATAGTTTTACTCCCAAAGGGCATGTCCTTTGGGAACAGTCGTATCCCTTCGTGACACCCCTTCACTTGTATAAATATATTCAGAGACCAATGAAAGAGACAGTTCTTCCAATCACTTGTTCATTTACATTCACTTCTAATACGTTATCGACACGTTGCTCTCTCCGCGGCGGAAGCGTTGGCGGGCGCCGGGGCTGTCTCCCTCGCGACTCACGCTGCTTCTCCGTCGCTGTTGAACACTCAAGAAGAGGATTCGTTGGCGCTGTTCTGTTTCCTCTGCAAAAGAAATTCTGGTTTCTGCAATCCGCAAGAATTATGCCGTAAGCTTTTCATTAGTACCGTTCGTACCTTGCTGGCCTGCCTTGCAGATGATTTTTCCATTCATCCGCGGCCACTGCGTTGTCCTCGACCCAAAGCGTCGATTGTTCATCCCGAGAAGTAAACTTTGCCGCCAGTTTATGCACGCACCGATCATACTGCCGACCTAGCGCCACATACATCCGCCATTTTGATCGTCGACATCTTCTGCTCCGCGCCGTCAACATGGGGCTCTGTTCGAACTCCTTGAACGCCGAGGTACAGGACGCGGGCTTCGGATGCGGTCGGTGGGCGTGGTGGCCGTCGTCGTCACGCCACCCGATGCTCCGGTGGCCCGGCGCCACCCATCTGCCTCGTGCAAGGCATCGGACCATGTCCACCGTGGGCTGCCGCTTACTCGCGTCGAACATGGCCACGGCCCCCCGCCGTCTCCTGCTGTCATCGCCGCCCCTCTAATCGGGGCGCCTCGAGGCGGGTTTGAGGAGAGCGCGGCCGATCTCCACCGGCTAAATGGCACTAATACGCTCCAACCCCCACGAGCCGCCCACGCCGCTGCGTGGTGAAGAGATTCAAAGCAAATCGCCGCCGTCGACGACGGCCCGCCTTCTCTGCCGCTCCTCGCAGATGCGCCGATTCCACGCCGCTGCGTCCCGCATGGACCATCGGCAAGCGCCGCGGCCTCCCCAATGGCCATGTTGGCCCAGCGAGAATGACGACGGCGGCATAACTTGTACTCCCCCGATGAGGGGAGTCCTCCGTGAACTAAAAAACTGCGGCTGCCCGAAAGGGCCATCGTGGGCCTAATAAGAAGATGGATCATTTCCATTCCTAAGATTTGGATGGTTCATTTATCGTTATCTAATTTTTCAAAGCATAAATTCGCATAAGACCTTGAACAGTCTCTTGTAATTATGTGCTGTAAAAAAAAAAATGTGTACGATTATGTCGAGTCTCGACTTTAACAATAATTGTATCTGTGATGTTTTACCATTGTAAAATATCCGTTTGTGGTATTGTTCAAAGTATTTGTCTCATTACATGGCAAATCCAATTAACAAATACCCTCTAAGCCCTTTTTTAACGCTTTCCAAATTTTAAAGCACTATGCGCTTAAATAATGGATGCAATACTTTATGTGTAATTTCTCGCCAATTGTATAACACGCTTATTTGGTCTACATCTTTTCACAAAGATGACTACCATTAATTTGCATACCTATTAGCCATACACAAGGTAGCACCATAGATGTTACTTGTGGGATTTACACTCGATCCACGACTTTAGTGACTATCCTCAACGTGCATACCCAATTTGTTTGCGAATTAACTAAGGTCTACATCAAATCTTTGATGACTACCTTAAGACATGTTCATACAAGTTGCATAAGAAACTTGGCATCTATTGTTAACACAGATTATGCCCACTCGAGGCCTACACCTTTATGATGACTTCCTCCATGATATTATGCATGAGATTTTTACACGATCATGAATACAAGATTTATCTTGTCCATATTTTGCATCCTATTACACTATGATATATTTCACTATGCTTTTATTTGCCGCATGCAAATATATATTACTCGATCCTCGATCTTCACGAAAACCGCATAAGTGATATATTTGTTTGCTTTGATCCCTCGGTTCAATGTAAATTTTAAATTTACAAGCAAATAAAATTATTGTTCTATTTTGGAAATTATTTCAAACTAGAATTAGTACTGTTCAAGGAATTTGCTTTATGGCAATTCCACTAACAAGTACTAGTATTGTTACATTGTTCAAAGTGTTTGCCCATGGCAATTCCCAATAACATGTAAAGCGAGTGTTAAATATATTGTTCAAAATGTTGTCCTATGACATCCCCAATAACAATATATTCCGCTTTATTGTATATATGCAATTTACTTTTGCACTTTAGTTAAGCCTATTAGCTTAAATAAATAGCAATATATCGAGCATTATTTTGGGGAGCTGCTTTCTATCACATATAATCTATGTTTTGGTGAAGATTTTACATCATCTATTGCCACAATAATAGATCCCAAAATATTAGCAAATGACTTTTGTCACCGGTTACGTAGAATGGAAAGTCTATAGTCAAGTATCAACTTGAATCCCCAAAATTTTGCCTTTATGCTATACAATTTACTCTCATGTAAATTCATACATGATAAAATCATGTTAGACTTGGCTAATATTTCTAATTTAGAATATTTCCAACCTCCCATTGTATGAAATTTATTTTCCTAATATGAGCGATATCAACGATATCATTGGGACATATGGCATAACAACAGCTTATTGCTCAATCCCCAACCAAATGCTCGATCCATTCGGATATTGTCACACTTGCGTTTATGCATTTATGCAACTCCAACACTTGAATTTCTTTAAATTCGTGTATTCAAAGGAGTGAGATCCATCTACCTTTTGCATGTCCTTCATTGGGATTTCAACAAAGGATGTAATATTGCTCAAATCATAAATGATTGTTTACTCATTCATTTATCAAGGATCTTTGATCCATGGCAATTTACAACATAATGGATTGTCATGAATGCGTAAGTCATTTTTCATTTAGAAAAGTGATAAAAGTGTGACAAATTCCATATTTTTCACCAAAATATGATTGTACAATCCATGTACACGAAATATCAAATCATACATTTGGCTCAACTATCCCCCAACTCATTGGAGGCAAGCGAGTTCGTTGGAATAGTTTGAGTTCACTTCAACAAGCAAATGCTTGTAAAGTCTTCAAATTTCTATTGGAGATATTATTAGCCTAATATCGTACTACCGCATGTAGTATGATGTCCAAATAATATCATGTACGCCATACATGATATACATATTCTATATGAGTGTAAATTCCTTTGGATTCTGCCTCACTTTATAAAAATCATTTGGGATTCAACTAGATGGAAAGGAATCTTGTTTAGTGGACCACTATCCCGCTAACACAATTATGAGAGATTGTACTCTCTCTCGTGGTATTCAATTAATCATGGATGCATCTATGTATCCTGATTCCATAAATACCCCATGGTGTTTCCATATTATCTAGTTGCATGGTTCGTAAACCCAATACTAAGGAGTGATGGTGAAAATCTTCACTCAACCTAGTGCAACATATGAATACTAAATAATTGTGCAAATTCTTTCCATATCGTATAGGGTGCATTATACATGCATCAATCTCATATTACATGTTGCGTAAACAATAATTTTCTCTCTTGATCCTATCAAGATTTGGCTTATTTGCCTTGACCATTCTATATTTAGAATGACGAGAAGATTCTTATCAATTCTATTGGTCATAACATCAATATGAGCCACCAAATTTCTTGAAGAAAATCAAGAACATACATGTGACTCAATTTTTCCATTTTATGTACCATAAAGATACTATGAAATGCACATCTATGCATCTACAATGTTGTCCTAAATGTGTGCCTTACTCATAAGGTACCACAAATTTGCCAAATCCATTTGCTCAAATTCTTCAATTTAGAGCAAACAATCCTCGACGCAGGATCCAATCCATTTATATGGAATTTTTTTTTTTATAGGGACTACATTATTAAGTATCTTATGATTCATACACAAATTGGTCCAACCAATCTCTCATCGAGAGAATCAAGTTTGTTATTTCGATGACCCAAAATAGAATTGTAATTTGCCAACATCTAGTTGGTGACATGCGGATTTACACACCGCATCGTGAATTCAAATTCATCAAACCGCACTTTTACAACTCCCTCTATTGCAAAGATGTATGTGGATATTTGGCCATAGCCAAACTTTTCCCATTCTGGCATCGAGTATGTTACCACATACCCATATCACCACCCCAACATACCATGAGCATTAGGGATCCTTATGAGGTAACTCTATAGGGATTTTATATATTGCCCGTATGTTGATCACAATTTGAGGATAATTCTAGGCATTAGAGGGAGACTTATACCATACAAAGAATGCCAAGAATCAAAAGAGCAATCCTCACGTCCACGTACACAAAGAATCTAAACCTAATCGTTTAGAATATCTTATGTTTGCATCATATTGCAAACAATTTGCCATAATCATTTACCGATAACAAGGGTGTCACAAAATCCTCTTATCCTCGCTCATAATGCTTTGAAAGAATGGAGGTACCAAAAGAAAACCATTCAACTCCCACTTCCAAAGAAGAGGGGGAGAAGTACGGTCGCCTCAAGGATAATGCTCCAAGTAAGCATTTGATGATATCGAGGACTAAATCCTCCAAATCAGAAATCCAAGCCAACCTCAAGTTGGTAGACACCCAATAGTGTATAAAATCCTACACCAGGACCAAATCCACAACCCGGATCAATGGTGCACCCAAATTCTGATCTAGGGACATTGGAACACCTTGACTCCATATGGGAAACGACTAGGAGTCCAAAAGGGTTAATATTTTCACTTGCTATGTTGATTCCAAGCAAAATAATCAATCATTTAAAGACTACAAATTGTCGCGACATATACTCCTCAAAGATTGCTTTTCACCTTACGGATCCCTACCAAAAGTCCTAGGCGCAGTGTCCTCACACTCTAATTTGGTCAAACTAAAAGGTGGCAATTAAGGAAAATTGCTCTTGTTCAATGATGAGAAGTATTACCACAATAATATCTTCTCTCACATAGTTTCTTTTAAGAACTAAGGTGGTGAACAATAAGAGCTTGTAGCATATGGTTTCAAGCAGAGACCTAGCATGGCATACCCTATGGTATATGTGAAAATTAAGTTTCCAAATTCAATAATTGGCAGATTAAACGGATTTGAATAGATTCGAACGTATAAGTCCCAATGGACTCCACATTTTGAATCCAAATACAAATCGCAACATACATAGTGTATAATTTAATATATAATTTCCATCATATGAACTGGAGATGGAGGATTTGGGTAAGACCAAATAGGCTTACAACTTGTGCGCCGCCCTTAAGGATTTTAGTGCATCAATGAGCCTATATCTAGAAAAATATTGAAGAAATTCAATATATATGGACCAATCATATCATAACAAAATCCCAATGGTTATTGGTTCTCTAGAAATAGAGGATCCATTTAGACCACGGGATATTGGAGAAAAGATATTGGGACTCGAGATTCCATATCTTAGTGTCATTGGAGCACTTATGTATCTTGCAAATTGCATCGGGCCCGATATTGCATTTGCAATGACTATACTAGTTAGGCATAGTGCAAATCCATCTCACCGTCATTGAACGGAGAGAAGCATATCTTCGATATCTCGGTGACACAAAGGATCTTAGTTCACTCTTTAAGTGAAATCATGATCCCAATATGATTGGATACATAGATACTAGTTGCTTATCTGGTCCCCATTATGACCAATTCCAAACATGGTTTTTGTATTCTTACATGGAGGTACAACTATTTCATGAAATCTTCTAAACGGACTCGATTGTGACCTCTACTAATCATTCTGAAATTATTGCTCCATTTGAGGCATCACATGCATGTTCATAGCTTCATTGTAATGATTAACCACATACAACGATCATGTGGCATTGATTCGATTGAATCACCTACAATTATCTACTAAGATAATTCGCTTGTGTTACATAGATGAAAATAGGTTACATCATAAAAGAGTAATGTCACTAGCACATTGCCCCTAAGTTGTTTTATTCCTATGAAAGTGTGGAAATAAATATCTTGCAAATCAAGTCATGCGATAATCTCGCGACCTAGTTATTAAGTCGCTACCATATTCTATGTTTCAAAATTTTGTACATAAGATTGGTATGCGATGATTCCAAGTTTGCAAGAACTGGGGGAGATATCTCTTAGATGTTGACTGTACCCGAAATCATATTATACTCTTTTCTTTTATAAGTTTTACTCATAAGGTTTCTTGTGAAAGTTTTTAATGAGGTGATATTAACATAAGCATGTGTCATATTTTCTATTTTCCCCTTAGGGGTTTTGTGGGAAATATCAAAGACACATATTGCCCCTCACAACTCATCTATGGTTTTTCCTTGAAAAGGTTTTTCATGTGAGTTATCTAGAGGCAATATCGATAATATGTTGTCATATTTTCTCCTATTTTCCCACTCGGTTTTTCACAGGAGTTTTAGCAACATATCACTTTATATTGCTCCTCATATTTTTTCCTAAAAGGTTTTTGGGGAAGTTATTTTTATGTCGTATCTCCAATATTTTTTTCCCCATTAGGGTTTTTAATGGGATACCAATGACATAGTGATTTTTTTAAATCACAAACAAATATGCTATTTTTCTCCTTATTTTCCGATAAGGTTTAAAGGAGTTTTTGTGGCATATCCATATATTCCTCGTGATTTTTCCCATTGGGTTTTTCGAGGAATCTAGCTTATACCGCATTGATCTCAAGAAAGATTCGATCGAGGGGGGGAGTGTTATGAAACAGTCTCTCAACAGACGCCCCTTCGCAGACGCCTATTCACAAAGCGATCTCATCCATCAAGTACAATATTAGTGGATAGGATTAGATAGTTTTACTCCCAAAGGGCATGTCCTTTGGGAACGATCGTGTCCCTTCGTGAAACCCCTTCACTTGTATAAATATATTCGGAGATCAATGAAAGAGACAGTTCTTCCAATCACTTGTTCATTTACATTCACTTCTAATAAAAACTACATCCAGACCGCAACATTTAACACAGGGAATAAGATCCAGATTGCAGATCCTGGATGAACGCAGCCCAAGTCCACAATGGAAGCTCTTACGGGCCTAAAAAACAGCGAGAGCCGAGAGGAGCACTTCCTTCAGTTATGTGCCCCTGGTAGTGGTAGCTGGGCCTCGCGTTTGCTTGGGCTAGGAACTGAAGCGCACGTTTTAATTGCCCACACAAATTAGAAAAGGCCTTGTAGGATCAGTATCGGAGCTTACCAGACAATGGTACAAACAACTACACAACGCATATGTGCATTTGGTGATACTACGCGTTTCCATGCACAGCCTTCTAATCTCCTCTTTGCATATGTACAGACAGACGTGTATGCGTGTACGTATGGCGTGAGTGTGTGCTAATCTCTCCATTCCAAATTATAATTCATTTTTGACTTTTCTAGATGCATTACTTTTCCTATGTAACTATTTATACACTATATCTAATATATAGTAAAAGAAATACATCTAGAAAAGCCAAAACGACTTGTAATTTGAAAGTGAGGAGGTATTGGGTTGTGTGCATCCTAAGTTGTATCCAGTAAAAAATAACTACACCAGAAGCGTGAGTTCTCAATCACATGCCAAATGAACCTTATTCGTCAGGTGAAAAATTAAACAAAGTTGCAAAGAACAGCACTCAATCGGGATGCACAACAAGCACAGGGGGGCTACTACACTCGGTTCAAGGCAGAGACGTGTCAAAATGCGAGCTCCGCAAAAACTCCACACAGGACCTACCGCTGGGGCACTTAATGGGCACCATGATAGAGAGTAGCAAAGCTTCTCAATGACGGCGAGTCTAGATGGCCGCGAAGTACTCTTTGCTTCCCTTGGGGTCGGGCTTCATCGACTTCTCCCCTGGCTTCCATCCGGCCGGGCACACCTCGTCCGGGTTCTCCTGGACGTACTGCAATGCCTGGTGAAACAATGAAATGTGATGTCAGCTTCAATATTCTTCCGTGGACTGTATAAAATGCAAAGGCAACTATGCAACTGGGTCGGGCATAAACCAGCTCAGCAAAATGCATAAATGATGTACCACAACATGCTTATTTTTTTTCATTGGGAAACTACCAGGGTGTGTCAACGGAGGGCATTTGGTTGCACATGCAGGTGTGGCGGCCACATAATTTTCTAGTGGAAATTCACACCTCAGGTGTGGCAGCTATTTTGAGTGCCACAAAGTGTGACGACGCCACAGCTCGCATGGCGATGTTTGGCTAATAACCAAACATGCCCTACATACGCCATCACAGATCAAGAGCCTCACTTGTTTCCATGTATGCTTGCTATAATGCATCTTGACAGTTATATTTAGTATTTTACTATAGTAAAATGGCCTTGTACTGTAGTAATGCCAAAGGAAGTAGGCCACATATATAGTCATATTTTTCAATGACTCTTTCTATAGTTTTAAAGCATTTGGATTAGAGTATGCTTTAAAGGTTAGGAATAGTTTATTTTATATTTTTATTCCTGCAAATGGTATTGCACTGTCAAGAGTTAACAAACAATTAATCATGTAAAATGCACAACGGTATCGAACCTTGTTCAAGTTGTGTATCACAAACACCATGAATACAAAAATGCATATTCTTTTGTACTTTGTGTTGTAAGTAACAGCACAGAAAACTTCTAATCTCTGAAGTCCAAAGAATGTGCCTATCAGAAATGTAGCACAACCAACATAGAACATACCTGAAGGGTCCTCATGGTCTCATCCACGCTACGACCGATGGCAAGGTTGTTAATGGTAGAGTGCTGAATCACTCCCTCCTTGTCAATAATGAACAGTCCTCTCAAAGCAATACCCTGCCCAAAGAGCATTCAGATTTAGAGAGCAACAAGCAGAAACATAATACGGAAAACAAAGGGATTCCACAGGGGAAGAATCTGGAGAAGAATATCCAGTGGTTAAAAAACCTGGCTAGGGATCAGAACACCAAAGGCCTTTGAAATTGATTTCGTGACATCAGAAATAAGTGGGTATTTAAGATCACCAAGCCCACCAGACTTCCTGTCTGTCTGCACCCATGCAAGGTGGGAGAACTGCATCCAAACAAAGACTAAAACAATTAACAACAGTTATGATTATAATGAAACCACAGTAAACAAAACCCAAGATCTATGTATGCCAAGATTTCTACTTTTGACCACATACATACAATGATATAAAAGGATTTCCCTCTGTCCAAAATTATAAGTCGACTTGGCTTTTTAGGTCCATAGCTTTTGCTACGCACCTAGATATACACTATGTCTATATATTAGAAGCCAAAACAACCTATAATTTGGAAAAGAGGGAGTAATAAGAAATCATACAAGCATAGCTGTATAAAGACTTCAAATATACAAGTCATTAGGGCATTTTCCAAAGTACTCCCTATATTTAAGCTTTGACTCTTTTATTTGTTTGACTATTTATCTCTTCTATAAATATTTGACTTTTGATGACAGATCTAGTTTTTCAATTTTACTTATCTAAGTAATCAAATAATATTGTTAGTCAAAATTATAGTAAAAAGTCAATGGTGTCATATTTAAAAACGGAGGGATTAAGGATTATACAGTTCTTCAAAGATCTGTAAAGTACTTTAGCAAACAGAAACAATCAATTTAATAAGATTATGAAGCTAAGATGACATTTTCTTTGGACCAACAAAGGTTAAATTTAAGGCCTCAAGTGTAACGTGAGTGCTTAGTCCCAACAGAGAGTCTGAAAATGAATACTGGGTCAGTTGGGTGAAAAAGAGTACAGGGAAAGTATTGTACCAAGCAATATTGTACCAACAAGTAAAGGAAACACTACCTTACTGATATAGAATATTGTGTATTTGTATAGCTGCTTTTTTCTAACTCCACATAAACATACTTTCCAGAATTAATTTTAAAAATAATGTTACTATGCTCAAGAACCATGCATACAAGTGCAGCAGTAATGCTCAAAAGATAACCTAGCAGTAGCACGTGAGTTTCTCATTATAGAAGCAGTTCAACAACCATAATAATTCTATTTTGGTATTTCCGTTATGAGCTAGTACATATCAAAGCTGAAATGTACTTCAAGAGCTAACTATGGCAAATGACAAACGAGAGAACAATCCCCGTACAAACAGTGGAGGCATCGGATGTCAACTACACTCAGTTATCCTTAAGAACAATTGACAGGCTGATTCATACTGATAGATGCTATCATATCATGGTATACCAGGGCATTATAACATACCACACTGTCAATGGAGACGCCAAGAACCTCAGTGTTCAACTTCTCGAATTCCTCGTATCTGTCACTGAAGGCAGTAATCTCTGCCAGTATCAGGGGTTAGTTTATCAGAATCTCATAGACCCACTCTAAACGTGTCTTGTCGATACTAATGCTACTGTTTTATCCTCACCGGTCGGGCAGACGAAGGTGAAATCCAAGGGGTAGAAGAACAGGATGACGTACTTCTTCCCAATGTAATCGGAGAGCTTCACCTGGAAAAGCACACAGAGCAATGTCATCGCCATCCACATAAAATTATTAGGAGTAATTTGAGAGGACGAAACATTTAAGAGTTGTGCTGCCACAGCATACATAAACCACGCGAGACTGCGCGGAGAGAGAGAGGTGCACATACGTTGATGAACTCTTGGTCGAACACGGCCTCGGCCTCGAAGTCTGGAGCCTTGTTCCCGACCAGCGGCAAGTCATCCTAGAGAGCAGAGAGCACAAGGGCGGGCGAGAGCCGTGAGTGCAAAGTAGAAGGGAGGGGGTGAGAAGCAAACCCTTAGTACGGTAAGGCGAGGGCAAGACGCGAGGAGAACTTACGACGCCGCCGGCGCGGGCGACGAGTCTGGTGGCCCGCGCGGATCTGGAGGCGGCGAGGCGGAGCGGCCTGGCGGCGGCGGCGACCGCGGAGCGGGCGACGGAGACGGACTGCGGGGCAGCGGCGAGGGGCCTGGCGGCCGGGGTGGGGGCGGAAGAGACGGTGGTGGCGGCGGCGAAGGAGCAGGCCATGGCCGCCCGGAGTGGATGAGGAGGGGATGGGTGGATTGGGGGTTTGGGGTTGGGGATTTGGTGCGATGGGGTTTCCTTTCCAGAGGTTGGGGAGTGAGTGAGTGTGGAGGTTTTAAATAGGGACGTGACAGCGCCACACGAGCTCCGCACATGTTTCAGGCCATGTTTGGTTGCCATGCAACCCAAAAGTCTGGCCCAAAAAGTCTTCAAAGATCCGTCGTCATCAAATCTTTTTAACGCATTTACATCGTGGTGCACTAAAAGTAGGTAAACAAAAAACTAATTGCACAGTTTGATTGAAAAGTACGAGACGAATCTTGTGAGCCTATTTAGTCTATAATTGGACAATAATCATCAAATACAAACGAAAAGTCTTCTGAGCTACAACCCAAAATATTTTGGGTTGCATGGCAACTAAACATGCTAGCTGGGTATTCCCAAACCAGATCGGTTCAGGTAGGTTCTATGGAGAAAGAGGAACCGAGCAAATTCAAAGGGTGTCTAGAGCATCTCCAAGATACATGCTATCCGTGTTTTTTGTATGCTATATTTAGCTTTTTTTTAGTAAAAGTAAACTCCAACAGTTATGCTATCTTGTTTTGTAAAATAGCAAGTCGGGCTATTCCTACAATCTCGCATGATAAATATATAGCTTGCATGTGCCGCTAGCCATCTACTTTGCCATAATAGAAAAGATCAAGTGGTGTTTTCTTTGTTTTTGCATGGTTTTCTATTTCTGAGCTTGGCTAAATTATGAGTTTAGCAATTTATTTTTAGCAACTCTCTTGGAGTTGCTCTTAGTTGGTAAAATATTTTGGGTTCGGGTATCGAAGCACTTTTTTTGTTTGTATTTGGTAATTATTGTCCCACCATAGACTATCTAGGCTCAAAAAAATTTATCTCGTACTTTTCAAAGTGTAATTAGTTTTTTATTTATCTACATTTAATTCTCTATGCATGCTTAAAAATTTGATGTGACATAAAAACTCAGTAGCACTTTTTTGGGTTGGAGAATGGGAACTAAACACACCCTCGATTCGGTTATTTTGCGCACGGTTTCGCTTTAGAACCAAAACTAACCGAGAGATAAAAAATCTCATGAATGCCGATGCACCGCCAACAAGTGCATCGCTCTCCCACTCGCCATGTGAGGCATCGCCGCCGAGCCCTCGCCCCCGCCGCCGCGCCGCCACCGATTGTCTCGCCCGCTTGGCATGACACCACCGAAGCGCCGCGCCCCGCTGCGGTGGGTGGGCGAGGGAGGTGGCATGACATCGTGATCGAATCGCCAAGCAGCCGAGGGCAAGGTGCCGCGGTCGAGCACCGCCGCCGGGCCCTAGGAACCAAGCTAGTGACATGAATGCAAATAAAAAATATCCTCTAAATAAGCTTCACAAGAGATCTTTTTAAAAGAAGAAATATTTGAATGCAAATACAAAATATCATCTAAATAATCTTCATGAGAGATCTTTTTGAAAGAAGGAATACTTGACGGTAAACTTGTGTCTCGTTTTAAAGAGATCTCATAAGTTACTTCCTCCATCCCAATTTGTAAGTCATTTTGGAGTTTTAGCAGAGATTAAGGTAAGGTGCAGATTGACACTTCTGCCTCTCTGCCGATAGGATTAATGTACGCAACTTGCAGATAGGACAAATTCAAATAAAGTAAATGAAGCAATACACATGTGCGCACCAACAACTTCAAAATTCTCTCTCGAAAACGCAACCTCTGGTCTTTCTCTCTCTTGGAACGCAACCTCCGATTCAAATTTCTCTCTAGCGTATATAGAGCATCTTGTCGTCGGTGCTAGGAAGCCATCGCGTCGACGCAAGATCCACTTATTCACGTCCAGCCACTCGTCTGTGAGCCTAGCTCACCCAACAATGGCCACCCAGCCTCACTCATTGGATTTATAGCAGAACTAGAGCTACATGATCACCAGGTGAGCTTCAGAAGCCTGATCACCCCCCGCCAGCTGACCTTTCTCTAGTTCTGTGCATCCAAGCCAATTAAACCATCAAATGTTGCATCATCTACATCTACAATTATGAACTTGAGTGGTTCGATCTGCAATTCATCCCATCAGATGGCAACAACTATGTTCCTAGACCTCAATTGTACAGCTCCAAAAGACAACGAAATCATACCATGAGAAGGAAATTTCGCAGCTCACGACAACACTTTAGCTCAAGACGAAGGTGGTGGCTCTATTGTTGCAGGTATAATCTGCACTTGCCTCTTCCATGCTCCTCTATTTATTGTCCATTTTATTGGGCTCAACTGCTAAAACAATCGCTAGGAAAAACCAATCCTAGGCTGGTGCAAAGTGAACACTGACGCAGGCCTAGACCTTGATTCGAGCGGTGGTCGCACCGAGTCGCCATCCGTGACCAGTCATGTGTGATCCCGGTGTGCGGCGGCAAGATGGATTGAGAATGTCGATGATGCCCTCACGGCCGGGCTCGGGCTGCAAAGGAGGGTCCGGAGCTAGCCCTAGAGCTAGGTCCGGACAAGATAATGCTTGAAGTTGATTGCCAAGGCCTCGCTAATCTTCTACAAGATTTGTCGTCCATCCACTCTTCCATAGGGGGTATTTGCTTTGATATCATGGAGTTAGGAAAGAACTTTGATGCTTTTTTGTGTGCGTTGGGTGCGAAGGGAGGGATGCAAACTCAAGTGGCGCATGTTAGAGCTTCCATGGTTTCCATCTTTGAGCCCCCCCTTTTTGGCTTGATGTAATCCCGGACTAGCTAATTGTTTTAGCAACCGAAAATTATAAACATTCTGATACTTAGTGAAAGCTCCATGTTTACTAAAAAAAAAAATGCTAAAACAATCAAATTGTCTTCCATGAGCAAGTTCTAAATAGCATGTTGGCATGTTGTTGATTAAATCTTTTAGTTTTCAATGTCACAAAACCACTAATCTAAACCAACCTAATTTGCAAACAGCGGAATCATACCTTGGGAAGGCGATTCTGCAGCCCACGAGGACGCCAACACTCTAGCTAAAGATGAAGGTAGTGACTCTGTTGCTGCAGGTATAAGTTTTGTATATGCCTCTTCCTCGCTATTCTGTTAGCCAGCTTGATAAGTTAAAAATATGCTTGAATGTGAATGATGAGTGAGAAATTTTGATCTAGACAACCAATATGAACCCAATATGCTGGTGCCTAAATAGCATGTTGCTCTTATAAAATTCTCGAAGGTGTTTGATGTGTTAGAAATTTTGATCTAGCCTCTGTTGGAAACTAATGTGATATTGATCCATGAGATCCACCCCAACAAACCATTTTTACCAATAATGTGATAATCTACAACTGTCATGCTTGAATGCATTTATTCAAAATGCATTTCTAGAAATTTAATCGAAGTATAGTACCAACCCACACCTAGATCTGACTGCTCACAATCGAGAAGGTTCACTGCCTTGTACTCGCAATCCACCCTGAGCACCCTCAATTGTCCATTTTTCTTGTGCTTTTGTGGAAACAACTCTGTCAATCCAAAATCTAACATTCAAAAACTGTAGCGAGCGCGTTCCCATGTTGCTTGATTCAATATTTTAGTTGTGCAAACCTTGAATAAAAATTAAGGGTTGTGAAAGTGGTCACTGAAATCCACCGCTAGAACGAAGCAGTCAAAGAGGGACAAAGAGAGTACGTTGAAAACATATGAAACAGTTTGAACGACACATATAGTCGTTGCAATATATTCAATATCCGAATAAAGTGCTCGCAATAGGCGGTTAAAATATTCTTTTTTGAAAGGAAAGCAAGGGAGCACCCTACCTGTATTTTTCATTATCATAAAAAAGAGGTTGAACATAGAAGAACAACTACAAAACTGGGACAACTATCAACTAGGGAGCTAACTAAAAAACTGGGAGCTAAATAAGGACTACAAAAAGAGAAACCAAGGCTAAGGAAAAAGAAAGAGCTAAAACTAAAACGGGGAGGAAAAATTGTGCAGGTAGGTGGCTAAAAATATGGATGAAAAACATTTTTAAATAAACTCCTGTAAATACGTGTATAACCATTATCTGTTCTCAGCATCAGCCCCCGCACCCAGCGGCAGCGTGCGAGGATCACTATCATCAGCACCAGTGCACCACTAGCACTGGCCTTGGCTCAGCCGGGCAGGCGGCACGCGCCACGCATGGGAGCAGGGTGCGCGTGCGACGGGAGAGGGAGGAGGGAGCGAGACGGAGTGGGACGGAGATGTCAACGGATACCCAAAAACCCGAAAACCCGGCGGGTTTTACCCGATAAAGTGACGGGTATGGAACGCATTTGCAGATCCATGATACGTTAATGGGTACAATGTTGTATCCAGCAGATGACGGGTGCGGGTATGGAAGTGTAGTATCCATACCCGCGTCTTTCGTGGGTAGAAAATACCGCACAAATATATAACTCATCTCTACAATTTTTAGCCTAAATAAAGATATAGCCCATTAATTTGGCCTATGTAAGCATTTGAGTATATATATATTCCCGAACTCTAGTGTATTGTTCATTAATTTGGCCCATATAGCTTTCGATATTTGGCCCATATAAGCATACTGGTATATAATATAGCCTATGAACTTCGGGTATATTCATGGGTATGGATTACACGCCGGTATGCGGTGTATGGAATGAAATCAGTATCCAATGTGCTTTCGCGGGTAACCCGACGGATATGAATTTGACCTCGACGGGTGCGGGTATGGATGACTAGTATCCATCGGGTACATACCCGCCATTGTTGTGAGGACGGACTACGCGCAGGCGCGCGGCACGCAGCGCACGCAGCAGGTGAGCCGTGACCGCCGCGCGTGGGTCAGTCGGTCTGGACATACGGCCGTGTGGCGTATCATTTTTTTTTTTGACAAGAGTGGGGGCGTATCGTTGTTCTCTGCGTCTGCGTTCTCGTCCATCCCATCCATATGTTTCGTCATCAAGCTGATTTTTTATTTAAATTTTTTAAAAGGCAAGCTGATGATTTTATTAGTAATCATATAACCAATTCTCTTCTCCGCCTTGCTCCCGCATGTCCTTTTTGTATCGTAGTCTCTTGTTTTTTCAGGTATAAAATATGGCAGTCTCGTGACCTGCGGCAACATCAATAGCGTGTGGGGAGTCGCGAACTACTGCCAGCTGGTTTTGGCAGCGCTGGTTGTTGATTGGCTTTGTTTCATATTTCCACGAGCGTGGAATAATTGCGACACTCCTTGCATCATCATTCATCATCAATACTCCCTCTGCCGGCAAAAAAAAAATGTCACAGTCGGATGCGTGCACGTGTTACTTCCTCAACTTTAACTCGATTCGTATAAAAATATGTGTAATATTTAGGGCACTCACGATCTTTAAAAACTATTATGATTTTCATAGTCTTGACATTATATCAAGAAACTATCTTCTACGATTTAATTTTCTATTATGATGTCACACACCCGCTTTATTACTCTCACAGATTGTCTTGGTTTGCGTGAAGACTTGGTTTTTTCTGTGTTTTTCCTCCTTCAATAAATAAAGCGCCAAAGAAAAAAAAAAATAAATAAATAGAGGGATAATAAATGAGGATAAAAACTATGATAGAGTGCATTGTGAGTGCCGAAAGTGCGCTTTGTATTTATTAAAGAGAGATGAAAAACACAAGAAAAAAAAGTCTAACTAAGAAACTAAGTTTTCACACAAACCAAGACAATGCTGTAGAGAGTGACAAGTGGGCTATGTGACATCATGATAGAAAATTGTATTGTGGAAGATAGTTTCTTTTACACAATGTTTAAGATTATAGAAACCATGATAGTTTTCTTTACAAAATGTCTAAGACTATAGAAACCATGATAGTTTCTAGCATTGTGAGTGCCCTTATATCACCAAATAAATTTATTAAAAAAACTATATTCCAAGTAGTTACCCCCTCCGACCCGTTCTATTAGGCGCGAGGAGCTCATCTCAGATAAAGGAATTTCACGGAAGGACGTGCTAGTATTAATTGAGAATGTAAACTAGCGACATGCATCTAACTATTCTTAGAAAATTGGTACTTTGCATTAACTATTGCGCAAATTTTTTTTATTCAAGTTTCGGGCTCTATGACCCTCTCATTTCAAACTCAAACCCGACCATGTCGCGGGTAACAAAGGACGTTACTGGCCACAAAGTCGTCAGGGCGCATGCAGGTGATGTTTGAGTTCTAGCCATGCATGCCTCGACTATTCAAACTGCCTCGGCGCCTCCTATTGTGGTCAAAATGAAAAACGGCTTGCACGCCTGATAAAAACAGGGAAGGAGAGAGTATGTATTATGAATAGTACTAATGCTATTTTTTATATAATTCATCGAATTTGATTTTTTTTTTGTCTCGAGAAGTGAGAACGATATGTATTTTGGGGACGGAGGGGAGTACGTCAATTGCTTTCTAACCTTTCTTGCTTTCAGAAAAAAAATTAATAACGTGATAGACTCGGCGAGAGAAATAAATGTTTTTTTTCTAGAAATTTTAGTGATTAATTCTCGAAACAATGTCTACAAAGAATACTAATTTATTTTCTTTTTCTTTTGCTGGACTGACATGAGTTCAAATGAATATTAACCAAAAGTGCTAGGTAATAAAAAATAACAATAATAATAAAACGAAAAGCGCGGGCGCAGGCCAATAGCGAACGCGCGTGTGTGGCCGGCCCATTAGAAATCCGGCCTAGGGTGGTTCCCTCCACGGTCCATGTCCATCTGCAGCCCGCTCCCAAACTCTGCTCTACTTAATTTCCCTCTCGCCCCGTTCCCTCGTTTTCTGCTTGCTTCTCTCTCTTCCCTCCCTCCGCCATTCTGTTCCCCTTTTCCCCCTCCTCTCCTCGGCTCCTCCTCGCTAACCCCACCCACCGCCCGCCTCCAGCCTCGCAGGTCCCCGGCCGCCCGCCCCGCCGGAACCCTAGCTCCAGCGACTGCCCCGATCTCCCCGTCGTCGATCGGCTCCCGTGGCCGCCGGCCCCGTCCTCACGATTGCGAGAGATCCGGCGTCGCCGCCGCCCGGGGAGGGAGGAGACCACAAGCAACATGTCGGGGTTGGCAGCGGCAGGCCGCAGGCCGCCCAGAAGATCCTGCAGTCGCTGCGCCCGCCGCTGTCCTTCTCCACGCCGTCGCGGCCGCCCTTCGCCGCGCCAGACGAGTACCACCGCTTCCCCAAGCCCGCTGCGGCCGCCGCCACCAGGCGGCGTCGGCCCGGAGGATGCTCCTACTATCGACGAGGGGATAGTCCTACGGACGCCGTCGGTGAGATGATGCTTCTGCTCCACCAGGACCTCTGGATTTGTTTTCCCTTCTAGGGGTCAGCTTACAGTGTTTCGAGACCCATGCTTCAAGTCGTATTATTGGTCCAATTTTCTGTCTTCTGTTGTTTGTATATATGGATTTGGGGTTAAACTACACCGGTCATAAGTAGAAACGCGTGGAATTCTGACCGATTTCATTACTCCCCGGAAGTCTTCCCGAAGCTCAAATGCTCCGTAGTCGCAGTTATGGTGTCAGATGGGCGGGAACTGTAATTGTTATGCAACTAGGGATCCTCATCAGAAAACAATTTATCTCACACAGTTGTCCCTGCTGCGAGATTCAGAAATGGAGGGAAAGTTTTATGTCAGAAACAGAAACGATCTATATAATGTAGATGTAGCCCACAAAGAGATCTGGTATGGAGGGAAATCTGGTCAACAGATGCTACTAAATATTCCCCTTAACCATTGCCATAATAGCTTACATGCTGTGTGTCTGTAGGTAGGATTTGGCTTGCTGTAGGACTTGATTGTACCACCATTTAGGTGTGCTCCTGCGCTATAAACTTCCTATCCATGGCATTGGCACATGAAAGAGAACTTGGATGGTTTCTTTTATTGTAGATGTTAAATACTCGTACCTTTGTTTCCTGCCAGTACGTGTCTATGCATGCATAGGTCATCTTATACACACTGGACACAACTTGGTGGCGTTACTGTTATTTAAGATGTTGAAATCTGCCAGCTTGTAACGTGATCTCGCGCAAATCATGCTTGTTTCTTTTTGTCGGATAGTTCATACGGAACTGCCGTGCCACTTATTTTTGGTTGAAACTGCAGAATTCAGCTGTTCCATAAATACTTTGAAAAACAAATGAAATAATCCGGCTTTTGGGTTATGACAGCATTTACACACTTTTAGGTTCTAAGTTGACTACATCCACTAATGATGGCCGTATGGTGTTAGTACTTACTATGTTTCCTAGACCACATCCGCAAAATTCTTCCATCAGAATTTGCATATTCTTAATAATATTTTAATTGTCATTGATGCTAATTGATAACCTCTTTGGAGGATGTTTGCAATTCTTAATTACAGCTGTGTAACAAGTCTGTTTCTCTTCTACAGCGAAAAAGGAAAATCATATCTGTAGAAAATGATACTGCTGAGTCAAGCGATTGTATCATTACCAGTCCAATGCTCACTCCGGTCTCTGGTAAAACTGTTAAAGCTTCTAAGGCAAAGGCTAAAAACAGTAAAACTGGGCCTCAGACACCTACCTCAAATGTTGGTGAGTGCAAATGTCGGTGAATGATATGCCATGGTCATTTGTTTTGAACTTTTGTTTTTACATGTGTTTCCATACAAGAAAATGGTAAACATGAAAATCTTTCTATGGATCTATGCACAGGTTCACCACTCAATCCACCAACTCCAGTTGGCACCTCCCGCTATGACAGTTCACTAGGTGATCATAACAGTCTCACGTCTTTATATTTTCTGAAATTGGTTATATTGCTCTTTCCTTAGTAATGCTTGCTGTTACTTATATCCATTCTTTTTCTGATCCTTGTTCAGGACTTCTGACAAAAAAGTTCATTGACTTGCTGAAGCAAGCTCCAGATGGCATTCTTGATTTAAATAATGCTGCAGACACACTAGAGGTTATAGATTGTTTTCATTTTCAGGTGTCATCTCTTTTTGTCCACTTGTTAGTTAGTATACACTCACAGATTTTTCCTACAATTCAGGTTCAAAAAAAAAAAAGAGGCGCATATATGACATTACCAATGTCCTTGAAGGCATTGGACTAATAGAGAAGACACTTAAGAATAGAATCCGTTGGAAGTAAGCATAGCTTTCTTCCTTTGACCCTTTTCCTGTATTATATTGCCACCTTATCTCACTAACTCTTGTAATTCTTATTTGTGATGCTAATTTCACATGACACTATAGGGCCCTGGATGATTCAAGTGTTCAATTAGATTACGGTATTGCTGCTTTGCAGGTATTTGCTTTTGTAATCTTTTTTTTTGTATTGAAATTGACATACCAGTCCTAAGTGCACCCCTCCCCCTGAGAGGTATGATAATAACTAGACCTAAGTTCAGTTTTCTGTAACACATTGCAGGCAGAAGTTGAAAATCTTAGTCTGCAGGAGCAAGCACTAGATGAGTGTATGAGGTTGATAGCGATTGCACATTTCTCTGCAGAGCTTACCTCTGCTATGTCACAGTTCTTAACAAAAAATATCTAATAAAGTGCTTTGTTTCCCATTCAGTGACATGCGTGAAAAAAATAAAAGGGGTTTACTGAAGATGAAAACAATCAAAGGTAACTATATTTCTTTTGCATCAGTTTGTTTGTATGCCACTATTTAATATTGCATCCATGTTTCATTTGTCTATTAGATGGATCTATGTGACTGAAGACGATATCAAGGGGTTACCCAACTTTCAGGTCTGGTTTAGTTTGATGGTTTTCCAATGTCATATTAAAAGGATTATCCATTGCTTTAGGCCAAATTTATTCTCTTGAAGTCAGCATGTATAGTATATTTTTAGTTAACATTTATGGCTGCTTGTGCAGAATGAAACACTAATTGCGGTTAAAAGCACCTCATGGTACTACACTTGAAGTACCAGATCCAGATGAGGTAGGAAGCATTAAAATTAATGAGCTTTGCATACACAAATAAATGACTGTTCTAATTTATGGTTCTTGTGTGTTTCTGGTTCTAATTTATGGTTCTTGTGTGTTTCTGCTGCATGCACAGGCGGGTGGTTATCAACAAAGGAGATATAGAATTTTATTAAGAAGTATCACGGGACCAATAGATGTTTACTTAGTTAGGTAAATATTATTTCTCCTGTGAAGTAATTGTTTGGACAAAATTAACTAATCAGTTTTTGTTATATGACAGTCAATTTGATGCGAAATTTGAGGAAATGGGTGGTGGCGTGACACCCACCAAGCATTCAAATGTGCCCAGACATCAATCCGCTGAAGATTCCAATACAACATATGCTGGACAAAGTAGCACACCACTAGACGTGGCACATGATGTACAGCACAGCGAGAAGATTCCCCAGGATCCTAGTGCTTTGCATGACGTTGGAGGGATGACAAGGCTTACTACAGATTTCCATGTAAGTCTGATCAGTGTGAAGTAGTGTGAAGTTGAATTTAGCTTTTCCCCTTTGCCATGATCATAATGCTTATTGTTAACAATGCACCCCATCTGAATTTTCTGAGTTTTACTTCGTAGAATGGCAAATCTTTACAGAACCTGCTAGGTTATAAAGTAGGTGGTTGTGCTATCATGAGTAACTTACCATTCTACACAAATTTTGCAGACGCATTGTGATTACTGGCTCCAATCCGAGGGGGATTTTTGCATGACTGATATGTTTCCGACAGAACGTATCCTTGATAATCATTCATTAAGATGGCTTAAAATAATCTGGTCTGTTTCATAGTTGTTACAGCTTGAAGTTCTTAACATGTGAAATAGAAGAAGTGCTGGACCAGATGGATTTCTTGTCAGAAGATGTTGTCACCCCTCGAGACCATAATCAGCAGCCGCTCATAGTTGACGGGCCACATATGGAGGTTCCAAGCATGGTTAAACCATAAGATCGTAATGTTCTCAACAAAACTAACATCTGAACACCTGGAGCGGTGTGTTTTGAATGAGAAGGATTCTCATGTGACAGGCTGACAGCAAATGCTCATTGCAACAGAAGAGCTGGACGATTTCATCAGAGTATGTAACCTGGAGTTAAGTCCGGGCAGCAGTTCACAACTTGAGGTTGGTACACACAAGGAGCCGATGCTGTGAAGACTGGCGTGCCTAACTAAGCTAACAGTTTAGATAATTCTTTATAAAATTGTTTGATACCCCAGAACCAAGCATAGCTGTTCGCTTGTATGTATCAAACAGGAGACCCAGATTCTTTGGCATCCATTATTCCATAATCCATCCATACCCTGTTAAGCATATGTGCATGTACCAGTGTGCTTCCCTCACACTTCTTGCAGAGCAGCACTTCTACCAAAGCCCGGACAGCCAAGCTCGGCCACTAGTCAGTGCCCATAAGCTGTAAAGCCTATTACATTGCTGATAACAGTTTTATCAAGTGCGCCCGAGCTGTCGAGGTCTCCCTTTACCTTCGACATTTTCGGCCTCCACGCCGTCACTGCAAGACGCTTCTTGTCTCGCGGAGCCACTACCTGCAGCTCCTCCCTGCTGCGGCGGCGGCGGTTTCTTCGCGCTTCCTATTGCAGCGTCTTGTCATCGGTGGCATACCTCAAAATGTCAACGGGTACCCGAAACCCGCTAACCCGATGAGTTTTACCCGATAAAAAGACGGGTATGGAAGTAGTTTTCTACCCGTGGGTACGTTAATGGGTGAAATCCTCTACCCATCGGGTATGGCGGGTACGGGTGTGGAACTAGATTACCCATACCCGCATACCCGCGGGTAAAAAAAACCCCGCAATTCCAGCCATCCACGCTACTCAATTTGGCCCATAGCAGCCCATAAATTTGGCCCATATCTGTTATTACAGCTCTAGTATATATATGGCTCAGGTCGGTGGGAGTGAAACCCTAGTCGCCGCCCCTTCTTTTTCACTTTCCCGGCCGACGCCCCTTCTTTTCCGCGCGGACGACGTGTGCGGCGTAAGGCGACCCGGTCAGCGAGTCCGCGCCACGCACGCGCTCGACGGCCGACGACGGACGCTGGTCCGCTGACGCAAGGCGGTCCGCGACCTCCGACCCGCCATCCGTCCTCCCATGGTCCGCCGCTCCGGCCCCGCTGCTTGCGAATCCGCCGCCTGCGACGCGGCCTGCAGATCCGCCCGCTCCCAGCTCGCTTTCCGGCGCGCTCGCCGCGCTCCGACCGCCGGCGCTCCGCCGCCCCAGCCCCGCGCCCGGTCTTGCTCAGCCCGCTCGGCGCCGCTTCAGCCCTGTCGTAGGCATGGTGAAGAACCCCGGCCCGCCTTCACTTGCTCGCCCGAGACATGTCGGCGGGTTACCCGTCGGTAAGAAATACCCATGCGGTGCGGGTATGGAATCGATTCCTTACCCGTGTGCGGGTGCGCGGGTGCGGCACGCGGTGCGGGTGCGACCTGGCGGGTGCGGGTATGTGTGGCTACTACCCGTCGGGTATATACCCGTTGCCATCTTGAGGCATACCGGCGTGGCATCAATTGAGAGTTGAGCCCGGTGCCCTTAAATCTGCAAGACGAGAAGCATGGTCGATCTTGGTCGGCTGCCGCCGTGCCAGGGGCCCACCGCCCCAACACGGACGCTCCCGCTTGACGATGCGCCCCCTTCGAGCCGCCGCTCCCCCGATACCCCCAATGGTCAGCCTCTTCGTAACGCCGCACTCCACGCAGCACCAACCCCGGACCGGTCGATGGACCGGTGGGGAGATGGCATCCAATGAGCTCGCGTTCAAGACACCGCTACGACACGACCGGCCACCGCTTCCCGACGTTGGTCCTGGGACCGTGACTCGCCACGCCGACGCAGTACCACCTCCACCCCCAGGACCTCGACGCTCCTTCTCCACCGGTGTGCGCCAACGATCGGTGGGGCGGCCTCGCCCACGCGAGTTTGTGGTGCCCCACACCACCCGGCTGTCCACCGCCGCGGCACCCCACCCTGCCGGCCGCCTGGGGTCGCGCCTTCGCCCGGTGTTTCCGCCGCTCGGCGCCAAGGCCTCCACTCCTCCACCCGGCCCCGTTCACGCCGGCCCTATGGCCGCACCTATCTGCGCCGGATGTGCGTCTCTCGGCCGATGGGCCGCCGTCGGATCGCCGCCTCCCTACGGAGGCCGCCATCACGGCGTTTGTTGGCTCCTTCCGGCTGCCCCTCGGCGGCCGCCGTCTCCTCGCCTCCTCTGGACTTCCGGGTGGACGATTGGGTCCCTAGGCGAGCTCCCGTGGCGGCCAAATCGGTCTACGGGACCCGAGGCGGGCGAGCGCGCATAGCGCGTCCTGCTCAACAAGTGGGAGGCGCCGACAATCGGCTCCTCCACACCGGACGACGCGGTGACCGAGCGTGCCGCTTGACACCGGGGACACGTCCCGACTACAAAGCGCCGGCTGTGCGCGTCCTCTTCCCCTCGCGCACGGTGCTCGACGAGGTGCTCGCCGCGGTCGCCCCGGGCGCCGGTGACCACCGCTTCGGCCACCCCACGCCCGCTCTTTTTAGTCGCATCAAATATTTTCCTTACTAGTTACACCACTCTAAGCTCCACCCTTGCAGCCGGTGATTTGTGTTAGTGTGCCCCGCCTCGCGTGTTCCGTGCACCTCGCTAGGGCACTCGCGAGAATGTAAACTTAAACTCCTTTTCCTTTTAATGCGAAACGGGCTAAAGTGCCCGGTTTCAAAAAAAAAAAAAAAAAAACAAACTGAAATAAAAAGATGCATCTTCTAATTTATTGTGAAACAGTAGTCAAATCCTGAGATGGAACTGCACTTAGGGGGTGTTCAGTGCTTGTACAGTAACCCAAAAAGTGCTACAGTTCCCTATCACATCAAATCTCTTAACGTATTTTTGAGCATTAAATATAGATAAATAAAAAACTAATTACACAGTTTGGCTGAAAAGTACGAGACGAATTTTTAAGCCTAGTTAGTCCATGGTTGGACACTAATTACCAAATACAAACGAAAAGTACTACAAAGATAGCCCAACCCAAAATATTTCACCAACTAAACACCCCCTTACAGACTTTACTGGATTGTAGGATTCTGACAAGATAACATCCGACACTGGAGTCTCTTCCACGGAGAGAAAAGAACGGGGTTGAGGACATTACCGATAAATAAAATTATTATTGGATGGACTCTTGAAAATCAACTTCTATTGGTTATAGAAAATCGCCAAAATTCATGAAAAAACTACAAAATTGCCAATTTATCTGTAGCTGAATTTAAACCAAACAACCTACTTTTCGTAATTCTCAAAACAGGATAAAACACCCTCTTTATCATTTCAAAGTGTTTTTTTAGTTGGAGTTGTTGACGTGGCACATGGTCTCACATTTTCATATATATATATATATTTTCTATGAAGTTGAGTGAACACTAACTTTATATCAAAAAAATTATAGAGCTCGATGCGATCTACAATTTATAGTTGTTAATTTTTATTTGAGATCTTTTTAGAGGCTCAAATATTTTTTTTTTAAGTTCTAATATTTTAATTTTTTTTAATGACAAGGAATTTGACATGGTCTAATACCAAAGTTGTAGCTCTCGTTACGACCTATAGTTTTGATGCTTACAACTTCTTTTACCTAATACTTATTTAGAAGCCCAAATATTCATTTTTAAGTTCTTAGACTTTGATTTTTGTTTCCAAACGATCTGGAATGTTTTCATAGTTTTTAAGAAATTTGTGGATCTAAATGTGATCTACAACTTTATAGTTCACACATTTTTTGAGAGATCATTTGGAGGTCCAAATATTCACTTTAATTATCACAATTATATTTTTTCGAACGACCTTGGGCATCGACATAGTCTATACTTAAGTTATAGATCTCGATAACCTGAGCTTGTTCGGCTGATTTCGGCCGAGGGCTAATTTAATAGTGATTCGTGAGAGAGATAATAAGCTGAAATAAGCCCGAACAGGTTCCTTTGGTCTCAACCCGACAGTGGTTGTCACTTCCGGTGCAGTAAAACGTTTTACGATAGAGATATCTTAGCAAAACCTAGTCACACATTTAAATAGGTGCAGTAAAAACATTTTACGATAGAGATATCTTAGCAAAACCTGGTCACACATATTTAAATAGAAAACTATGGGTTTTGTTTAGTAGAAAATAGAGTCCAAATAGTTTTTAGATAACCTAATTCACCATCTTAGACATTATAGGCTCTTCAAAATTTGAACCTAAGGCTTATCAGCCAATGAGCTAAACACTGTTTAGAGTCGAAAGGATGAAAGATGGATGCCCATAGGCCTCCGCACTTCAACAGCAGTTACTTCTATCGGCTTACTAGAATGGATGGCATGAACTAATCCTATTGCTAGAATAGATTGCTACACTGAAGTGTTACGCTACCAAAATAAATGTCAAATTTGCATCTTATGAAATTTAGGAAAATCAAGAATTTGATACTAAAAGATGGTACATATACGTCATATTATGGGTACGACAATCTTAGATTTTTTCATGACATGTCATGATGTAAGAAAGTGTCCAATTTATTATCATGGATTTCTCACCAAGTTCATTGCAACCTAACCATACTTAAATACTAAAAAAGATAAATATGCCATGCTACAACGACTGATGGCATAAGCTTGAAATTTATTCCCCAAAAGATGATAAGGCTAAACCCTTCATTTCTTTTGCTATAGGATCAGTGAGCTTAACACCATCATCATCACTGTCGGAGTCGCTAGGAATCTCCACAACAAGTCGACGGCGCCGTGCCTTGCTTGTTGACCCGTTCTTAACGACTTCATACTTCAGACATTTCTTATCATCACAAGCATCAATAATGACAGCACTATCTGCATCAATTTCTCCTTTAAAAAAGCATCTCCGAGAGCTTTGTCATCACATTCTTTGCAACCACCTCCTGATTGGTCTTGCACCATAATGCTGCAAAGAAATATTGGACATGAGCGGTGTAAATAGCAACATTCCCTATGTATGTATGCATGTTATAAGAAAATCAGCTGGCATCTTCATGCAAGGATGTTAGTAGCAAAGGGTGCTATAGGGCTTACTGGGTCGTCTGACTCTGACAAGACGACATCCAGAGCAGCATCACTTGCGGATAGATTGATGCCCTTATTTGCTGCACGAGCAATGATGCCTTTCATATGAATGTTAGCAACCTCCCTCCTTTTATCTTGGGACAGTGGCTCAAATACCACAAGCTCGCTCAGCCTGTTCAGGAACTCAGGTCTGAAATGTTTCTGTGCCTGCAGGGAACAATAATGTCATCATTTGATAGAACTTATTGATTCAACATTCAGGAAGAGGGATTGCAAACCTCCTTAATGACAAGATCACGTGCAGCCTCCATTGTTTTTTCACCAGATATCGCTTCCATTAGGTACTCAGCTCCAAGATTTGAAGTCATAATGATGATGGTATTTTTGAAATCAACAGTTCTGCCTTTACCATCAGTCAACAAACCATCATCAAGAAGCTGGAGACAAACATTAAACACTGCTGGATTGGCCTTCTCAATTTCATCGAACAGAATTACACTGTATGGCTGTTGCCTGACTTTCTCGGTTAGCTGGCCTCCATCCTCATGTCCATGGCAGCTTTAAGGAACAAAATTGAGTATACAAATAAAAAGTTGCACAAATTGGAAAACATGCAGCGCTGAAAGTGGAGTGAGAAATGAAATTAAATGATATAAACCTGGGAGGTGCTCCAATGAGACGTAGCACCGAGTGAGTGCTAACAAATTCGGACATGTCAAACCGCACCAACATCTTCTCACTGTCAAACAGCTGTTCTGCAAGAGCCTTTGCAAGTTCTGTCTTCCCAACACCAGTTGATCCCATGAAAAGAAAGGAGCCTATTGGTTGGCCAAGTTGATCCAGACCAGCCCTTGACCTTAGCACAGCTTGTGCAACTGAATTAACTGCTGCGTCCTGGCCAACAACCCGTTCGCGTAATCTATCTGCCAGGTGCATTAACCTTTCCTTCTCATCCTGGTCAAGTGTATTGACAGGAATGCCAGTCCATCGACTCACAACCTTCATGTAAGGTTACAAAGTAACAAGTGAATTGGTAATACACATATAGTAGTCCATCTAATTCCAAATATACACATCAGTCTCCCCCACTAGTATGTTTATTCAAGTATCCTGTTTCAAATCAACAATTATATATATAATAATATCAACCATGTGTTGTTAATCTATATAATGTTTCACACATTGATAGGTCATGGAATTTTTTTCATACTGGAATCCTAGAATGACTTACATTCAGAAACAGTAAGTATATATTTTACTGAAACAGTGAGCACAAAATTACTACCACATACATATTGAACAATTGAAGTTACTCTACCATATACATTAGCCAACAACAAAATTGTATGCAGTTGTAGTAGGTTGCAGAGTCAAGGTTGAGAGTATTGCATAACAAAATGTGTCAAGTCATAAATATAACCCCACAATCCCACATGAAAAAAAGACCCTATTAATTCCTTCTACACCACCCAAGATCATGTGCCAGTACATCTTTATACCATCCTTATTTTGTAAGCAAGCCCTAAAGTTAACACTCCAAAAAGAACAGAGAAAATAAAACTTTTACAGTTAGTGTTAAACTGATCTTAAGGCTAAAAGTAACAAGTTTCATTTTAGAGGCCATGAGAAATTAAAAATGTCAAGCTAAGACAAGAAACAAAGCAAATTAGCCAATAAATATCTATGAGTAGTCAATTCTAAATTATCTTTTTGTACCTTGAATAATAAACAATTTCTCAGACATGGAATACTTGAAATTAGACTGATTAGGTATAGCCCAGAAAAAAATAAAATAAATGCACAAGTCGCAAAATATTTTTTGATTGCCTCTTGGCTTGGTGAAACAGTAGCTTGAAAAAAAATGTATAATGCAGAACACGATATTCAAGTGACATACCTCTGCAACTTGGCTTGGTGAAACAGTAGCTTCGCTCACAACATTTTCAGGCACAATATGTATTGCACTTCCTTTCAATATCTTATCTGTTTGCATCCTTGCAGTGGCACATGCTTCATCAATAAGATCAATTGCCTTATCAGGAAATTGGCGACCTTCAAAAATATTAATAGAACCCATCAACATATGTAATACCAATGGCTTGTGTATAGTATTATCTGTATATGACATATAACCATAATTACATACAACAGCCATCACTGTATGCCACACAGAAGATTATCCCAATATCACATCAAGTTCAAAGAAAAATGGAAATCATTTAGTCAAACAAAAATTTTCAACACTCACAATCAAAATGGAAATAATTTATTAAAACAAAAATCATTTATGGAACAGAATATACATTTCCAGCAATAAGGTATCTCGTCAACAAATATATGTGATCAGCCAAATAAGAGCTGAAGCAAAATGGCAGATGTGATGGAAATTAGAGAAAAACTAAGTTTTGTCATGATCACTCTATGGTTAATTGGTTAGAAAAATCATGGTAAGAAATAAGAAGCTACTCTCAGTACAACTACAAGTTGGAGATCAACTTTCAACAGTGATTATTAAGTTGTCTCAACTTCTATTATATGGTATGAAATCTGGCTAGAGAGCCTATTTTCTTGCGCAACCAGTAACCACTATACGGTGTTCTGACATCTGACTCAGTGTAGAGTGCTCCTCCCCTGTTCGTGAATACAACATCAATTGTAGAGTTATCTACTCGGAACTCATAAATTCCATACTTCCTGCGTTCCAAATTATTAGTCGTTTTGATTTTTGGTTCATTCTTTTAGCTATGTATGACATATTATTGTATCTAGATACATACGTAAATTGATGAACCAAAAAAGTCACTTATAATTTGGAACAGAGGGAACATACACATTCCACTATGGCCGCGTCCATTGCTTCTTATGAAATTCTGTGTGGTTTGTCCATTTTATAGAAACACAAATATGCCAAATTCAGTAGTGGGCAAGCAAGTGATAACTGAGCGAGCAGTGTACCTGTAATATATCGATTGGCGAGCTGGGCAGCTGCTACTATGGCGGCGTCCTGGATTACAGCGCCGTGGTGCTCTTCATATTTCTTTTTGAGGCCCTGAAGAATGTCAATTGTCGCCGGCACGCTTGGCTCCTTGACGTGCACCTTCTGGAACCGTCGCTCAAGCGCGGCATCCTTCTCAACATACTTACGGTGCTCATCGAACGTCGTGGCGCCAATGCAGCGGATGCGGCCACGAGCCAGAGCAGGCTTGAGCAGATTGGCACCATCCATTGATCCACCCTTGGTCCGCCCAGCGCCAACTAGCATGTGCACCTCGTCGATGAAGAGCACGACCTTGCCGTTAGCAGCCTCCGCCTGCTGGATCACCTTCTTCATGCGCTCCTCGAACATGCCGCGGTACTCGGTCCCGGCAACCATCGCGGCGAGGTCGACCTCCACGACACGCGCCCCAACGAGCGGAGCCGGGACCGCCCCTGCCGCGATGCGCTGCGCCAGGCCCTCGGCGATGGCCGTCTTGCCGACCCCCGGAGCGCCGACGAGCATGGCGCTGTTCTTGGTCCGGCGGCTGAGGATGCAGACGACGCGGTCGATCTCGTCGTCGCGGCCGATCACTGGGTCCATCTTGCCGGCCTCAGCCGTCATGTCCCGACCGTACTCCCAAGTCGCGTCCTTGGACTCCTTCCCCTTCCCCAAAGTCGCCACCTTTGCAGCGTCCTTCTCCTTCCCCTTCCCCAAAGTCGGCACCTTTGGAGCAGATGCAGATCTTCCGATGAACGCATTTGAGGAACGCATCGAACCAAGCAGCGGAGAGCGCCGATGCTTCATCAGAAAAGAGTTGGACCTGGGCCCGAAGGCGGTGACCGGCGGGGCTGCTCGCCCCAGGTTGGGCGGCACGGTGGGTGCCGGGGCCACGGAGGCAGGGGCAGGGGCAGAGACCGGAGGCGGCGGCACCGTCCCTGCGGCGTTGGGCGGCGTAGCGGTGGCAGAGGCCAAATGGCTCGTCCTCTTTGCTTCCAGGGAAGAAACGTGGACGAGTCGCATCGGGTTGGCGGCGGCGGACGACGACGACGAGCCGACCGTGCAGCGGCGCTTGCCTGGCAAGAGCTCGGCCTCGTACTCGTACGGCAGCCAGCCGTCATACTCAGCGGGGTCGAAGGCGCTGCCGCCGGCACGGAACGCGAACGGCGGGAAGACGGAGAAGTAGTTGTCGTAGTTGTTGTAGATGGAGGGCTCGCGCTTCACCTTGGACTTGCGCCGCCGCGAGAGCGAGAGGCGCCCGATGGTGGAGGAGTCATCCATGCCACCGTCCATGGCGATATCGCGTCGGAAGGTGGAGGCGTGGAGCGGTTAGGTTTTTCGATGAGATCGATGTTGCGGCGAGTGCTTCCTCCAATTTATCCCCTCATGGAGGAAAGATTGCGGCGAGTGCGGCTATCATCTAATGGCGGTGCGGGATTATAGGAATTTTATGAGACTGATTGATCCGTTACCTAGTATTACTAATGCGTTACTGCATGGGGAGGCTGGCATCAGGACGTCCGACGCGTGGGCATCCATTCGGACGCGTGTCTCCCGGACGCACAGTGGACACCTATGAGACGCACACGCACATCACAATTCCAGCACAGCCGTACTACACAAGTGAAACACGAAAAAAAAAAAAAAACGTGCCAGGCCACGACTATATACGACGTGCACCGCGGACGCTGCTCATCTCGTGGTCGACGAATCGTGTTCTTGCCAAGCATAGAAACCGGAGGTATGAGAAGATCCTACTGAAAATCAGGAACCATTAAGAGACTTAACAACCCCAATCAATAAAAGTAAATAAATAATATCGTCCTTTGAAATAATGGAGATGGTTATAATCTTCTACGTATCTCCAACAGACTATGCAACATGTTACCCATAACAAAATGCTTAATTCACAGTGAAAAAATGTCCTCAGAGAGAATACCCAAAGATAGAGGGGTTTTTTTTTTGGCCTCAACCCTTCAAGTACAAGCTATACTCATGCATAACCTCACACCACCACACATACTCACGCCCACACAAGCTGTGCGTAAGCTAGACCTACAACTACTAGTACAGTGCCCGTGCTAACGCTACGACTTCATTTCAGAGAGCACATGAAAACAATCAAACAACAATATTTTTTCATAGTTCAATTCAACTTTCACACAATTGTGTACTACTATCCGAAAACACTTGCGCATAACAATTAGTTATGTCTCGAATTAATAACCATGCCAAAGATAAATGCCCGTGCTAACGCTCAGTGGCGAATGTATGTGTAGGCATCGGGGTCAGCTGACCCCGACGACTTGCCAAAAATAACTAGTACATGCTATATTTTCACCAGCCTTGACCCCGTTAAAAAAAATATAATGACCCTGGTGGACCAACACAAAAGCAGCCCAATTGGCAATTGATGAGATGAAAGGCTTTAAAATTAGCCCACACAAAGCCCAATCTGGCAAGGAAGAGGACAGACTATACATGTAGATGTACGTATATCGTGGCCTTTCCAACTTCCGTCAGTCTTGCCGTATCGATTCATCTCCCTTCGTACTTCCGTAGATCGTGGCCTTTCCAACTTCCGCGTCGGCGCGACTGGTCGAGACGTCGAAATCAACACGTCGTTCGCCGCCGGCCGCAGCGATACTGCTCACGAGGCTAAGCACGAGCAAGAGCTGCTCCACAAGGCCAACGGCGCTACACGAGCGCAAGCTGCAAGCTGCTGCCTGCTGCCTTCTCGGCGCCCGGCGGCAGGCTAGCTAGTGGTATGAATCCCTATTTATTCCCTAATACCTCAATTTCTTATTGAGTATTGCTTTTGATTTTTTGCTTGCGTTCAAACATAGCAGATATAAACTAGAGACTAGCAAACATGGCCAATCAAACCACGATGGATCGTTTTTGAAAAGGAAAAATATTGATGGAGGCACCTCAGGAGATGTAAGGGAGAATATTGATGGAGGATCTTCAAGAAGAGATGCAAATGCAACGGAAACTAACAATGCAGTTCAACGTTCTTCACGGATCTCACGGTATGAGGTAAATTTTGACGAGCTTCCGTATGATCCAGCAGAGATAGAAGGAAAATTTCAGATTACATTGGTGAGAAGCTACAAAATGAGATAAGGCGGAAGTATTTGAGTAGAGGTCCTTTTAGACCACCACCTGGTTTTAAATATCCTCAAAAAATCATAGCAGGTCATCGACGTAGATTTCAAGTTGAATGGTTTGAAAAATATGATTGGCTTGAGTATAGTGAGAAGGTGGATAAATGTTTTTGTTTATATTGCTATTTGTTCAGAGATAGCAATGAGGGCCAAGGTGGGAATGATGCATTTGCAAAAGATGGTTGGGATGGCTTTAACAAATCTGACAGATTGCAAGATCATGTAGGCACCCAACCTAATAGTTTCCATAACACGGCAGTTAAAAGATGTAACAATTTGTTGAAGCCTAGTCGATCCATTGTCAATCTTTACGACAAGAAGAAAGATGTCCCTAAAGAGGAATATCGTATGAGACTGAATACTTCTATTGATGCTACTCGATTCTTGTTGCATCAAGGTTTAGCTTTTCGAGGTCATGATGAATCAAGAGTCCAAAAATAAGGGAAATTTTCGAGAGTTGGTGCATCTTTTGGCAAAGCAAAATGATAAAACAAAAAGGATTATTTTGAGGAATGCACAAATGGTGGCTCCCGACATCCAAAAGGATATTGCAAATTGTTTTGCTGAGGTATGGAAAAAATTCTTTTTTTTTTTACACGTTGTATATCTCTCATACAATTTATGTTGATGAATTAATGGTGTCTATAACTTTTTTTCAGACCATAGTGGAATCTATTGTTGAAGAAATTGGTGGTGATGTATTTTGTTTAATGGTAGATGAATCAGCCGATGTTTCTGGAAAGGAGCAAATGGCAGTGGTTTTGAGGTATGTGGACAAGAGTGGGACAATAAAAGAAAGACTTATTGGTGTAGTTCATGTGAGCGAGACCTCAGCTGCATGTCTCAAATCTAATATTGATAGTCTATTTGGTAAGTATGGATTGAGCATAAAGCAAATTAGAGGCCAAGGTTATGATGGAGCAAGTAACATGAGAGGAGAGTTTAATGGATTGAGAGCTTTAATCCTTAGAGAAAATAGCTCTTTTATTATATTCATTGCTTTGCTCATCAATTGCAGTTAGTCATTGTTGCAGTAGCTAAAAAGAATGATGACATTAGTGATTTCTTTGACATGGTATCTCTATTGATTAATGTTGCTGGAGCCTCTTGCAAAAGGAAGGATATGATTCGAGAAAGTCAACAAGAGAGAGTTGCTAAAGAAATAGGCATTGGACAACTTAGTACTGAACAGATTAAATCAAGAACAATCACTTGCTAGAGCCGGTGATACTCGTTGGTCATCTCATTACAAAACTTTGAAAAGGCTAAGAAGTTTATTTCCAGATGTTATGGAAGTGCTCCAATATGTTGAAAAGGAAGGTCCCACGATGCCAAGAGACGTCAAGCTCGTGGTCTCATGGACTATCTCAAGGATTTTGATTTTGTGTTCCACTTGCAGTTAATGTTGCTTGTATTGGGACATGCAAATTCTTTGTCAATGGCATTACAAAGGAAAGATAAAGACATTCTAGAGGCTATGTCGAGGTGCAGTTAACAAAACGAAGTTTCAAAGAAATTAGAGATGATGGTTGGGAATCCTTAATGAGTTATGTGCTATCTTTTTGTGAGGAACATGAAATCCCAAAGTTAGACCTAGAACAAGAGTACATTGATAGGCACAAACCAAGGAAGAAGACCAACCGCACCAACTATCAGCACTACGGATATGATTGCTTGAACCCGGTTATTGACTTACAACTTGCGTGAATTTAATGACCGTTTCAATGAGGTAAATTCTCAATTGCTTACCAACATTGCTGCTTTTAGTCCAAAGAATTCCTTTGATGCATTCAACAGTGAGAGTTTGATGGAATTGGCTAAGGCATATCCTCGATGATTTTGGTCCAAGGGACCTAGATGATCTTGTTATTGAACTTAATCTTTACATCGATAATGTGCGAGCTGATGCTAGATTTGCCCAAGTGGACACTATTTCTGAGCTTGGTAAAATGATGGTGGATACAAACAAAAATCTTTCTTTTCCTTTGGTATATCGGCTCCTCAAACTTGTGCTAGTTCTTCCTATTGCGACGGCATCGGTGGAAAGGTGTTTCTCAGCAGTGAAAATAGTGAAGACAGACCGGCGAAACCGAATCAGCGATGAATTTATGAATGATTGTGTCATTTGCTTCGTTGAGCAAGAATTCCTTGATGCAATTCCAAATGATGATATCATAGTTCGTTTCGAGAATATGGCTGATCGCAGGGTGAAACTATAAGAGGTAACCACTATTAAATAGTTTTTTGTCAAATTATGTTGTCGTAACATTTATGGTGTACAAATGCTTACTATTTGCAATATAAATATTTTTCATGTATGGTGTTACGCCTATAGTTACGAATCAAACTTTAGGCCGACCCCAGCGACCATTTTTTCTAGATTCGCCATCGCTAACGCTACGGTTTTACTTTTTTGGAAACATATATTAGTTATACTCCTATGCCACAACAGGAAACATATATCACTCTCTGGCTGAGATTGGTCATTCGTCACTCAGAAAAAATGCAGTTAAGACAACCTGGGAAAAAAAAGAAAAATAGCATCTAGACATAGTGATAACTGAAATGGAAATCCATGGTACATAGCTAAGCAAAGCATTATGTGTGTTAAAAGAAACTGAAAAAATCAAATAAGAAAGTTGAAAAATAACTGGATGCCTGTTCTGTCTAACACAACCCAAACCTGTTCTGTCGCACAGCCTAAAATTCAGCATACTTGTTCTGTCTAATTCATATAAACTGCATTCAATCAAAATATAATTATTTTCAAAATATGCTGCTCTGTGGATCAATCGGTTTGAATCCTTTACAAAATAATTAAAATAAAAAGTTGTGCATTATACCTTGACTGGTATTTTCCATTTAAGCGGTTGCAAGGAGGAGTTAGCGTTTTATTCCGGCCAGAAATGACAATAATGTGCCCAATTGGTTTTCCAAGCTTTGTCAAACAATGATTTTCCAAGGGCTCTAACAGTCTTCTTGACAGGACCCATGCCCTCACCAACTCCCAAGAGCAGCACTGCAGGAAGCACAGGAATTCAAGTTCCCTCAAATCATCTTGATATAAGTGGTTCGGACTTTTTTCAAAATTTAACCCTTTTTCAAAACTATTTTCAAATCTATCCTTATTTTGAAACTATTTACACTGGTATCCCTTTTGTCGCGCCAAACTAATAGGCGCGACAATTACACACGTCGCGCCCTACGCATGCGGGCGCGACATGTCATGCCACGCTGGCCGGGCGCCGTTGACCGCCGGGCCGCGCGTGGCGCCGGCGGGTCCCACCATGTCGCGCCTACGCATGCGGCGCGACGTGAAAATCGCGCCTGATTCGTCGGCGCGACGGGCCCGTTAGGGTTCCTATTTGGGCCTCGTCGTAAACTCGTGGGCCCACCTTGTCGCGCCAATATGTTTGGCGCGACGAGATGGTATAAATGCTGCCAGCAGTCTACTTTTTGTCCCCCTCTCTTCCCCACTCACTTTTCCGAGGAAGCACGAAGGGGACCGGGCAGGTGAGTCTCTTGGAGCCTTCTTTGCACTTTTTGTTCTCCTCCTAATGCTTCCAAATGTCTAGTTTGTTTGCTAGTTGACTTTGCTTTTGTTAACACCTGAGGGTAACACCTGGACGAAGGTCGGTAGAGACTACTGTAAAGCTAAAGGTAAGGACATTAGTCCTTACCATCTACAGTTTTTGGGCGACGAGCTCCTTCAGTACTGGCGGGAAAACAAGGAACACTACGACCGCCTCGAAGCTGAGGAAAGGAGGGAGCATTGGGAGGCTATGGAGCCGTTTCTCGAACAAGAAGCTCAACGTCGACGGGATATGATACGCGAGCTTTGTGAGCATTTGTTGTTCTTCAAAAACTTGTTTTCACATTTCGCTACTTGGTAAGGTTGTTGTAATGTGGACATTTTTGTTCCTCATAGTTCCTTCGCCACGACAAGAGGACGAGGGAAAGGATGACGATGGCAAAGACGTGCACGATCAGGACAATGGTAACGAGGACGAGGCCAAGGACCTGGACGACCAGGACAAGGAGAACGGCCATGAGGATGTTTGGAATGACTCCCACTACGATGATTGGAATCGGACTATTTGGGAGGACGACCCTGATTTTGGCTGCCCTTGACTTAGCTATGTGGAAGGCATTAGTGGCCCACTTTTGTTCGAACCACGACTTAGGAAATCTTTTGTTCGAACCACCAAGTGTATGATGCATGGACCCCTATAATTGTGGATGCAATATCCCCCTATACTCATCGCTTTCATCCTCCGTACTTGGCTCCGACCTATACTCGTCCTCTAAAACCTCCTCAGAGCTGCTTTCACTAAAACTGAGTTCATCTCTATATTCTCCATCGTCCTCTGATGCTACAAACATGTCGTCCATAGCACCAAACTCCTCCTCATCGCACACTTCCATACCCACCATCGCTGCATTATCATTGTATCTAACAACAGCCGGTTGCACCTCTTCCTCCTGAGTCAAGTGCTCTACGGGCTCCTCATCCACGTTCTCAGCCACAGGCACAACAACAACAGGGTTCATCACCTTCTCCACTACAACTTCCAAGCAACGAACACTACTACCCTTCACAACCTCCACAAAGTTATTCCAATCATCTTCACATGACAAAGGCATCAGGGCATAGTGTGCTCGTTCCTTCCCACAGTCAAAGCGACCAGTCATACTACACGGCCATCCATACTTCTCACGACAATGTCCGACCAAATCATCAAAGCTAGGAGGTCTACCAAAAAAATGAACTTGTTCATGCATGTTCTCAAACTTGCCATCCTCTCTAACTTTGCCACCACTAAAAAAAGCGCACTAAACGGTCCATCTACAAAGTAATCGGAAAGAAAAGCTATAAGTAAAACAACCATATTGTCAATATATATTACAAACAAACTCAACACCATATTGCCAATATATATTTGAAACAAACTCAACACCTCCATGCAACAAAGAACTTCATCCATGAAAAATCTAATCTAGGTGAAATCCACAGTAAAAACATATCCTAAAACGTTTCCACGTACCACATTGCATCAATAAACGGCCCAATCACTTATAATTTCATATTGGAAAATAGAAAAATAACAAACCCTAAACCCTAATGCATGCATCAATGAACTACTCTCATGCAACTCGTTCTCTTAACCAAATCCACGTACAAATCGAATCCTAAACCGATTCTACGAACCACATTGCACCATTTAACGCTCCAATCACTAACAATTTCATTTTAATCAAAAAACCATGAACAACTAACAAATCAAGAAATGGAGGGGTAGAAGAGAAGGGATTAGCACCTTGTTGGAGAAGGAGGGGGAGGCCGGGCCCGCGCCACCACCGCCGGCCGCCGGGCCTCGACGCCGGCCACCAAAGGCCGGGGCCGGCGCGCTGCCTCCACCCGCCGCCGCGCTGGTCCAGGGGGCGGGGAGGCCGGCGGCTTGGTCCAGGGGGCGGGGAGGCCGGCGGCGTCGGCCACGGGGGGGGGGACGGCCGGCGGCGCACCGGGCGGCGGTGGTGGCGGACGGCGGCGCAAGGGCGACGGGAGGAAGAAGAGAAAGAAAGAGAAGAAGTGAGGAGGAAGAGAGAGAAGTCGGGCCCCGACACCCAACTTCTCCGTCGCGCCCGATCGTCGGCGCGACGTGGTGGGCCCCACGCGCTTCCACGAGGCCCAAACAGAACCCTAACGGGCCCGTCGCGCCGAGGTATCAGGCGCGATTCGTGTGTCGCGCCGCATGCGTAGGGCGCGACATGGTGGGACCCACAGACGCAGGCCACGCCGGCCGGTCAACGGCGGCCGGCGTGGCATGCCACGTCGCGCCGCATGCTTAGGCGCGACGTAGTGCAAATGTCGCGCCTACTAGTTTGGCGCGACAAAAGGGATACCTGGTGTAAATAGTTTCAAAATAGGGATAGATTTGAAAATAGTTTTGAAAAAGGGTTAAATTTTGAAAAAGGCCAAGTGGTTCATACAAAAAAAACATTTCGATTTCCAAAGAAAATTGATGACAGCAGAATAGTTCTTAGACCCAATGCACCGACATATATTTTTCCGTGTATCGCACACACACGCTGGGGACTTGTTTTGCCCGACGTTTTGTTACCTTCTCGTCACAATCAAGTTCGCCTCCGAGATCACGTCACGCCGGGCCAAGACCACCAGGGATCGCCACCCGCGATGGCGCCAAAAGAGAAGGGACGCAGCAGCAAGGAGGACGCGGACTGGAAAGAAGGAACGACCTCGCGGCGGCGGTTGCGAGCGCTGTTTCGCCCGGTATTGCCGCGATCACATCTGCCGCCCATGATCGCGGCAAAAGTACCGGGCGGTGTGATCACGTCCCGCCAAAGATCGGAATAGTTCCCCTGTGAGCGAGTTGGATCACGTCTGCAGGGCTGAGATCGAGGCAATCGCGATGGAGCCGCCGCGATCACTTCGTGAGGGTGGTTTTCGAATAAGCCGCAAGCGCCGGGTCACTCAATGAAGAGATAATTAATCTCTACTCTACTATAAGATTCATTCATTGAACTGTGCTCGCTCCGTGCTAATAATAGGATTCGAACCGTGCTCGCTCCGTGCTAATAATAGGATGGTCATGCGGCACGTGGGTGGAGAGTGCAGAGGAGGTGAGGGTGTAAGACGATTTGGTCGAACTTTTGATCTCAACCCTCAATTCTGATGTAGTTGCATTGTTTTTTTTCCTCCATCAATATTTATGGAGGAAGATTTCTGAGCGTTTTTTCTTTGGTGCATGAAGTTTGAGCCCCTCCTCGGGGGGGACGTTTCGTTGGGTGGATTTAGATTAATCCTAAATATGGCCTTATAGTAGAGATGCATAGGAAACTTCACATGGTTGAGAGGTAACTGAAGTCAACACCGGGGGCAAGAAAAATGGGGAAAACCCCGATGGGAATCTTGAGTTGAGCTGAACTTGAACCCACGACCGGCAGCTCCACCACCGGAGCACTTGCCAAATGAGCTATGAGGGGACTCAAATATGCATGTCTCTCTCTCCTCGACCCAAATCACCGGTTCGGTGGTGGGGTGCAGACGGTGGTCAAGGCAAGGACGTCGACGAGCTCGCACTACCATAGTCAAAGCGGCGCCCAAAGGCGAGACCGCAGCCGGGCGCCACCGGTGCTTGCAGCCGAGCCACGATGAAGACGTTGAGTTGGGCGAGGGACGGTGGCGGCGGGTCGCAGCTGGCTCGGCGCTCGGGAGGGAGGGGCTCAATTCTCGGGAATGGAGGCGCTCGATGGCTCGGTGCTCGACGGGGATGGAAGCCATTAACACATCTCGCGGGAAGAAAGCTGGCGCGAGCAGTCTTGGGGAACGGAGGCAGAGTAGGCGTCGGGGCTGGGTCGGCGCGAGGAATCTTGGGGGAGTGACGCACCGGAGTCCGACAAAGGCAGCACCTCAGGGTCGACGCACCAGAGTGGGCTCAATGCGGTGGCCGTGCTGCACCTCCTCCTCGCTATCCGATCTAGACGGGCTCATGTGCATGCCGACATAAAGCTAAGAATTAAGATGAGGATAGTCTTTTGGATGGTTGTCTAGTTACTTTGATTGAGAGGGATATTTTATTTGAAGTTGATGAAGATGATATTTTTGAATTTAAGAAATAAGTTGATTGTCCTTAGAAAGATTGGACTCAAAAAGTTCAAAAAATAGCATTGTAATAGTCACTGGTACTCTTTTATGGCTATATTAGAAATGTTAGTATGGCTTTTGAATTATTCATTCTGTATTATTGGATGCTTTGTTTCAAGAGAATTTTTACTGTGTTTGGAGCCGTGCATTCTGATTTAGCCAGTTCTTCCTCTCAATTAGCATAATTAGGGGCAGTTTAGTCATTTTAATTCCCTTCAGCTTCTCAGTTTTTTTAGTAATCAGCTTCTCAGGAACTACCTATCTCTTCCATCGACCTATAGTTCTATCGTTGTTGTCGCCTCCTCCCCATCGTCTTCAAGGTCCGCCACGGAGGCGCCGCCACCCTGTCGCCCTGAACCTCCACCGCCCCCCCCCTCCACTCCCCCAGTGGGGCGGCGGCGACCAAGACCAGGGAGGTAGGGAGTTGGGGATGGGACGCCCGCTACGCCTGAAGGACCGTCTCTGACGAGCATGCCGGCGAGGAAGTGCAGCGGCGGTGGTGGTGTTTTCCGGAACGCGGTGTGAAGGGGAGCACGACGGGAAGAACGGGATGCACAACGTTTTTAACCTTTGATGATTTCTCATTACGATGATTAGAAGCTGATTCACATGGCTTTGATTAAGAAGAAGTTTTTGTTTTTAGGAGAAGCAACTCCTTTTCAGACTTGAAAAGACCATGGTCTCCTTTAAAATTAAATAAAATTTAGTTCCGGTCTCACGTAATTCTTGGTTCTGGCTCGCCACTTAGGTTCCCTCCACCTTGTTCCTCTGACTTTTAAACCATTGTATCTAACGGAATGGTGGGCTTATAATAATCCCAAGCGTGGTAAAAACTCTCTTGTTTCAATGTAACTCTATGATTGGTACAGAATTGTATATGGCAATTTATATTGGCGACATACCCTGAGCTCCAATGCTCTGTCGATTCTTGGGCACTGATTTAAAACAGGTTTTCATTTCATATGTACTTGCAAAGCAAAAAGCTCCGTTGCTCTGTCGATCCATCACACCTGAACAAAAGTACACAAACCGATCAATCCACACAAAAAGTACAACTACAACCATGTCACGCCAGGTACCCTCAAAAACCTAATAACATTCTAACGAAGAGGTGGGAAACGAAGAAAACGACATGACTTTGACAGGCATGCAGAAGGGCACAAAGAATATAGAAGAACATGACCCCCAAGAACGAAGCCAAGCCAGTGCATGGCAATGTGACATGCAATGCAAGGCTTATGCAGCTGCTGCAGTTGTGGTCATTGCAGCTTCCTCCGGTGCCGCTTCCGCGACGTAGGCGGCGAGGTCCCGCGGCTTGACGTACACGCGGAGGCCGTTGTTCATGAACAGAGTGAGCGACATCTTCTGCTCCACCTTGTGCCCCGGGACGAGCTCCACCGAGTGGCGCAGCAGCACGGCGGACGCGACGGACTTCATCTGCAGGTACGCCAGGTCCTTGCCCAGGCACGTCCTTGGCCCGGCGTTGAAGGCCACCAAGCGGTACGCGTCCTTGGCCGGCTCGAACCGCGTCCCGTCCGCCGAGAGCCACCGCTCAGGCCGGAACTCGGCGCAGTCTTTCCCCCAGATGCTCTCCATTCGTCCAACCGCGTAGATGGAGTAGGTGATGGCCGACCCCGCCGTCACTAGGGTGCCGTCGGGCAGCACGTCGTCGTCCACCGCGTACTTGGAGTCCAGCGGCACGGACGGGTACAGCCGCAGCGTCTCCGCCAACGCCGCCTTGAGGTACACGAGGCGGTCCAGCTCGTCGAAGCCCAGCGGCTCCTCCGTCCATGACCTCCCGGTCCCGGTGCCGCGCGTTTCCCTGAGCACGGCGGCCATCTCCAGGACCACCTTGCGCTCCACGTCGCGGCGCCGCATGAGCATCCAGAAGAACCAGCTGAGCGCCGCGGACGACGTGTCGCGCCCGGCGAGCACGAAGTTGAGCGCGGTCCACTGCAGCACGTGGTCGTCCAACGACGTCTTCTTGTTCATGAACCTGGAGAGCAGGTCGTCGGACGGCGTGGCCTTGCGCGCCGCGATAGCCTCGGCCATGTACTGGTCCACGACGGCGAGGCTCTCGCGGAGGCTCCGCTCGCTGCCGACGCCGAACGCCTTCTTGATGCGCCACAAGAAGCTCGGGAACAGCAGCCTCTGCAGCGTCGCCTCGGTGGCGGAGTCGAAGGCGTTGGCGAAGGGGTTCTCCTGCAACCCCGGCGACAGCGTCTCGGGGTCCTTGCCGAAAGTGAGGCCGCAGATGTTGTCGAACGTGAGGCGCAACAGCAGGTCCTGGAGGTCCACGGCGACGGCATCGCCGGAGTGGTCGTCGAGGATGTTCCACAGGCGGTCCTTGATGATGCGGTTGGCCCAGCGCGCCATGGCCTGGCGCAAGGTCCGGGTGGTGAACTCGAGCGCCGCCGTCTTGCGCTGGTGCAGCCACGTCTCGCCGTCGGAGTTGAAGATGCCGTGGCCTAGGAGGTCGTGGAACGCTGCCTGCCAGTCGGGGCCCTTGGGGTAGTTGTCGAAGCGCGCGCGCAGGATATGCTCCAGGTTCCGCGGGCTGCACGTCACCGTCACCAGCCCCTGGCGTCGCGCCAGGAACGGCAGCGGTAGGATGCACGTCTGGTACGTGGCCGATTCCCCGTGGACCGCAGGTTGTCCACGATCCAGTCGTGGACACGCGCCCGGTTCAGGACCACGCTGGGCAGGCTGCCGACCAAGCGGCCACATCCTAGGCCCGCCGGACAGCCGCCGCGTCATCGCCCGGAACCACACCATGTACGCCGACACCAATGCCACGGCGATGACGACGGCATAGGGGTGCGACTGCACGACACCAGCACCCAATAGATCTTTGGTCCCTATATTAAGGTAGGTGTTGCCTTGATAAGCATGGTCGCATCGGCATACGTAGCTGTTCTGGGTGTTGCCAATCTTAAGGTTGGTGGCATGGCAGGTGCTGTGACTGCTACGGCACGGCCGGGTGCTGGTGCCCAACAAATCTGCTGGGCACGTCCCGTCGTTGATTGGGAGCCATGGCACGACGTAGGATGCGCGTTGCTCTTCTTCTGACCAGCAGATCAGGTCCGTATACTGCTCCCGTGGCACATCAATGGTGCCATGGGAGATGTTCACGATAAACGCATTGGTCATGCCGGCATATTCGGCGGCGGCGGGCGGCGACAACAACCACATTATCGGTGTGTTATTGCTTCCACCAGCGACGGCGGTGCAGGTGAGGGTGAACGATGGCCACAGGTTGCGGCACCCTGGTTCCTCCACCCCGAACGCGTTCACGTGTTGGCAGCCGGGCACGCCGATCGGCTGCTGGACGCCCACTGCTGCGTCGTCGGCCTCAGTCACCAAGAGCTGTAACCACATGAGAGCCGCCGCCGCAAGCAGTGGCCGCATGGATATAGTGGTAGTCGCTGCTTGATCCAGCCGCATGTCGTCGTCCCCAATATGCACGATCCCTCCTCGACACTCTTATTTTGACCAGGCCTATGGCTATGATCGAGTTGTTGCTAGCTGCATGCTCGTGCCGGCAATATATAGAGAGCACCGTACGTCCCTGCACACGCATGTAAACGTGAGAACACCGTACGTCCCTGCACACGTCGTGGCGGAGGTCACATCAACATCGATACCACCCTTATAAGATGCAACATTACGTAAATATTCCCCTCAACAAATCTATATCTATATCTATACCTACTAATAAAGAGAGAAAATTTCTTGACCAAAATTTGGGTCTGCCAACCGTGGACCGTTTGATCTGAATCCGACGGCCTCAGCTCTCATCCGCTCAGCGCCTGCGTATGAAAAGAGAGTCACGCCATGATACGGCAAATCGGTACAGAGTTGGAGACGGATACACCATGATAAATGGATGACCGGATCCAGAAAGCAATGCCATGGGTAGAAATCAAACCACCAGGTTCGCTAATAGGCGAGCACATCGCACGGCGGCGGCCACCAAGATGCGGATCTAGGCGAGGACGAGTACAAGCGTGGGGCTGCCCGTGAGGAGAAGCGCGGGCCGCACCGTAGAGGAAGAGCTCGAGCGCGACGACGCGGAGCTCGAGCGCGATGGAGCTTAGGTGCCGACCACGACTCGCGTGTGCCCACAAACGACGACAAGGGGGAGCTCGGCCGCAGGCCACAGGATGCCACGGCGTGGCGAAGCCACAGGACATAGGCCTCGTGTCGGCGTGTGTTTGCCAGCGTGGGGAAGTTAGCAAATCGAGCGCCGGAGCTACCGCGCGCTCATCCCGACGCCCGCCGCCGCGACACGCTTGTCCGCACCGCTCACCTGCAGGTCGTGGTGTAGGTACGCTAGGCCCTCCGCGACATCGACCATGACCCGGTGCAGCGCCGCCCAATCCAGGAGACTGTCGTTGGGCGTTTATTCGTACACCAGCAGCCGACAGTCGCTGCTGTGGAAGCAGCACCACAACTTCACGATGTTCATGTCCAGGGGCCACCCAGAGGTTCTCCGGCCTGGGAGAAGAGCACATCGCACGGCAGCGGGGAGGAGCTCCACGGCGAGCTTTCGCCGCCCCTGTCAGCGGTCCACCCGTAGCGTGGAGCTGGAGGAGCAGCGGCGCGCCAGGGCGAGCGGGGCTGCGCCGATCCCGCCATGGCTGTAGAACCACCCGCGCCGGCTCGCCTCTATCGCGCCACTGTCACCACTGCTCCCCTCGCGGCTCCTGCGCTGTTCCGGCTCGCGCCCGTCGACGACGCCTTCCCCGCGGCGAGGAGAGGGCGACCAGTCACGCGAGCTCCGCGGGCTGCCGTCGCGCGGGGAGGAGAAGGTTGCCGTCGCGCGCCATCCAGGCGCTGGTTGCGTGGTCAAGCTGGCTGCGGGGGACGAGAAGGCCGCCGTGGTCGAGCACTTCTCCGCGGGTAGAGAGAGGCGGAGGTGGAGAAGCTCTGCTCCCGACGACGCTGATTTCCCTGTTCTGTTCAATCGAAGGGGAAAAAGAAGACATTTTGCATCTGTCTCTTTGTATGACGTACGGGCCCCATTGGTCTGCAGGACCCACACGTGCACGTAGAATGAAGAGAGTAGAGCGAGCATACGGCTCACAGTCACAAATGCATATGGGAACAGTGCCGGCCAGTTCACACTACTGGCCTGGACCCACACGTCAGCCTCATAACGAATTGCTAGGCATACAAGTTTTAAAAAGGTAAGTAAATAAACTCAGAAAAAACTAGAAAAATCTTAAATAAACAAGAAAAATCATAGATCATAATTAGGAATTTTCCACTCATGTTAATTAAATAAAACATTGTAGGAATAACACGCAACAACATCATACATATCATGACAAACTTCATAAACGAGGCAAGATTTTGTGGCCCTTAAAGTTATTTGATGGTAATGATATATTTTTTTGTCAATCACCCGTTGCAACGCACGGGCATTTTTACTAGTACATTACGTATGTATTGACGCCGAATTAGGTCACACAACAGCGAGAACTGGCTCCTCCCCGATCTTTTTGTAAAAAAAAAAAAAACGTTTATATTGACGCCCAATTAGACCGCACACCAGCTGCTGTGAGGGCGCGCTAACATTATACGTATGTGTTGACGCTGCATTGACCTATACACCAGCGAGGGGCTAGCACGCCCGACGTTGCAAACAAAACCTTGATCACACAGTAAGAACACAACGGATTGATGAAACTGATGGAGAGACCCGTTAGGCCGATGCTTTGAGCCCGTTCTTCATGTAAGGGCAGGTACATTGCTACACGTGAGCGGTCTCATGCACCATCTCATGCATCGTCACGTAGGATTTTTGATGTTGTGGAGGAAAGAGAGGGGTGAGAGAGAATGAGGTAGTTGCTTCGTGAAACAACTATCTCATGAGCTAAAATTTAGGATTATGAGACAACTATTTTACCATTGTATGAGTTGTTGTCATCATGCACCTCACAATCCTATTTTTACTCTATCTATAAATTAAGGAAATGCGAGTTGCAATAAGACAACTTAGAAAGACAACCATTGTACATGTAGTCTATTAAGTCATCTTAAATTACGTGACACTATATAAGACTAGTTATATGACAACACCAATGTACTTGCGGTTGAGGAGGAGTACATTTAGGGTGTTCTAGGCTCAGCAAAGCCACCTATGATATTGTCAAATCTTGCCTGGAGATGTGATCACTATCACCTTACTAGAGTGAAGCTAACCATAATATATATTTATCCAAGCAAGACGACGGGCAAACCTAGGCATGTACGCTGGAATATGTTGTTTTGTTTCTAAAATGCACCCAGGTTTGATTGGTCTCATACATGATAGAGAGAAAAAAAAAAATAGTACATGCATCAGTTGTGGTAGGTCTTGTAAGACATGCAAAATGTTTTATCGATACAATAACATACCAAACCTAGAACTTTGCATGGTAACACTCACTACCAGAATTTCGCTCTTTGCCGAAAGTGTATTTTATTGGGCACTCGGCAAAGACCTTCTTTGTTGAGTGCCAATAAAAACACACGAAAAAAAAAAAAAAACACTGGCAAAGATGATCACTACTACGCCAAAACAATTAAGGTGACGGGCCTTTTTCATTTTCGGAGGCGGGCAAGGGTGCCCGTCTCCAACGAAAAGGTCACGGAAAATGATTTTCTTCCTTGGCGGGCAGATGTGCCCGCCTCGGTTAATCCAGCCAGAAAACAACAAAAAAAAGCCCAGACCCAACCGGGTCTAGGCCTGGATCTAGACCTCGTCGACGGCGCCACCGCTGGATGGATCTCGATTAGGTTGTTGCGCTGCCAAGACGCGCTGCAGGCGTGGATCCGCCGTCGGGGCGTGCTGCCGGCCGGGATCCGCCGCCGACGCTTGCCGGCGGGATACGCCGCCGGGGCGTGCTGCCGGGCCGGACGAACCCACATTGCACACACGCATAGAGACAGAGCTTCGGTGGTGTAGACCTGGCTCGAGTGCGCTGGCATCGACCATTGGGCGGGATCCAGTGAGTGAGAGCGGGAAGGGCGCATAGCCTCGACCGACGTCCTCTCGACACACTGTGTCGGCTAGGGGGAGCGGCGCTTTGGACACAGCCTCCGCGAAGGCTGACGCCGGCGAGCCGAATTCAGAGGTAGAAAAAGAAGTTCATAGGCTGCCACACATGGGACCGACGAGTTAGTGTCTCAACCCACTAAACGAAACCCGTAAAATTAAACGCACAACTCGATCCAACCTTATTAACCTCTTAAAGAAACATGGGATGGGTTCACCCCACACCGAAAATTTGGGTTGGATTCAACCCATCCTTGGTGATTCCACAACACACACTTATTGTCTTGGTGATGCGGAGGTGGCATGACAACATTGAGCCTACACGCTAGGATCCACCCGTATGCCATATATGACAAGCTCCACGGACCCCATTTCTTAATTATTTGGATTTGGATCTTGCTTACACAAGCATGGACACACACTGGTTCTTGCGATCCTGCAAATCCTCCAAGGCCGGCACCGCCTAGCGTAGTTCAGAGGTAGAAAATCCAAAACCTTCTGAATCAAACATGAGATGGGCTCACCCCCATCCCAAAAATGTGGGTTGGGTTCAACCTATCCTTGATGTTGGTGATCTCACAACCAAACACAGGCTTATATTGTCTTGCTGGCGCGGCATATTAGAGTCTATATACACGCTAGGATCCAGGACTGCATGCCTTTTACAAGACAAGCTCCCCAGGATCGAGGTCTTAATAATTTGGATTTGCTTAGCCAAGCATGAACACACACTGATTCGTTCGATCTTGCAAATCCTCCTATACATAATTTGTTTCCATATCATGGAAACGGCTCCAACCTGTATCCTTTTCATTCCACACGCAGTCCTGTGCTATAAAACCACCACCATCTCCTTCCCCTCCCATTGCACCAGGCCACCTAACCATTTCCCCTTTGATCTGCGCGCAGGCATCCGATCCCGATCCATGGCTCGCAAGAAGGTGACCTTGCACCGGATCGCCAACGACTCCACCCGGCGCGGGACCTTCAAGAAGCGCCGCAAGGGCCTGATGAAGAAGGCGAGCGAGCTGGCCACGCTGTGCGACGTCGACACCTGCGTGGTGGTGTACGGCGAGGGCGAGTCGCAGCCGGAGGTGTGGCCGGACGTGGCCACGGCGGAGCAGGTCCTCGCCCGCTTCAAGGCCGTGCCGGAGCTGGACCAGTGCAAGAAGATGCTGGACATGGAGGGCTTCCTCAAGCAGCGCATGGACAAGCTGAGGGATCAGCTGCACAAGGCGCAGCGCGACAACCGGGAGCGCGAGGCGACGCTGCTCCTGCACGACGCCATCGTCGGACGCCGCCCGGGCCTTGTGGGCCTCTCCATCGATGAGATCGCCTGCCTCGGCTCCATGGTGGAGAGGCGCCTCAGTGGCGTCAAGGACGCCATCGAGCGCCTCCAGCGAATGGGACAGGAAGTCCCGGTGACCACGGTGGCGGCGCTGCAGCCCCAGCCGCCGATGCCATTGCCAATGATGCCTGCTTACAGCGCCGGGACGACCGGCCACAGGGACATGACGATGCAGGTAATGAACCAGCAGGCGGCGGGCTGGCTGGTGGCCGGAGGGGATCTTGGCGCGCTGGTCCACGGTGGCTTCGGCGCCGGCGCCGGCACCAGCGCCGCCGCTGGTGGAGACATGAATATGATGATGCCGCTGTTTGGCATTGGCAACATGGGTGTCGGATTTGCGTGGTCTGATCCTGCTCAGTATTTCCATTCCATGTAAAAGAAGGCTTCGTATCTCGCATGCATGTAGGAGTTCAATGCATGCCAAATTCGATCTGGCCTATCTGGGCTGGCTGTCTCGTCTGGCGGGTCCTGCCACGCTTTTGTGTGGCCACATATATGTCTTTTGATATCTTTTGGTTTGAGAACTCTTTATATATAATCAAGCTTTGCCTATAAGAGGTTACGCAGTATTGTACTTTGTCATGTGGAATGGTTTCATGGCCGCTCTGTTATGTTGTTCCATTCCATCACAAACCATTCCAGTGTATTGCAAGTTTGTTTGTTTGTTTAATAATATATATACATAACTATGCACCACTCCCACGCACCATTCACATCCACTACTGTTTGTCGATCGATTGCCCTGACCACTACCCTCTGTTAGAAGTTTCCGGTTGTAACAACTTCTTGTAACAAGTGTTTGTCACGTTGATGGTCTATGCGGTGGTGATTAGTTGTAGTGTTTAGGTTCATAGAGTGTTGTACAAGATGTAATTAGTTGTAGTCTCCTAGATTGTAGCTCAAGATGATCACCACCGCATGCATCTGTAACAAACTTGTGTAAGCCACGGTGAGGGCGTTTCTCACCCTATATAACGCGGAGCCGAGCACCGAGCAAAGGTGACTCGTTAACCCTAAACACTCTACACTTTTACATGGTATCACGAGCCAAAATCCTCACGGATCGTGATGGCTTCCGCTTCTTCTTCCTCCACGCAATTTCTTCCGTCTTCGCTCGGCATCTTCCTCCTGCCCCCGAGCGAGAAATTGACCCGCAGCAATCATGTGCCGTGGAAGGCTCATGTATTGTCGGCCATCAAGGGAGCTCGCCCGGGCCGGGCTCATAGATCCAGCCGCCAAACCACCGTAGATGTTCCTTCCTCCTAAGGTGGATGCGGGAAGCCCGACCAACAAGCCTGATGGGAAGGCCGACGAGAAGCCCTGAAGAGCCTGTGGGCGAACCCCGAGTACGAGACATGGATGGCAAAGGACCAGACGGTCCTCTCCTACCTCCTGTCCCAATCTTGGGAAGGAGATTCTCTCCCAAGTTACCATGAAGACGACGGGCGCCACGGCATGGGCGGCCATCGAAGGGATGTTCGCATCTCGAGTCATGCCAGGATCATCGCCACCGATGGCGCGCTGCAACCGCACCAAGGGTACTATGTCGATCGGGGACTACTTCACCAAGATGAAGGGGCTGGCAGATGATATGGCGTCTGCCGGCAAGAAGCTTGAAGACGACGAGTTGATCTCGTACATACTCACGGGCCTGGGAGATGACTTCGAGTCCGTGGTCTCGGCGGTCTCGGTTAGGGTTGAACCCATTACCATGGGGAACTCTACACCCAGCTCGTTGGCTTGGAGCACCGTCATGAACTCCGGGGCACCGGGGGCGGCAACAACATGTCATCTGCAAATATGGTGACCAAGGGTGGCGGCCGCGGTGGTGGCAACACCACCAACAACCGGGAGCGGCGGCAACAACAACAACCTCAGCGGTGGACGAGGTGGTTTCTCCCCCGGGCGGTGGTCGCGGTGGGAGATCGTGAAATCGTCCCACCCGGCAAGAACTTCCAGCTGGTGTTTATTGCCAGATTTGTGGTAAGGAAGGTCATCCTGCTCATCGTTGCTTCAAATGTTTTGATTCATCTGTGAATGGGCCGCCGCCGAAATCTGTCTCGTCTGCTACCACCTCATCGTATGGAGTTGACTCCAACTGGTATATGGACACGGGAGCGATGATCACATCACCGGTGACCTCGAGAGGCTCACGGTGAGGGACAAGTATCATGGAGGTGACCGGGTGCACGCTGCAAACGGCACAAGTATGGAGATTTTTCATGTTGGCCATGCATCTTTGCACTCTCCCACCAGCAAAATTCATCTAAAAAATGTTCTTCATGTTCCTAGCACTAGCAAGAATCTTGTTTCAGTAAATCGTCTTGCCAAAGACAACCATGCTTTCCTAGAATTTCACCCCAGTCATTTTATTGTCAAGGAACAGAAGACGAGGAGAACACTCCTCCAAGGTCCATGTGAAGGGGGCCTCTATCCTGTCCACCCTACATCGCTTAGTGTCCACAACAATAAAGAAGCTCATGTTGCATTCAAGCCAACCACTTCCTTATGGCATCACCGGCTTGGCCATGCTTTCTGCTCCAAATCGTCGATCGTGTTCTTAGTCGTCATAATTTGAGTTTTTCTAGAGATTTGAGTAATAAACATGTATGCGACTCATGTCAACAGGGTAAAAGTGATCAACTACCCTATCCTAGGTCTACCAGTGTGTCGTCTAGGCCTTTGGAACTCATTTTGTCAAATGTTTGGGGACGTGCTCCCTCATCTGTGGGTCGTTATGCATACTATGTTTCATTTATTGATGATTACTCTAAGTTCACTTGGATCTATCTGTTGAAACACAAGTCTGAAGTCTTTCATTGTGTTTTACTAACTTCCAACAATTGGTAGAATGCCAATTCAATCAGAAAATCTTAGTTGTACAAACCGACTGGGGTGGTGAGTACAGATCACTAAATTCCTTTTTTCAGCGGATAGGCATAGCTCATCACATCTCGTGTCCCCACGCCACCAAAAAAACGGGTCGGCCCGAACGAAAACACAAGCACATTTTTGAAATGGGCCTTACCCTTCTTGCTCATGCATCAATGCCATTGAAATTTTGGGATGAGGCATTCCTAGCTGTTGTTTTCATCGTTAATAGATTACCCACAAAGGTACTTGATGATAGTACTCCTTTCCGGAAACTCTATGGTCATGACCCGGATTACTCGTTCCTTAGAACTTTTGGGTGTGCTTGTTGGCCCCATATTCGCCCCTACAATGATCATAAACTTCAGTTCAGATCTAAACGCTGTGTATTTTTGGGTTATAGCAACTCACATAAGGGGTTTAAGTGTCTTGATCCTGCGGAAGGGAGAGTTTATATCTCCAGAGATGTTGTTTTTGATGAGCATGTCTACCCTTTCGCTTCTCTTAATCCTAATGCCGGCACCCGACTTAGAAGAGAAATTTCACTTCTTGCTAATGATCTCGTTGATTCTTCATCCACTTTTGGGAGTGCACGGATTGCTGACCTTCATGACTTATCTCCCCGTTACAACTAACGCTTGTACTAGCCCCGGTGGATCTGTGGTGTGTACGGGATCAAATTCGGTGACCAACGATGGTAAACGAGCACGAACGAAGGTGAAAATGCTCGTCATCGCATGTGCTCCCCGGCTGGCGACAGCACGTGACTCGAGGATGATCATCCTGCCACGGTCAGCTCCATCCTAGGCACATCAGCTTCGAGATCGAGTCCCACGTGATTCTCGAGCGAATCAGCCTCGGGATCGACCCCTCCCCGGTCCTCGCAGCGGACGGTAGCGGCGGAACCATCGGATCTTCTACGCCGTCCTCGACCCCATCCCCGGTTTTGACTGACCGTGTGGCCGCACACGATGATCCGGACGCCAGACTCTAAGCTGCTGGCAGATCGGATCTGTCGCTGGGATCCGGTGCGGTGGCTGCGGGTGCTGATACATCTGTGGCTCCAGCTCCTTCTACATCAACAACTCAAGCATCAAGACCTGTTACAAGATCGCAGCACTAGATTGTGAAGCCAAAAGAGTACACGGATGGGACTGTCAGATGGGGCATGAGCTCTACGATCTCGAGCGACGAGCCAAGTACTATATCTGAAGCATTGAAGCATCCAAAATGGACACAAGCAATGCAGGAAGAGTATCAAGCCTTGTTGCACAACAATACCTGGCATCTTGTGCCCAAGCCAAAGGGGAGAAATATAATTGGCTGCAAATGGGTTTACAAATTAAAGAGAAGAGCAGATGGGACTGTTGATCGGTACAAGGCTCGTCTGGTGGCCAAGGGGTTCAAGCAGCAGTATGGAATAGATTATGAGGAGATGTTCAGTCCCGTTGTAAAGGCAGCTACAATTCGATTAATACTGTCTATTGCAGTCTCTCAAGGGTGGTCTCTTAGACAGCTTGATGTTCAAAATGCCTTCCTGCATGGTGATTTGAATGAAGAGGTATACATGTACAGCCTCCGGGGTTCTCTGATTCCTCTCATCCATCATATGTGCGTAAACTGGATAAGGCAATTTATGGTCTCAAGCAGGCACCACGAGCGTGGTATGCAAAACTCTGTGAAAAGTTGCTTCGGTTGGGATTCACAACGTCCAAGGCAGACACATCTCTGTTCCACTTCAGGAAAGATCACCTTGTCATGTTTGTGTTGGTATATGTGGATGACATCATAGTGGCCAGCTCGGTGCCAAGGGCTACTACCTTGTTACTGGAAAATTTGCAGAAGGACTTTGCTCTCAAAGACCTTGGAAATCTTCACTATTTCTTGGGGTTAGAAGTTCAATGGAACAGCGACTCCTTGCTCTTGAATCAGAAATGCTATGCAGCTGATATCCTTGCTCGGTCAGGTATGACACATTGCAAACCGGTGGACACACCTTTGCCTAGTACTCAGAAATTTAGCATCAAAGATGGTGATCCGTTGGGGCCTGAAGATTCCACAAAGTATAGAAGCTTAGTAGGTGCACTACAATATCTCATGCTGACACGACCTGACATTTGTTTTGCTATTAACAAGGTTTGTCAGTTTCTACATGCTCCGTCTACAGTTCACTGGAGTGCAGCTAAACGCATCCCGCAGTACATCAAAGGGAGTCTCGGTCTTGGGCTACGGATTAGCAAATCTGGATCAACTATCGTCAGTGCTTTCTCTGGCGCCGATTGGGCAGGATGCGTCGATGACCGACGATCAACCGGTGGGTTTGCTGTTTTTCTTGGTGGAAACCTTGTCTCATGGATAGCACGAAAACAAGCCACTGTGTCAAGATACAGCACAGAGGCTGAATATAAAGCTCTTGCCAATGCAACAGCTGAGATGATGTGGGTTAAGAAGCTGTTGACAGAACTTGGTGTTGCACATTCTCCACTAGCTCGGCTTTGGTGTGATAATTTAGGGGCTAAATACCTCTCTACAAATCCTGTATTTTATGCTCGTAGAAAACATATTGAGATTGACTTTCATTTTGTGCGAGAACAGGTTGCCAAGAAGCTTCTTGATATCAGATTCATTAATACAGGAGACCAGGTCGCTGATGGGTTCACTAAGGCGCTACCCGTGGCAAAGTTGATTGAATTTCGACGCAATCTCAACCTACATAGTGGCTGAGATTGAGGAGAGTGTTAGAAGTATCCGGTTCTAACAACTTCTTGTAACAAGTGTTTGTCACGTTGATGGTCTATGCGGTGGTGATTAGTTGTAGTGTCTAGGTTCATAGAGTGTTGTACAAGATGTAATTAGTTGTAGTCTCCTAGATTGTAGCTCAAGATGATCACCACCACATGCATCTGTAACAAACACTAGTACTGATTTGATTTTACGAGCACTGGCACAATCTTTTCCGTGGCGGGCACTTTTTTTGCCCGTCACGGAAAATACTCCGCCACATCCTGTTTTTTTTTTTTTTTTTTGCGTGGCGGGCATCTTTTGACTGTCACAGAAAATAAATTTTGCGTGACGGGTGTTTATAATGAGCCCGTCACTGAAAATGGATTCATTTTGCGTGGCGGACGAGTTAAGAAGCCCGTCACGCAAAAAAGGCAGAGGCCCACGGCCAAGCCCAAACCGGGCTCCCTATCGGGCCCCATATATAAAGCAATCCTAGGGTTTCTCTCCTCCACCCCCTCTCATTTCATCACTCAGCACCCTCTCACTGCCTCCCTCTCTCTCTCCACGGTCTCTCTCTCTCCCTCCACACATCTCTCTCTATCCATGGTGGCGATAGGCAGGGCGGCACGCAGGAGCATGCGGGGGGGAGGCGAGGTGCGGACACCGGTGGCACACACGGCAAGGGAGGCGGCGGACCGTCTCCGCGGGAGCGGATCCGCCCGGGCGGCGCGTCTCCGACCGGATCTAGCGGCGGCCTCCTCCATCCATGGCGGGTCCGTCCTCGAGGCTCGCCCTCCGGCGAGGAGCTCCACGATGACCGTGACGACGGATCCGCGTCGGAGGCGGCGGTGACGCGTGGGGGCGAGGCCGCCGGCACTCGGGGACGACGGATCGGCGACGGCGCAGCCTGATCCGTCGACGGCGAAGCGCGCGGGCGGCCGGATCCATCGACTACGAAGCGTGGCGGCGGCCGGATCCGTCGGCAATGAGCGTGGCGGGCGGATCCATCAACGGCGAAGCGCGTGGCGGCGGGATCCGCCGCCGGGCGAAGCGTGGCGGCGGATCCGTCGACGCCGAGCTCGTGGCCGCGGATTTGTCGCCGGGCGAGCGTGGCGGCGGATCCGTTGACGGCGACGGCGGCGGCCGAAACCCTAGATGCTGCATACACGGGCTCAGCGGCGGGCCGGATGGGCCCCGCGGGCTCGGGCGATGGGCTCAGCAGGGCCTGGACAGTTTTGTTTTCTTTTTTTATTATTTTTTCGAACCATACCATGGCGGGCGTCCTAATCTGCCCGCCACGGATATTCGTGTTACCGTGACTGGCACTGTAGCCCGCCACGTAAATTCACGCGATTAACTGTGACCTCACGTTAGTGACGGGCTACAGTGCCCGCCACGCAAAATAAAAAATTCGCCCGTCACGCAAAATTGTTTGGGTACTAGTGAAACTTGTGTAAGCCACGGTGAGGTCGTTTCTCACCCTATATAACGCGGAGCCGAGAACCGAGCAAAGGTGACTCGTTAACCCTAAACACTCTACACTTTTACACCCTCCAATACTACCCTGGGCCGTGCTCTGCAAAAAAGATTTCGGTCTGAAAGGATCTGGCACAAACTGCATGGTTACACTGATGATGTGCGTACTACGTGCTGCATATGGACCTGACCGCTGGTGGAAGCGTCCCGTTTCTTCAGAAATTTTGGATCGGAAACTGCGGAAAACTGCCAAGGCCAGATGGCACTCGAGTGCAAAATCTGTCTATAGCATTCGGCTACAGCTTGACATCAATCGCCAGGGAGACCATTCTTCGCCCTGGATGTGGCCGCTGCTCGCCTGCTCCTGCCCTCGTGGGAAAACAGCTCAAGATGAAGGCTCTTAGTTTGGCATCTCAGTCAAGAACAAGAACTATCGCCTGCCAGCATTCGAAACTACTTTTTTTTTTTTTTTTTTTTTGAGGAAATACAGAGTTCCTCCACCTGCATGTTCACCACGTACCGCAGCCGGGACGACATGCATATATATGGAGACTGGAGAGGGTCGATCTAGTGATCGGTGGCTTCGACTTCGAGACCTCCCGGCTCGGCGATCCCCCCTCCTCCCCATGGCTGGACTACACTCCAGCCTCTCTCTCTGTGTGCGTGCGGCAGCCATGGTTCAGAATCAGTTTCATTTTTTTTACTTTATATAAGGTATATAGATGGTATTTTTTTTTTTGTTTATTGACCTTCATAGGAAATACAAACGCTATCAGGGGCAGATGTATAGATGACTGACAGACCGACGGTAAATGAGGAAGAGCGACGAAACGTTTTTCTGCGCCACGTCTAGGACTTACAGGGATATAATAGTAGAGTGCCCAAGTTGAAGTGGAAAACGGAGCGAGTGATTATATGTAAATCAATCGATATTATGTGAAATGTTTCTAAAAAATTGATATGTGAAATTTGAGGGGTACAGGGTAAAGGAAATTTTGAAAGTTTGGAAATGTTTTTAGGATGGTTTATTTTTAAACAAAAGCGGCACAAAACGAATTTTTTAGGGATTGTTCATCGGTCACCACCAAAGGGTACTTTTGGTCCGCCACAAAACCTATCTTGGCGAAGTGACCTCAATAGTTACCATTGGAACATTTTGTTACCCTGCATTGTTAATACTAATTGGCACTCCGCGCGTTGATGCGAGGATTTTGTAGCATAACATGTAGATCCATCACGAGTAAAGCCTAAAAAAATATGATGTTCAAAAGGCCTATCGTTTTTCTTTTCTTGAACGTGCATTGCATTGGATTCATTAAGCAAGAGATTGTTAGAACATAAATATAATACAACTTTTAGCAACAGTAATCTCCGATTAGTGATGCTTTCTGGACCTACGGCGGCATGTGTTCGTGATTTACGGATACACAAATTTTGCGACATGGGCTACCATCCTATATATCAGAGGACTAGTCGTTGGCCTCCTCTTGAATCTTGTGAGCTATGTCTTCCGGTGAAGTGGGAGTTCCATTGAACGACATTCCGAAGAAAAGAGAATCGAAACCCTTCTGTACTTGCTTGTCAAATCGCTTCTGTAGCGCAACCACCACAGAAGCACCCCTCCTCCTGAACACCACAGAAGCACCCCCTCCTCCTAAATGGTAATAACATCAAGGTGGAGCTTGTTCAGAAAGATGTGCCAAACCTCCCTGCTATAAACACAACCGATGATGATGGTTCATTGTCTCTGAGAGTTGGCAAAAGACTCAATAGCTAGAATCCTGAAAGCCATGCCGGAACCTGCGCTCCGCAGTCCAACATCTATCGTGCATCACCAGCCAGAAGAAATGTACTTTAGGTGGCGCCGATGTCTTTCGAATCTCCTTCGCTCCAGGTGATCTGGATGACCCAAGAGGAACATGGCACGATAAACGGAAGCAGAAGAGTATAGCAGCCATCCGCAGTGTCTGTCCAGGAATGAGCTGCAAATGCCACGACTTTTCGCCGAATCCGAAAGAATTCAGCAAGGACCTGAAAACCGTGTACGGTTGAAAACGCCTATCAACCAAACAAGTACTGAAGGACCGAAACGGCGTCGAGGGGGGGTTGAATGGGAGCCTCGAAAAATTCTTTTGAATTATCGACCTTGTAGCTCTCACGGCCCCTCAAAAACAAACCAAGCGAAACATGGTAAGATCATGACCTCGATTGCAAGGTGGATAGCCTAGGGATTGCCCTAGAGTCACAGTGGATCAACCGGAAAGGAATCGACACGAGATCGACCGGAACCAAGAAAAATCAACACAACACGCAAGTCGGCGGACTGTCCAGGCTTAGATGATGGACTGTGCGACGTTATGGATTTGGACTGTCCCGGCTAAAAACTCAGAAAAACACAGCTACTGGACACTGCTGAAATTTGTACTTTCGGACTGTCCAGGCTTAGATGCCTGAACTGTCCGACGTTCATGTTTCGGACTGTCTGGCCGAAAATGGTACAGACCTCGGACAATCTAGAGTCACGCTCAGGCAATGGCAGACTATCCAGAGAGGAGGTCCGGACTGCCACGATCTCCAAAGAAGGCAAGGCAAACGAGATCCGTGACGGGTTAGCAAATGAAATTGAACTTCCTTTACCCGAGGCGAGAGCAATGTTCGGCGCAGTTGGGTTCTTGAGCTTCACCTGAATCTGGGCCACAATCTCGAGAACTTGAGCTTGCTTCACTCGTCGGGTGTGAGGGTGTCGTAGTTGGCGGACTCCATGATCAAGGACACCTTCACATCCTACACCTTCCGATCCAAGGAGTACAAGAGCCGCATCGCCTTCTCGTGATCATCAAGCCTCTCCGAAGGCTTGTTCGCCCGCAACTTGTTGCAGATCGTCCCCAAACCTAGCAAGGAGAAAATTGATGGACTCGCCATCAAGCTGGATCAGGTTATTGTACTCTCTCTTGTAGGTCTCATATATAGGCGGGCCTTGACTTGTGGGGTTCCCTCGTGGTAACTCTCAAGTGTCCTCCACACCTCACGAGCGGTCTCACAAGTCGCAACTCTCTCAAATTTGGAGTCCTTGAGGCTAGAGAACAAGACACTCCTCGCTTGGTTGTTGGCATTGTGTTGGTTGATTTGTTCCTCACCCACTCGAGCGGCTAGCACTTGGTAGTTCTCATCCTCAACAATCTCCCACACTCTCCACTCCATTCACATAAGGTGTGCTTGCATCCTAATCTTCCAATAGGGATAAGGTGTCATTGAACTCGGAGGTTTGCCAAAGGGCCGAAACCATGATCCATGCCACCTTCTTGCGGATCATGAACCGATTAGGGTGAAAGTGATCCTAACCAGCTCGAAACCAATTGAAGGTCCGTAATGACGACTAGAGGGGAGTTGAATGGGAGCCTCGAATTTTTTTTTCGAATTATCGACCTTGTAGCTCTCACGACCCCTCAAAAACAAACCAAGCGAAACACGGTAAGATCATGACCTTGATTGCAAGGTGGATGACATATGTATTGCCCTAGAGTTACAGCGGATCAACTAGAAAGAAATCGACACGAGATTGACCGGAACCAAGAAAAATTAGCACAACACGCAAGTCGGCGGAGTGTCCAGTCGTAGAATCCGGGTGACCTTGAAGCTTGGATTTACCGATAATACAGACCCCAGGCAAACATTACTAATAAACCGTGTGGGGTAAAATACATGGGTAGTCTTGGATTTACCAATAATACAAAAATGAGGTGACCTTTTATTCGATATATAAAAAAAAAAATCAGTCAATGGTACAGCCATGATGAACAAAACTTGGCAAGGTCTACTTGATGACAATCTTTGGTCACTTTATGAGGTTGGTGATTGCTACGCAGACAATGGATATCTTTTTTTTTTTTTTTTTGAAACAAACCAAGCAGGAGAGCTGCCGATAATATTAAAAGAAGATAAGCTCGGACTGAGCACAACAAAACAACTCGAAGACCACAACCACCGACAACAAGGACAACTAAAAACAAACCCGCACACTACGACGACCACCAAAACTATCGACAACGACAACAAAAGAGACAAACAAACAACCACCACCACAACAAACCCCTACAACACATTACGAAGGGGCAAGGTCACCTCCGCCACCGGGTTCGAGAAAGGCAGGACCCTTTAAACTCATCAAAGATTTGAGGAGGTCCGGCGGCAACAATTCCTTCAAACAGTCAACAACTTCTTGCATTGCGTCATCATCGAGCTTGCCATCCGTCCCAACAATGCCCAAATCGTTCAGCACACTACGTCGTGAAAGGCGAGCACTTCGGCGAAGTGACGACTTATCGTAGGATTTACGCCGACGTCTTGTTGTCATGGCAGGTGGTGAAGAGGGGTGCATAGGAGGACATGTCGTGTCCTGCTCCATCTTAGATGTGACAGACGAAGAAGGTGTAGCCTTTGTTGGTGGATCCTCCATCTGGATGTGTACATGCTACTCTGGTTGAGCGGCGATGGGATGCCAACCTTAGTGAATGCGTCATCGCATCTGAGCGCAAGAGGTGTGGCCAGTGCCACCTCTTCCTTCCCTGCGGCGTAATTGCGATCGTTGATTCTTTGGTAGGCGTACAGGAACGCATAATGCACTTTGTCGTACAAATTGAGGCACTTTTGCAGCACCGTCGTCGTCTTGGCATCTGTTCCCGGCCTGGCAAGCCGGGTCCTGACCTCGACGAGAACACTCCCAGTGTTGGCAGCACCAACCAGAGTCGCCACTTTTGCTAGGCCCCAGATATCTGCGTCGGGGCTCTCATGGTGCTTGCCCAACTCTGACACACAGAAATCGTAGTCGACACGCTTATCACTCTCGGCAGCTGCCTTGCACGTCGTCACCACTGTAGCGTCAGCACCGTGGACAACAAGAATGGCGACGATGGCGGATGTGGTGACAAGGAACGTCGATGGACCCATCCTTTTTTTTTTTTTGGTGTCTAGTAGGAACAGAAAAGAGAGAACAGACGCGCTAGGAAGAAGGAGCGATTTTCTACTGACACTAAAGAGAGAACGGACGTGCTAGGAAGAAGAAGGAACAGAAAAGTGTGTGGCTGTGTTTAGAAAAATTAGGCAGACTAGGTGAGTACTTATAGCCTATAGGCAAGACGAAAGGTATGTAATTATTGACATATTTTACATTGACAACTACTAGTATGTGTTTATGCCTATAAATCGTGCCAAACCTTTCTATATTAATAAAGTGGCAGGAATTAGTTAAACTAACAGAGAAATACTAACTTTTATGGTAGAAAATAGTGGGGATTTGCATGCGGATCAAGCAAAGCTCACTACTATATTTTCCTTCATCTCGAAATATAAGATATATACACAATATTTTTAAAATTCAGGGTTTGTAATTTTCCAGACCAACAAGTAGCTTAATTATAGACAAGTTATAGTACAAAGCAATTACATTGTATTTGTATTCAAATATATTTTCAAATGATCCAACTTTTGCTGTTGTAGGTCATATACTACTCCTGCTAGAAAAATTGATGTTTTGGCCCTATGTGTCACACGCCTATGGGTGGACCTAGGAGGGGCCCAAGAGGCAGGCCCAGCCACCTAGGAGAGCCTCATGACGCAATGGCAAAGCCATTGGTTGGAGGGCTCCCACCCAGAGTTCAAATCCTGGGTGCGACACATTATCCTGGGTGCGACACATTATCCTGGAATTATTTCAGAATTTTCTGGCGCTATACATTAAGTGCAAAGTGACGCCCCCGTTGACAGTGAGGCACTTCGTGAACTTCAAGATTTACCGGCTCAATCCTTCGAAAGTGCTCATAGGGGTAGGCTTTACGTACGTGTGTTCATAGGAATGAGGGTGCGTGCATGTTGAGCGTCTGCGTTGTATTGCGTAATCTCAAAAAAGGGGGCAGGGCGAACGCACCCATGAGGAAGAGTGACCCTTGACATTGGTGTCCGGAGATGAAAACGATTCATGGATTCCACCACCGCCAACCTTGATGACATCAGCTAACAACTCGCCGATCTAGTCTGCTTGCCCTCGAGCAGGAACTTGTCCATGGAGACGTCTCCATCACCGACTACCAGGGCAGCGTCGAGCAAGTGGTGAGGAAGCTTCCACCGTGCCAAGGTGCGCTCATGGCCAGGAGTGCGAGGCTTATCTAGATAAAGTTTGTCCTACGATCAGTTCCCATTTACGCCATGATGACTGAAAATTTACCGGGCTGGACACATAAGGAAATTGACGCCATCTGCTACCGATTCTTTTCTGCAGGCTCCGACCGATCGGTCCAGGGAAATGCATGATATCCTGGCCGACATGCTGCAAACCAACTCAGTTTGGCGGGCTTCACATCTCTGACCTCAAGCTCCTGGAAGAGTCCATCGCAGCCAAACACGGTCAGTGCCGGCCTACACAACAAGACCTAGGCACGGACCATGGTACGCGACATGTCCTCCCAGGCGATCCTAGACTATCTTTATCTATGGCTCCCGGTGGCGAATGTACAAATTATCGAACAGCCAAATCGAATGGTGTGGCGCTAGACAACCAGTGGCGACTACACGACAAAGTCAGCTTATCCCTTGCTACACTCTCGGTCGTCTCCTTTCCCTGACCACAAACTAATCTGGGAAAACCTGGGCGCCAACGAAAGTGAAGATCTTCCTATGGCTTGCGCTACGTCGACAACATCGGACCGCAGATAGGCGCTGGCGGCACGGTCTGGAGACCAGGAATAATGCTATCTCTGTGATGGTGAGTTGGAATCGATTGACCACATCATCGCGACCTGCTCGCACTGAAGGGAGGTATGACTTCTAGTACGCCAGCGCTGGGCTTCCGTTTGCCGCAAAGCGCTATCACCGTGCTTCGTTGGTGGCGGCGCATTCGCTCATCGACAACTGGAGACCACAAAAAGGGCTCAACACCCTCTTTGCGCTAGTTTCATGGCATCTCTGAAAGGAGCGCATGTCAGGTGCTTTATGAACGCGGTGGCCCCTGCTGCTAAAACGCTGCAACTGATCAAGATAGAAGCTAATCGTTGGATCAAAGCAGGTGCCCAAGATCTAAGAAGCATGGCACATCAAGGCTAGCGTTGCGACTATCGTTGCTAGAAAGGATGCTATTTTCCATCATGTAGTCTATCTTTTTGTGTTCATCCGGTTTTGGCTTTCTTGTACATGCATTCTATTCTTCTAATATAAAGATATGCACACTCGTGCGGATTCACGGAAAAAAGAATCCTAGGGCAGCGAGCAAGCACTCCCCAATTGTGCTGCCATTTCCGCAGTCCAAGCCAGATTGGATCAGATACCCACCATTGATGATCTTTTGCTACGGGGAGTACAGACTAAGAGACAAGCCCAACAAGACTGCAAAATGTATCTTTGAATATAGCCTACACATATATCTTTGAATTTATATGTTTTCAGTGTACAAGTGATGTTATTGGATCAATGGATTGCAAAGTAGTAGTAGTAGCAGCAGCAAAGATAGTTTCAGTTTGTGGATAATGTTAACCATCTGCAATAAAATAACAATATGTTTCAAATGTATCTAAGGAAATACATGTGGTAGTTCTTACAAGTTCCCATTGTTTCTGTTATGTAATGTACTTTCGTAGTATACCCCGCGCGTTGCCGCGGGATTTTGTTGAAAATAAATCTATTATATACATGGTATTACTATAATTATTTTATATAACAGACATACATATATATCAATTTGACTTGCATGTTGTTTTATTATATGATCTGGAAAAATATTGGCAATCTAATAGAGGAAAAACTTATAAAATATTTGATTACATTGTAGAGGAATGAATAATGAAACAAATAGCATATGTAGACGACTTGTTTGTCAATATATTAAAGATCTAAAATATTTCACATGATATAGATGACATGGTTATTTTTTGTAATTAATTATAGATGACATGGACTTAGTGGAGAATGATGTAGACACTTTGCATGGAGAGATAGTGCATTTAGTAATGTCACTTACTGGGGAATGATGTTGACACCTTGCATGAAAAGAGAATTACTCTAGTGCGATTTATCTTTATAAGAGTTATAGATTTGTTAGGTCGTATTCCCGGAGGAAGACACAGGCCAACCGAGGCCCACATGAAAGGAGCGCCGCCGTGGCACAGTGCCGCGTTGGGTGCCCTAGGCACATGCCAAGGGAGGCGCCCACGGCCGCCGCCGCCTGCGCTGCCATTCCGAGGAGTCCTAATTGGTTAGGAAATAGTTTGTTTAGATAGAAAGTCGAGTTTGTTGGGTGGAAAGCAAAATCCAATCCTATAAGGTTCTCCTAGAGTTTGCTTAAGAATCAAGTCATCTTTGAGACAAAATACTAGCCCCATGTAACAGTTTCAATTCAAGTAAGGGAAATTAGGGTTTAACCCTTCTGCTTTGGTCTTCAATCACTCTCTCTCTCTGTCTGTCTGTCTCTCTCTCTCTCGTCTCTAACCGTAGCCGCCGCCGCCGCCTCTACTTGCTCACCTGAGCACCGCCGCCTCCTCTACCCCGCCGGCGAGACCATCGGCACGCCCCTCACAATTAGTCTGCTACCACATTCATGTTTGTTTTAGATTAATGCATCTATAAATTGCTGGAAGAGCGCCGAGCGGGATTATGTTAAATAACAAATTATTTTAGAAGGGCACTGTCATAATTTTTTGTCCATTAAATAAAACCAATGTAGCATGCCGTTGTTTAAATATGCTAAATGAATGCAGCTTGCCTAGCAATGGTGTGCCGTGAACAATCTCCGTAATTTTAAAGATTATATTTTGAGTATTCGTGGATTGGATTTCACTTGCCTGTCTACATGTACCATTGTTAATATATCACTTATACGTAGAATTGTTATGCTATTATTAGCTGAGTTATTATGTTTCTTAGTATGTGCTGCTGATCATCTTCATCTCCGCTTTCAGTAGAGTTATTATGCTTATTATTTTTAGTCGAGTTATTATGTTTTTTGTTGGTTGATTTGTGTTTGAGTTCCTAGATATTATCGTAGCGTTAGCAAAAACTATCTCTAGGCAAATGTGTGGCAGCCTAGATGCAGTACATTCCTCCTAGCTAACATATACACTGCAGTTGGCAAAAGGAACATTATTTCTTATCACGAAGTTCGCGGAACGGGAACTTGTGGCACCATGATGTTACGTCTCACAAGTCTCAACTTCTCATCATGTTTGCTGTTTATCATCACTCTATGTTGTTCTAGCCTTCCAGGTTGCTGAATTAGAAAGTAGATGAGGAAAGGCAAGATGATCAGAGTCCAGAGTAGGTGAATCAAAGCAGCGGTGAAGTTTTGCTTTCAGGCAACAAATCAAATGCGGCATGCCCGCGTCCGCCCCCCCCCACGACCTAATATAAATGACGGTTGACCCTTCATCTCTAACCTACGGTTCTGACATAGTGTATGTCCTACGCTATATATGTATAACCCTGTGTGTGAGAGTGACCCCTACGGAAAAACGTCGTCCCTAAGAGGTGAGAGGGACACCACAAACATGATCGATATCGTGTTGTCATGGTGTGCCAACCCACTTCACGAGCCTGCATGTATATACATGCATCACGCTTCCTTGCCTTGCATGAACCATTTCTTTAACGGGGCGAGTACTATAGTAGGATGACTCTATGCCTTAAGTTTCTTTTAACTGTATGTTACGGTGTTACCGTACAATGTATACGTAGTGTACCTATTTGTTGACCAACACACCGGGAGGGCTTTGGACGTCCATGAGGTTGCAAACAACCTGTAAAAGCGGGAAGGATCGCAACTTGACCGAAGAAACTGATCTAAAGAACGGTTAGGTCGGTGTAGAGCTCGATCTCGGCCGAAACTTACCTCGAACGCACTCAGGAAGGATCCGTCGGGAGAACGCACGCGAGGGTTGCCCTATGGTCGGTAAGGCCACCTAGAACGCGCGCGAAATTCGTCGAGAAAGACGTCGAATAACAGAATTAGGTTTTGGAAGAGATAAAAAGGAGTTTAGGGTTTGTGTATGACGATTTAATGTAGATGGGATCAAATCGGCCATGAGCCTCTCATTATATAGAGGGGGTGGTCTTATCCCCTTAGGAACCGTCTTAGATATTGCGTTTCCAAGTACCAGGACCTTCCAAAAACCGATCTAAAACCGAATCGGTTCGGAGACAATCTCTTCACACACGCTCGCGAAGGGCGCGAGGCGCCCCCAAATAGGCGCGGCGTAGTGCGGGCGCGCGGTCCAGAGCTCCTTGCGAGGGAGCTCCACCGGGCGCTGAATAAGCGGGCGCCGGACGCCAGGGCCCGGCGTCCGGCGCACGCCGGGCGCCGTCGAGAGGACCGCGCCCGCAAAGGGCGCGGATGCGTCCCGATGCTTGAGCGCGGACGCACCTGGATGCAAGTTCTAGCGTCGGTGCCTCTCTGCGCCGCCTCTCGAGCTCTTCCGTCGGATTTCTTGATCTTTTGATCCTTTTGGTTTTTCTTGACCCTTATAAAATTGAGTATCTCTGTAATTTTGTTGTGCCTTAGTCAAGCCAATTTTAGTTGGCAACACTATTTAATATCACAAATCGTAATTCTCTCATAAAATGTTTTGACTCTCCAAAATTCTTGGCGGCGTGAGGCCATGGGCGGCGGCGGTGGCGGCGGCGGCGGTGGCGGCGACGGGCTCGCCGGGCTGTGGCGGCCGCCGGCTTTGCCCCCGGCACCTGCTGCTCTCCAGTCCGGTCTCCGCCTCCCGGCACCGCTAGTCTCCGGTCCCGGCGTTGCCCGGCACCCCGCTTTCGTCGCGAGGCCATGGGAGGCTCCGGTGGTGGCGGACGAGGTCGCCGGGCCGTGGCTGGCTGCGGTGCTGGCCTCCGGGGAAGCGGCGGCGGGGAACTGGTGGCCGGGGGTAGTGGCGGCGTGAATCTTAAAACGAGGACGAGCGGGAGCGATAATAAGGGTACCCATAGTTGTTGAAAATACATGCTCCATAGTTTTCTTTAAATTGTTAGTATATTCGTTCTTATATTTGTCCTATACCCTCTGAAGCACGCTTCCTTGATCTATCGATCCTTCTCCTAAAACGTTCACTGCAAGCTTCCGTTACCTTCCGTCACCTCCCAAAATAACTATCCTTTACAACTATGCCCATCTGACACATTATTGACCCATGCTCCTAAAAATGGCATGCATCCACGCGTTCCTTGGCCGTCCCATCCCTAACTCAAGCCATGATGCTACAAAGTCCGCAATTCCGCGTCCTGCATCCTCGAAACGCAATGGAGACTGTGCAGCGGGTTCTGGTGCCATGGTGTCAGGAAAAGGCCTACGATGACTGTACTTCGTCCGACAAGAGAAGCGGCAAGTGGCTAAGCTGATGAGATCGTGGGCCGAGAATTGCTTTGTTATGTTGGTATTCATTCGTTTGTTGGGCCGTGCGGCCTTGTAATGAATTTGGCCACCATATAGGTGGAGTGGGAGGTTGGGCGGAACAATCATCGAACAGAGAACATTCAGTTTCATTCATTTTTCAGTTTATCGTTCTTCTGAACTTTCCTTCCTGTTCTTACTTTTCCAGCAAGTTACTTTCTGTTCTAGCTGTTCTTCTTCATTGTTCTTCGATTCTTAGTTGTAGTTCCACCCAGCTCACGTCAGGGCATAACCCGTGTCCTGACACATGGGCGGTGCTGCTGCTCGCACTGCAGCTCGCTGGTGCCTCCCATGTCATCCACCAGAGCCATGAGGCCCAGGCGGCGGCAGCGTCGGTGCCGGCCACCGTTGTGACGCCTCTGGCCAGGACGGGGTACCATTTTCAGCCACCAATGAACTGGATCAACGGTACGCTAGCAATTTCTCTTGAAGTTTGGAATGGTCACCCCTCCTGCTTGGCCTCCCTCTGCGCCTAGCTTGCTCTTCTAATCTCTCTTTCTGTCTATGTGTGTTTTCAAGCTACCCAGTGTTGCTCGTGTTGCTTGATGTACTTCAAGTGATTAGACTGCTAGGGAGTAGGAATGGAGAATCATATACTCCGTATGCCAGTAATAACTATACTAATTTGAGCTCCACTTTTCATCCATCATGTCGATCTATTTGATGGATGCTCTGTGTTTGATCAAGTACTAGTATGCTCTGTGTTATCTAGTAGCTGCAGAAGCTTTGTTCTAACACGGTGTTGTTTTCTGTCTCGTGTTCTTGATTGCTGGGACGGCGAAACTCATCGGTTGCAGACCCCAACGGTAAGTCTTTTACCCAGTCTGTATTTTCAGGAATCCTTTTACCCAGCCTGTTCCTTGGAGTTATCTTATCCCTGTGTGTTGTGCTGCCTCCTTGATCTATATAACTGCACGTATCATGAACAACTGTACTTGTTTCTTAATTATTGTGGGAAGATGAAATAGCGCATTTTTAAAAGTGCTGATCCATCTAGTACTCTAAACACTAGCAAAACACATTTTATAACATTCAAAAAATAGTGTATGCCTTTGTTGCCCCGCAGACTCCACATGAGGAAGCAGCCGCGTAGGGTTTGTCCATTAGTGGGCTCTAGGCTCCACAGTCCTTATTACAGTCTTATACATGTGTATATATGGTTTAGCGTATAACAATCAAGACATATTAATCAAGTGGGGTAAAAGCCGTTGGGTCCAAGTACACACGGAGCAAACTGTGTATGCATAACAGCATAAGAAAGCGAAAGGACCTTTTAGTAATATTAGTGAAACAGAGTTAGTTTCTTATATTTTACAGAATTTGAAAAAAGAATATAGCGATTGGTTGACATACTAATAATATATTTTTGACAACTGTTGCAGCTCCGATATACTACAAGGGATGGTATCACTTGTTCTACCAATACAACACTAATGGAACAGTATGGGACAACATCGTTTGGGCTCACTCCGTGTCACGTGACCTCATCAACTGGATCGCGTTGGAGGCTGCAATCTACCCCAGCATCCCGTCTGATCAGTACGGATGCTGGTCCGGCTCGGGCGACAATGCTGAAAAGACGGCACGCCGGTGATTCTCTACACTGGGATCAACCACCCGGACATCAACTACCAGGTGCAAGTCCTCGCGTTCCCGAAGAACAAGTCGGACCCGCTGCTCCGGGAGTGGATCAAGCCGCGCTACAACCCGATCACCGTGCGGAGGATGGCATGAAACGCGACACAGTTCCGCGACCCGACCACGGCGTGGTTCGCGGACGGCACTGGCGGATGCTGGTGGGCGGGGCAAGGGGCAACCGAGGGCTGGCGTCGTGTACCGGAGCCGGGACTTCAGGCACTGGACCGCTGCCAAGCACCCGCTGCACTTTCGGCGCTAACGGGGATGTGGGAGTGCCCAGACTTCTTCCCGTGTCCGGGTCAGGGCTGCACCACGGCCTCGACACCTCCGAGCCCGGGGCCAAGTACGTGCTCAAGAACAGCCTGGACGTCACGCGCTACGACTACTACACCATCGGGTCATACAACAAGAGCACGGACCGGTACTACCCTGATAACCCCAACGGCGACTACCACCGGCTCCGCTACGACTATGGCAACTTCTACGCGTCCAAGACGTTCTACGATCCGGCGAAGCGGCGGCGGGTGCTGCTGGGGTGGGCCAACGAGTCGGACAGCGTGCCGGACGACAAGGCCAAGGGCTGGGCTGGCATCCATGTACGTCTTCTTCTTTCACTGCTTCCTGTTTGCTACTGCTCGCCATCACTCTGGTTCCTTGGCTAGAAATTAACATGGAAGCCTTGAATCGTTGACAACGGATTGGACGACTTGTTTGATTGCTCAGTACGTGCTCGTGACAGGCGATCCCAAGGAAAATCTGGCTCGACCCCACCGGTAAGCAGCTGCTGCAGTGGCCCATCGAGGAGGTTGAGAAACTCAGGGGAAAGCCCGTCAGTGTGGGCGCCAAACTGGTCAAGCCCGGCGAGCATTTTGAGGTCACAGGCATCGCAACTTACCAGGTTAGTTAGTTTTACTCTACCTACATGTCCATCGTAACTGTTTTTGAAACTGAACTTTCATTCGTGTGAATATATATGTCATCCATCGTAACAAGATTTTACCCAACTGTTGCATGTATGTGTGCGCGGATTTGAAGTAGCTGTTGCACCACTGATGGATCTTGTGATGGCAGGCTGACGTGGAGGTGAGCTTCGAGCTGGATGCGTCGAGCCTGGACAAGGCGGAGGCGTTCGACCCGGCGTACGACAACGACGCGCAGAAGCTATGCGGCGTCAAGGGCGCCGACGTCAAGGGCGCGGTGGGGCCCTTCGGCCTGTGGGTGCTGGCGTCTGCTGATCTGAGGGAGAAGACGGCCGTCTTCTTCAGAGTCTTCAAGAACAGATATGGGAAGCCCAAGGTGCTCATGTGCACCGATCCTACACAGTATGGCCAACTACTGCTCTCTGCGCACATCCCCCTTCTCGCATCAGAACAACCACATTCTAAATTAAATTACTTTACCATGTTTCAAAAAATTAATTAAACGATCGAAATGGCTTGTTTTTCTCTCTTGTTGTGTCGATCGAGCAGGTCATCTCTTGGTTCAGATCTTTACAAGCCAACCTTCGCAGGCTTCGTCGACACCGACATTTCAGGCAACAAGATGGCTCTTAGAAGCTTGGTAAGTACTACAAACGCCTGCTAAGCGAAGCTTGGCAAGCAATTAGATTACAATGGCTTATCATTTTACTGATCCTTATATTATCTTGTTGTTTATTTTGCCATCTATATCTATAGATCGATCGGTCCGCGGTTGAGAGCTTCGGTGCAGGAGGAAGGACTTGTATCCTGTCACGGGTCTACCCGTCCATCGGGGTTGGAAAGGATGCCCATCTCTACGTTTTCAACAACGGTGAGGTGGACATCAAAGTGTCAAATCTGACTGGCTGGGAGATGAAGAAGCCGCTTATGAATCAGGCCTAGTGAAGTGTTGTGTCGATCGCTTATGAATCAGGCCTAGTAAAGTGTTGGTGTCGATCGCATATATAGAAGGCCAAAAATGTAACGGTGCCTTCAATAAAACCGATACTAATTTGAGGGCTTGTGACTATATTTGTGTTACAAACATGTTTTTTTTTTTTTTTTTTGACAAGATGTGTTACAAACATTGACTAAGCTATTTCCTGCACACAAACGCAACAAGCAAGTGCGGTTATGACAAATCTTACTGTGCCCTCGACTATTCTCAAAACGAGAAGAACGCGTGAACACTCGATCACTATTGTCTGCAATAAGTCAGTAGCATACGACCAATTTCATAAACTTGCAATTTACTATTGTTTATGCCATCTGAAAAAAAAAAATGTTGGCTCTGAGTATTCGTTTACTGAACCATTTGTTCCATGGGAGTAAGGATAATACGTGCTGGACCTTTGCACCAAAATGTTGAAACTCCACACTTTGGGATAATTTCTTGGTTTGAAGTGCTCTGAGTATTCGTTTACTGAACCAGGGTTTCCTATAGTGTGTCTAGGAACTTTTCCAAGCCATCAATCTATCAATTGGTTTAGTTATTTCTGTTTTGAACTCTTCCTTCATTTTGGTTGAAGTTGAGAGCTCCATTTTTGGGCTTTAGTGAGTTTCGTGTAACGAGTGTGTTTTGTTAAAATATTAGACAATTTTCAGATTAATTTCATAATATAAATCATGATGAACTGATCTACTAGATAAAGCATGTGAAGCATACTAGCATAGCACAGATCATAACATGATTCAACTGCAAATAACATAGCATGATGAACTGATCTACTAGATAAAGCATGTGAACATACTAGCATAGCACAAAAACATATCACGAGCATGATTCAGCAGCAAATAGCATAGCATGATCATATAACAGGTGTAAGCACAACTAGCACACCAGATAGATAGGATAGATTCAACAAGACTAATACAAAGATTGGATCTTTGGAATACCCGGGCGTTGAGGACAACGTAATGGAGACATGTGGCGGACCCAGCACTTGAAACAAGGGTAGTCCACTCCAAAAAAAAATTTTTTGCTCACGCAAAACTCAAAGAAAAATGGCTATAAATTAACCAAAATGCGATTATATAATTCAAAGGTTCAAAACTTACATAATTAAGTCTCAAACTTGCTCAAATAGTATACATAAGATAAGATCTTACATGTTACATAAATATAAGAGATTACATTCTACAGTACTTTGCGCTTTCTCATTGCCATGAAAGCATGAACAATGTCATCCTCACTTACAGTGGAGAATACATCTCGCTCAACAAAGGTAACCAAACAATCATTCAATAACTTGTCAGTCATACTATTTCTCACCTTATTCTTCACTAAACACAAGGCAGAGAATACTCTTTCAACACTTGCTGTTGCCACCGGTAAGATCAATACCAATTTAAGGACTAAGTACACCAAACCATAACATTCATGTTTCTTAGTGTCAACAAGCTTTTTAGAGAGCTCACCTAGGCTGTTCAGTCCTTGAAATCTATCATCCATCTTCAAATCTTCAATATATGTGCCAAGTTGAATTTCAAGTGTCCTCAACTCGAACTTGAAAAATCTTTGGGATAAAAAGTTGCAAGCTTAAGGACTTTCTTAGCATCAAATGAGGCAAATGAATTGAGGGATTCAAAGCTGACATACAAATTAGCAACTCCCTACTAACCTCATCAAACCGATTCTCAATCTCTTGATGAATTCTATCAATAATACCAATAAACACCTCTCTTCTATAATGATCATCAATTGTTTGTTCAGATAGAAGCGATGGGATCTTCCATGAGGTTCATATTTGCTATCCATTGCAGGAACATCAATAGAATATTTGATGCAAAATGATTTAACCTTTTCTAAGAAATCTTCCCACCCATCAGACCTCAATTGTTGGAACCTTCTTTTTGCCACACCAACAAGTGTCATTGCATTAACAATATCTTGGTCTCTCTTTTGCAAAGATTGAGACAACTCATTTGTGTACCCAAGAATCACAAGCATCAAGTGGGCATTAAAAACAAACTCAAATGACTCTAAAGTGAGAACCATAGCATGTATGTTTGGCCAATCATCTCTTTGTGTGGGATCCTTTCCAAGAGTTATGAGTACTTCCCGAATGGTAGGATACATGTCAATGATGTGCAAAACAGTCCTATAATGAGAACCCCACCTAGTGTCACCAGGCCTAGCCAATCCCATCTCTTGATTCAACCCACTTCCACTTTCTATTTGACCCAATTCAAGTGCTTTCTTCAACTTTCGTGCTCTAACATCTCTTAGCATATCATGGCATTTGCAAGAATGGTATGAAAGCGTAGTAGCAACTCCCGATCCTACTATAGCATGTAGCTTTGCTAGGGACTAGCAAAGGGTAAGTTTGGGGAGTTTGTTGACACTTGTTATCATATAAAAATTTTTAATTAATTAAACATGAGAAAGGGGTATAAATAATAATAACAACCTAGAATAGGGTGTCTCTAACATAATTCCATCAGTTTTGGTAAAGTTGTGATTTGCGAGGGACTTAACAGAAAAATCAACAGAGATGACGTGGCATACGGCCGACGTAACGCAACGCAATCCAACTCCGAAACAAGTCTAGAAGGCTTCGGATTAATCCCGACGTGAACTAACTTCGGAACCAAGAAATACATCATCTAGAAGACTCCAGAACACGCGACGCACGACGGGACCCGCAGGGGAGCCCGGGCCGATCGGCCCAATAATGGGGCCGATCGGGCCCCGCCAGCCGCCGCCTCTCGCTTCGGGAAGCTTCCTCCACCGCCTCTAAGACTCGATCTAAACCCGTTGATTTGAGTCGGTTTGATCCGAGGGCGACGGTAGAAGTGCGGGATTGATTCAAGGTTAATACCACATCGCCTCGATGAAGATGGAGAGACGTACGAAGACCGATATATTAGGACCCCTAGACCCCCCTTCTTAGATCATCAAGTTCTATAACAAAGATATTTCTAATTAAAATACCAAGTCATATTCAACGCTAGAGAAACATCGCTTTCGGAAGAGTAGCAATCAAGATTAGAACTAGTAGGAAGGGAGAAATCCGCTCCGGATCGTCGGAGGCCAGCTCAAGATCAGGCCTCGTTCTTGTAAGTTCTTCATTGTAAGTAGTTTTCAAGTCCCAGACACATGCTTAATATGAATATCTTGATCATGTTTATATTTGAGATTATTTGTTCTAGTATTTACTTTAATTACACATTTAGCATAGTTGAATTACTGTTATGTTCATGCATGGATTCGTATAGCGCTCATCATCTAGATCGGAAGGTGAGTGGTAGAGAGACGATGTAATCATGGTGATTAGATCTTATTTACTGCGTTTGCACCCTATGTGCCGGGTCGTGTGGTAGATCGTGGTGGTGACAAAGCACCATTGAGTCCTTTGCAATCCATCCCCCGTATGTAGGCCTAGCGGATGTTAGATTTCGGGTTGTTCTAAGTTTCGCCTTAGTCTTCACGGATTCTGTCCTCATGTTTGGATTTAATTAGTCTTTCTTCAATGATTGTTATTTGTATTGCATAATTAGGTAGATCCTAACATTTAGTTTAGAGTTACATATTGGAGTTTCTAATGCTAGCTAGCCTATGAATTGCTATCGTCCATTGTTAGACACTTTCGCCAACCAACGTGATTTTTTTTGGTCAAATCTGTTTATCTAGAACTTTATCATTATCTTTATTATGAACTTTGATCCTTGCTTAAGTAATTGATGAGATTAATGCTGATGTCTTGCACATGAGAGATGGTTAGATTAAGATCTATACTTAGTTAATTCAAGATAACAGACTTCTTTCCCCTGTGGTAGAATATAAATTCAAGACTTGGTTATTACTCCCGGTTAAAATGCTACAATGGTATATATTCATATCTCGTAAACTTTGCGGATACCCAGTATAATTGTTTATTTACTTATTAAGAAGTTATCAAGGCATAGTACGAATATTATATTCCTTGCATATTAGTAGTTTAACTATAGGGATGACAACCTTTTCGGATATGCTATGAACTGCAAATGAATATTTCTTTTAGTTTTATCTCGAAGCAACATCTCGATATTCTTTCTAGATGCCATTACTAGTTAGTGACATTAGAAATACCAACAGAGGCCAGCGGCGGGCGGCGTGGTGGCCGGGCGTCGGCGGGTGAGGCGCGGCGGCGGCCTCGCCTCGAAGGCGTCGGGGCGCCCTGTCTCCCTCCGTCGGCGCTACTCGCGAGCGGACGACGAGGCCGAAGCGGTGAAGCGTCGGGGCGGAGGAGTCGGGAGCGACAAAGGAAAGGAAGCGTCGATGGAGTCAATTATGGGCCAAGTATGTTGGGCTGTGAAGAGTAGTAAAAAAAATTTTGGGCCAAATTCCGGGGTAGGCCATGGCCTACCCGACTACCCTTTGGGCCCGCCCATGAATGGAGAGGTTCCCAAAGCGAAGCCGAGGTCTTCCAGTCGCCGTCGTTGTTGTCGATCAGCGGCAGCGAAGAAGTCGAAGAAGTTGATGATGAAGACGACGACGAGACGGTCCTCCGCGTGTCCTTCTCGGAAGACAAGCCGTGGACGAAGATCGGTAGCGATCGCGCCAAGAGCGCTTCCCAAAAACTGTATTCGCCTTTCTCTCGGTGCGGGATCGCAAAGACGGCGGTTCCGGAAGACCTGCTTGCCCGGGTCGCTAGTGCACGCGAACGATCGGGTTCGACTTGGCGACGGCGACGCGGCAAGAAGAAGAGGAAATACTATCTTACTACTTTAGGAATTTCTAATTTGAAACTCTCAATTGTAGTTGTTATGTTGTATCTATTCTCGAAGTCTTGGTACAAATATATAGGGAGGAAAACTTCCTACCTCTACAACAACTAGCAATATGGTACTAATTGATATTGCACCTCTCACCTTTTACTCATGAGCTAAAACAATAAAGCCCATTAGAAAACACAAATATTAGGCCTTTGAGATTTATTAGAATTTCTTCATAGCAAATAGTTGTGTGTTCCGCTGTGTTCATCAATCATCACCAAGAACATCCCGCCACCAGTTGGCTCGGGAACACTGCCTTTAATTGTGAATTTTAGTGTTTCAGAGGGTTTTTGGGATGTACGATGGCCATTTTTGAAAGAATTTTTATTGGCTCTTGTTCATCACCCTCTGGTCATCTATTTTGGTCCTTCAAAAGACAACAAAGAGAACACGGAGGTGACAACTCCCCATGCGTCCGTGTACCCTTACCAAGCCACGCTAGGTAACACATGTGCGGTGGATGATGGGCCCAACAAGGTGGAAGATGAAGCACTCTAGCGCCGCGTGTGGGTTGGGTAGGTGATCAATGGACACGAAGATGAAGATATAACATGCACAAAGCCCTGTTCATTGACGGTTTCTCCAAACCGCAACAAAAACCGTAGATGACAAACCATAGTGTCAAATATTGTTCATCCTTGACAAAAATACTGTTCATTTGCTTAAATCTAACATTACCCGGTTTGCATGCGGTTTCTTCAAACCGTAGATGAACAGAGATCGTGTCCACCATGACCATGCACGGGAACATATGCAAGATCCTATGCACGGGAACATATGCAAGATCCCCTGAGCCCCCATGTGAAATACTCCCTCCGTCTCAATATAGATGTCATTCTTGCTTCCCGAGAAGTCAAAATTTTCAAGATGAAGGCAATTATATATTAAAATATATAAATATTTATATTAAGTAATTAGTATTGTCGGAAAAGTCTTTAAGTCTAGTTTTTAACAGATTTATTTGAAGATTTAAATGTTGCACATATTTTCTACAAACATAGTCAAAGTTGAAAAAGTTTGACCGACACGCTTCCCATAATGACATCTATTTTGAGATGGAGGGAGTAGGTGGTATAGGCAGAACGGATGGAGGGAGCGGGCGGCGCCATAGCAGGCAGAGGGGCACGACAGTGCTCTGGCAAGTGGAGGGTCACAGTGGCATGGAGGCGGAGGAGGGGAGCCCCCTAGCGCACAGGTGTCTTTACCTTCCTCTCGCGTGTGAGCAGTGAGAAAAATTAGGGAAGGGGAGGGATGAGACTGGGATGGTGGGAGTGGGACGGTGTTTATGTTATTTTTTTTCATCTGCTATTGGTGTAACTAGTGAAATAGTTGTTTTCTAGATGTCCTACTAATAATTAGCTATTTGAATCTAAACAAGATAATTTGTTAGCGGATAACTACTATCTACATGGACCCAAACAAGACTAAGATGGTAGCGGATCGGGTTCTCGGTGGATATCCGTGGATTTTGGGTTTTTGCGGGCTCGTGTTTGATGATAAATTTTCACCCACAGTTTTTGGGTTCGGGTTCAGGTTTGGTTTTGGGTTTAGTTTTCCACCCGTGGATATCCAATGGATGTCTAAAATTAATTATTTGAAACTAAAATGCATGTTCTATAATATGTTAATAATAACTACTTTACTTAGATTATTAAATTTATTTAAAGTTGACTCATGAAAATATTTATTATTTGTTACCTCTTGTTTATACATGTGAATATGTGTGTATATATCTGCAGGGCTTCAGGTATCCATTCGGGTTTTGGTTATCCGTTCGTGTTTTTCGGTATTCGCGGGTTTGGTTTTGGTGATGGATTTTCACCCGAATCGATTTCGGTTTTGGGTTCAGTTTTAATTTCGGTTTTGGTTTTGGATGCATAGAGACTCCACCAGATCGAACCCGACCCGTTGCCATACTTAAACAAGAACTAATGCATACAACTTTATATGTTGGCGATTATTACTCAAACTTTGATGGATCTCCGTAAGCTAGCCATTATCTGTGAATTTCAACATATAATAAAAACCCATCAAATTCTTCTGGAAACTCATCCTATGCTCTACCACATGATTATTAATTTGAGATATGTTTTTAAGCCTCTCATCTTGGTGCAGCTGTAGTATCTTATACATGCACGAACGCACCCTCACGCTACCCACACATACCATACTCACACCACACGTGACCTATAACTACACAGAGATTTAAAGACACGTCCTTCTTGATATCACTGGGACCATTAAGGCTCCATAGACGACGGACGCATCGCAATCCCATTGTGGCTCTACAAGAGAGAGGCTACATATGAAGCCGAGGAATAAATCCCTACGTGACGTCCCTGCTCCTTTGCCAACTGCAGTATATAGCTATAGTAGGGTACTTCATGGTAAGAAATATTAACTAGGAGGAACTACATCTAGCCATCTTTGTCAAAACCTAAACTTGGCCTCCATTTTCTACTTATCCAAACCTATGCAAGGTATATATATATCTATATAAATATGCAACTAAGTTTTGCTAAGTGTTGCTATCTCTACCGAGTTTGTGAACCTAGGTTCCAATCATATCACTAACCTAGCAAGCTAGACTATGAATAATGTAAGGCACACAACCAAGGAAATAAGTGTGGAAGCATAAATGAGGTGAAGATGCAAACTCCTATTTAAGGTACTTTTCCCAAGGTCTCGAGAAGCTAATCAAACTTCTCTCTAATCCTTATCGGAGCCTCTCTCAAGGATGCCCTAGCAAGGGAACAAGCTCCCATGGAACACACAGGCCTTTCTCATGCGTAAGTGGATCTTCATTGGTCCTCCAGGACCGCTCCGCCATCTTCACTATCTTGTTTCTAGCCAAAACATGATGGAACACGCATCCCTTGGTACAAGCTAGGCGGTGACTCCACACATCGGAGGGTCGCACAAGACTACAAAGCCCCTAGTGCTCAATACTTGGTGCACGCAAGCACCCATAGCTTGAAGGTATGTAGACCCCACTAAATAGTAGACCTAAGTCTAATGCAAGCGCTAAAGAGGTGCTCTAGTTAGCCTAAGCATTTTGCAAAGCACCTACACCAATCACATATGTATTCTTTAAGCACTTTGGTGGATAGAGCATCTTAGAGGATGGTTTGGCTTGACTCGCCAGCAAAGGACTATAACATCAAGTTTTCAATGGCAAAAGGATTAGTATATGACTTACGTCAACAGAAGTTTGGTCATTCGAAATTTTTAAATACAAATACAATGTAACTGCTTTGTACTAACTTTCATATAATTAAAATACTTGGTGGTAAAAAAATAACAAACCTTGAATTTTAAAATACGTGTATGTATCCTATATTTCGAGGTGAAGGGAGAATATATAGCTGTGAGCTTTACTTGATCCACATGCAAATCACCTCTATTTTTAACCATATGAGTTAGTGTTTGTCTACACGTATCTAAATCGTGTCACTTCAATCTAGAAAGTTTTGATATAAGATTTATAAGCACAAACACGAAAGTTTTGATATGAGATTTATAAGCACAAACACATAGTTGTCAATGTAAAATATGCCAATAATTACATACCTACTTTGCCTTGCCTATAGGCTATAAGTACTCACCTAGTCTACTTTTACACAGCTATACTTTCCGTCTCCAAGTGTCAGTAGAAAATCGCATCTTTCTGCCTACTGGCACGTCTGTTCTCTCTTTTCTGTTCCAACTACACCGAAAAGGATGAGTCCATGGACTTTCCTTGTGACCACATCCGCCATCGTCACCATTCTTGTTCTCCATGGTGCCGACGCTACAGTGGTGACCACGTGCAAGGCAGCTGCCGAGAGCGACAAGCGTGTCGACTACAATTTTTGTGTGTTAGAGTTGAGCAAGCACCATGAGAGCCCCGATGCAGATATCTGGGGCCTAGCAAAAGTTGCGGCTCTGGTCGGTGCTGGCAACACTGGAAATGTTCTCGTCGAGATCAGGGCCCGGCTAGCCAGGCCGGGAACAGACGCCAAGACGAGGACGGTGCTGCAAAAGTGCCTTAAGTTGTACGACGCAGCAGATGACGCGTTCCTGAACGCCTTCGAAAGAATCAACCAACGAAATTACGCCGCAGGGAAGGAACAGGTGGGGTTGGCCACACCTCTTGCACTCAGATGCGATAACGCATTCACTAAGGTTGCCATCCCATCGCCTCTCAACCAGAGCAGCAGGTACACGACGAAGATATCCATTGTCTGTATAGCAATCACCAACCTCATAAAGTGATCAAAGATCATCAAGTAGGTGCCATGTTTTGTTCATCATGGCTGTACCATTGACTGATTTTTATTGAATAAAAGATCACCTCATTTAATTTTTATTTGTGGAAAATCCAAGCTTCAAGGACTATACCCACGTATTTTATGTTAGATTTAACTAAAACTTTGCGACTCAAATGTACGTATGTATCCGTCTAAGTTAGGCCAGGCCAGGCTGAGATAGTTGTCTGGCCAGACCTCCTTAGGCTAGTGTAGAACCAAAAAAAAGCCCAAAAAGCGCCCTTACTCATAGCTGTAGATGGGACTTCGTGCCCACATCATAACCCTTGTGATATGTGTTGCTCTAGGTCGGATTCTCTAGGCAAAGAAGACATGTTGGGTCGATAAGTCTTGCTTGGGCCCAAACATGACAAATGGCACGTCGGTACACCTTCGTGTTGTGCTGACCAAATCACGTCTCTCAATATATATTTGCTAGTTTTTTGTTCACTCGTGATATAAAAAAATTTTTGTATGTAACATTTTCATGAAAGGTTAGGAATTAGATGGGAGGTGGTATAGTAAATATTAGAAAATTATGTTGTAGCATTGTAGATGTGTTTACGTGTCATTTTAGTGTCATGACGTTTTATACATGGTACAAAATGCGACCCGAGCCATAAAACGCATCGTGCCAAGATTTAGGCATGGGACAACCTCACGTTGTATGGTACCGGCATGGTCCAAATATTCCGGGACATGCCGTGCTCTAGACTATGCTAAAAAAACTGTGCCACGTTCGTTGTCAAATGGCACCCTAGTCTAGCTCTACTCGTTGCATCTCCGTTATTTTGAACGCCTCTGTATTAAAAGAAATTAAGGAAACAAAGTCTAAAACCTGTGGATTGTTATTCCAAAAAGTCGCGTCCTTTGCATTCTTCACAAATATAGTACCAATTATTATATTATTTGCTACGAGCCAAGTACGAGACTGAAGAATGCACTTTTCTGGTTGTATCACTGTTTTTTTTTTGGCGAGGATTCTGGTTGTATCACTTGATGAGATCGATGATGGCAATGCACAAGACCGTGATCTGCTCGGCGTACTTTCCTCGCCGTGCGAGCAGCGACGGGATACTTGCCTCAGCGAATACGGCGTCGCACCGTCGCGCCAGCGCGATGCCCTCCACAGCCATCTCTTTCCCCGCCTCGTACTGACGCGCGTTGATCTCGTCGTGCGCCCCCGCGAACGCGAGCTCCATGTCGAAGTAGAGCCTGCGGCACTGCCCCAGCGCCGCCCTCGCCTTGGCGTCGTCCGCGCCGCCGGTGCCCGGCGGCCTGGCCAACAGCGTGTCCACGTCGCGGACCGCGCTGCCAGCGTTGTTGACGCCGAGGTTGGCCGCCACCTTGGCCAGGCCCCCAGGCGTCCGCGCCAGGGCTGTCGCGGTTGCTGCTCAGCTCCGACACGCAGAAGTCGTAGTCGATGCGGACGTCGGTGGCGGCCGCCGCCTTGCACGTCGTTTCCACAGTAGCGTCGGCCGCGAGGAGCGTGGTCAGGGCGGCGGTGGCCACCAAGAGGGTCTTCCACGGACTCATCTTGCAGGTGGTGGTGGGACGACAGCGAACTGCGGTGAAGTTTCTTGATGATGATTGATGGACTGCGATCTGCTATTTGCAGCTGTGGGCGTCAGTTCTTATTGAGATTTGAGAGAGTGCGTGATACTCAGGGGTCAGGAATGCGAACGGCGTTTTAGGCACTCATCAATTTGACATTATTGCATTAACTTGCATCCTGGAAATACTATGCTATTTCCTCTTCATATACTACTAATTTTTACTTTGTTCATTGGATCCATAGGAATCCATTTTGATAATGGAGTAAAAGATAATAAAATATTGGAGTTAACCATATTATCAAAGTGGCTAACTCCTTCAATAAACTTGTTCCAAAAAAATTCAAATTCTTCCATAAATTCATATGAATTTCTCACTAATGCAATTTCTTCTGTAAGTTTAGCAATTTTTGTTCTATTCATGGCATATATCTTTTATGGATTTGCTTATTTCTTTTTTAGAATTTGAATTTTCAAAATTCCCTTGTAAAAAGAATGCAAAAAAGAGCTTTTGGATGAAGTAAAATAAGAGATATACAGCCGGTCCTATAATCGTGGTTATATAGATTTTTTTTCTACACTAAGGTTTTTATGCTAGGTATAAGAAAATTAGCTGTACTAACACATTTTTTTGATAAAGGTGTCATTGATGGAATTATCAATGGAGTAGGTCTTGCTTTTTGGTCTCTTTGTCTTCTCCTAAGCATGGAAGTGCAGGGACAAATCAAAAGGTATATTATACCTGGAGGCCCTACAATTTCAAATTATAATTCTTTTTGGCTTTTCTAGATACTTAACTTTTTCTTTGCACTTGATATACCATATGTCTAGATACATAAGTAAAACAATGTATTTAGAAAAGCTAAACGATGTGTCATAATTTTAAACAAAAAGTAGTAATTTGTATCTATATATACAAAGTATAATCATATGTCTTTTCTTCTCTCTACCAATATCAAATGTATTATGAATGTGTCGTCACCGCCGCGACGGGGAGCGGCGGTGGTACACGCCGGCGGCGCGGCGGCGTTGGGGGGCGCGCTGCCCTACGGGGGCGAGCACGAAGCGGGGGGGGGGGCGGCGGTGGTAGGAGATGAGGGCAAGAGCGGGGAATATTTCCTTTATTTGCTTGTCCCTAAAATATTACATTCTCTTTGTTTGTATAGCTCTCCTATGAGACTTGTATCTCAAGCAATCTCTAAAGGTTTTCTTATATTTTTCGAATACCTCTTACAAGCAAACTCTTATTCTTTTCATAATAGATTTCCTTGTAGATTGGAATATCTCCTGCACACAAAAAAGTCCTAATCCTAATCTGAATCGACGATGACGTGGATGATGGTGGAGGTGGCGGCGGCGGTGGCGGCCCCGCCGCGCGTCCGCCCCCCTCATGGGCCGTCTCGGCCAGCTGGGTTGCCCTGCCCTCTCCGGGCTGAGCCGCCCTGTACTGTGACAGAATGTTGCTAACCGGACACTCCCTATATTCAATTCATCTGCAACATAATAAAATACACCTCTAACATTTAAAATTATCCTAAAATAATTACATATTTAGCTATGGACTACCTAACTTTAGTAGTTATTCTAGCTTTCTCTGTTCACAAGATGCAACTATTATATGTTGTCATCATTTTAGAAGGGTTATATAGATAGTGAAATTTTACGGTGCTTGGAATTAATAGAAGCCTTCCACTTGGCTAGATCCAATGGTCTAAAAATAGGAGAAACCAGGTAAAAAAGAATTTAAGTTGTGGGCGAAAACCAAAAACACGGGGGGCGGGGGCCAGTTTTTAATTACTCTTAACTTTTTTTTTTTTTTTGACGAAAACACTCTTTTTATATATAGAAAGAGCAGCATTACATATTCACCCAAAGGTGAAAATACAAGAGCAGACCCAAAGGACACGTACACAGACATCCTCCACGTACACCCACACGTGTTGCAAGGAAGAGGACGCTAGAAACGTGTAGCCGCGATCTGGATGTCGCCGACACAAATGCCGGTGAGAGCTCGTCGGCGTTGGCCGACGTTCAAAACGTCGTATGAGGGCCTCCCTCGCTTCTAAGAGCTGAGGTTGAAGAGGGGTCCCTGAGGCCAGCAACGACGAGAAACTCCGCCGAGGTGGATTTTGGTAGACCGAAGCGCCGGAGGATGTAGATTGGCTCAAGGAATCCCCATGGTGGCCAGCGGCGAACTCCGGGATGAAAGGTCCTAATGGCTAGAGGGGGGTTGAATAGCCTATTAAAATTTCCTTCAACAACACTAAGCAAACCCGGTTAGACAAAACGACGGCGTAGCAATTAGGCAATGCTTCAACTAGCTATGCAAGCCACAAGTCAATTCTATTGTCTCTAATCCACTCAAGGGCTATGTCGCTAGTTTACTCCTAGGTGAACAAGCAAGTCTAACTAATTTACCAACTAGGAGCTAACAAGACTAAACAACCTAGCACACTACTCAAGCTAAACACCCTAACAAGATATACTACCAAAGTAATGCGAAGGGGGTGCTAGAATACAATACCACCGTTGTCGAGTAGAGGTTGTGGCCAATCACCGTGTACAAGAAATCTCCAACGAGCAAGAACAATGACACGATGATTTTTCACCGAGGTTCACGTGCTTGCTTGCCGGACGCTAAGTCCCCGTTGTGGCGACACACTCACTTGACGTATGCTAAGCAATGGCGGTGCCAAATCCCCTATGGGAGCTCAAGCAAACGATCACAAGAGAGGGTCCAACAAGCCACGAGCAATCCACTAGTGCTCCTTTCGTGAATCTCCCGCGGGGTAAGCAACGACCCCTCACAAACACCACCGGTGTGGCCTCAAACAAGCTCCACTTGAGCTCAACACCGCCTCTTGCTCCAAGCCGCTAGGGAACAGGGCAAATTCCCAAGAAAACAAGAATCCCGTGGCTTCTCCAAGGATGAAGTGCCTCTAGATGCAATCACCAATGCAATGCACTTCTATCACTCTCAATCTCACCAAGAATTCGAGTTAATGGATGGAGAGATGAGTGGAGAGGAGTATCAAATGCTCACTAGCAAGTTGGAAGCTTCAAATGTGCAAGAGATAGCCTAAGGAACCAGCCAACCAAGTATATATAGGGCTCCTCTCGAAATGGAGCCGTTGCTCCAAAAAATTTGCTCTCTGCAAGACCGATCGACGCCTTGGACCGGAACCACCAGCGGGTCCGGTCGAGGGTCCGGTCGGTGCTTCCGGTCGCTACCGACAAGGGTTGGGCCCACAGCTGGCGCCCCTCCTCCGCGCGTCCGGTCACCGGTTCCGGTCGACACCGGAAGCATCCGGTCCGTGGTCCGGTCGGTCGCGTCCCGCAAAAAAACGCGGCTGCAGAGCTCTACGCGAGACGCGACCGACCGGACGCTTCGGTGAGTGCTTCCGGTCGATGCCGAAGCGCGTCCGTCACCCCGTGACGGTGATCTTCATCTTTTTCTTTGCTCTTTGCTTCAAACTTGCTTCGCCTCTTGCCATAGGTTGCCAACACGTCCAAGATGACCACATTATCACCAATGTTAGCACGCCGAGATGTTAGGCAAGATCGAAGTTAGTGCTCTCATGTCCTAAATGCAATATGCAAGTCAATTGGACCTAGAAGCACTTCACCAAAGGATTGTCGCGGCATTCCCTCTTGATAGTCGGCTATCTATCCTATAATGTGATCACACGCTCTATCATGTCTTGATCACCAAAAGGAAAACCCTATCAAGTATACCTTTGCCTTGATCTCCCGGGTTCCTCTCAAGCCGATCACCGAGCTTGACGATCCATCAAGTCCATCGACATTGTCCATGTTCATGATCGTCATGCTCCTTGTCATCCACCTAATCCTTTCTTAAGTCACACACTTAGAGCAAAGGATTAGTCCACAAGTGTGTCATCAATTTCCAAAACCAAACATGAGATTTCACGGGAGCGTTGGCGCAACGGACGCCGAGGGAAGCGGTGGAGAACTTGCGATATTTGAGGCTGCTGCTTTTTCGGGCGGTGGGCGGTGGCGGTGGAGGTGGAGACGGAAGGGTGGAGATGAACGAATCAAGCGGCGGCGGATGATGGATGGGGAAGGATTCGCCCGAGGTAGGGAGGGAGTATTTATTATATTACCACAAATCTCGTTGTTGACGACGACGGCCGGCGGCGGAGGGCGCCGAGGAGCACCACGGCTACCACGCAAACCGGCGGCGGCGGCAACGAGGAGACAGGAGACGCCATTACGGCCAAGCACAAAGGCAAAAAGGACAAACTACCTACCTACTAGTACTAAGGGGCGGCGGCGGGGGCCCTCTCCCCACCCGCTGCGGCGAGGTCGCCGGAGTCGGGGGAGGGGGCCCGGAAGATCTGATCTAGGGGTGAGGTGGGAGACGGGAGCGAGGTGGGGAGACAAAGCGAGCAATCGCGTGCTTTGACCCAACTCAATTACTCTTAACTTTGATAAAATCATAATAAATCATAGAAAAATTATAAAATGGAAAATCCATTGTGTTAGACTCCTAATAAGTAGATATACACAATGAACGTATAATATGGTATGCTTTAGTACATTTTCACAAAGGTCCTAATCTCTCCCTCCATCCAGCTTTAGATACTAAACGATACTGAAATTTGTCAGTATAACAACCTTTGTGTAGGATAACTAATAGCACCAGTATGTTTATTTATATAGGCCTTGGCTTCAACAAGAATATGTTTATATATGGGGCGTGTTTGTAGGACTTTCTGGATCGACTCCTCCTGTACCTTACATGGTAGCGGTAATTCACAATTGCCCTTTTTCTTTTCTCCTGCTAAAATGTAGTGGGAGCCGGAAGAAACCATGATTTATGCTCTCTGGCTTCGACTTCAAACCCTGTAGCACAGAACTCGAGAGCTCGGAGGAACCTAGCCAAACAAGGCTAATTTCCACCTCCTCTACTTTTCGGATTAGTGTATCAAATCGTCTAAGAGAAGGCCAATAATATGCTAAGGCCTTGTTTAGTTGGGCAAAAAACTTGCTCGAAGCAATTGTTTGAACTCCCAGTAGCTCACATGTAGCACGTTTGTTTGTTTGTGGTAAACATTGTCCAATCATGGACTAACTAGGCTCAAAAAGATTCGTCTCGTCATGTACAACAATGACTGTGTAATTAGTTAATTTTTTACCTACATTTACTTGCTCCGAACATATGTCTTTTGGTGTATTTAATGTGATGTGATGGAGAGAGAGTCTAAAAACTTGAAAGTTGGAGGCAAAAACTTGCCCAACTAAACGAGGCCTAAGTATTTGGCTATTATAAGATCCAACTATATATACAATTGTTAGTATTTTACTTGTCTCTAAATATTTTTATATTACTAAATGGCTTCATTCTCTTTCCTCCTCTTCCTCCTCACATACTCTATTGAGACCCATTGTTATCTATGCATCCATGTGCAGCTTGGTGCTTAACTAGAGCCAAGCTTTCATCCCTCTTCTCTTTTCTCTCGTTCACCTCACCAAAAAAATGCTGACTAGCTTTGCTATAAGCCTACTATTATACTTGCTCTATGACAACGCGCACCATGAATGATTAATGAGCGAGTCGAGCGACCTGGCAACTACACACGGGAGGGGCGTGGTTGGGAGCACCCAGGCATATACCACACCATATCTTAATATCCGAAGGCAAAACAGGAGACATGTCATTCGGCTTCTTCTCTCTCTTTTAGCAAAAAGATGGACCATTTCGTGTTTTTTTTAGGGAAGACCATTTAGGTGACGAGCCCGTACCGTAGTGAAGAAACGGCCCAAAATCAGTTGTGACGCGCTAGCTTTGGAATTCATGCAGCCCAAATGGCCTGCAATGCAGCAGAGAGCACGATATGCATCATGCGCATGTCGGCATGTGTGATGTGTGGAACAGATGACATAGGTCCTGACATGAGTACGTTCTTTTTTTTTTTAGAAAAAATACATGGCACAACACAGAAAAATGAGTACGTTTTTTTAACAAGAAAATACATGGTACAACACAGACGATGATAGAAAAAAAACTCCAGATCCTAAGTTTTCCAAAGAATATATATGGCATACATACAAACTATCTATCTATAATCTATAACTAAAAACCACTGATAGAAGGGCAAGCAAGTAGGAGTAACGTCCCTGACAACAGCCGCCGCCTAGGGTTCGCTCTCGTGAAAAAAGAAAGGGCAGGGCGACACCGCCGCCGCCGCCGGTACGGCCCCCCGCTCCTCGCCTCGGCCTCGCTGCCGGTGGTGACGAGGAGAGGGGGTCCATCTCTTCAACAACCTTGTCTTCGTAAGGTCTTGGTCGAGTCCTAGGTCTAGGGTTTCCTCACCGTCGATGTTCAGCGGTGGAGTTAGGTTTTGCCGGGAGGCGCGTGGCTCCTCTGCGGTTTGCTTTTCCCCGGCGATCGGAAGCAACGGCGACGCTTGCGGAATAAATTCTCCCAGCTTCTTCCGTTCTCCGATGGCGATCTTCTCCGGCGTCAACGGGAGGCCGGGAGACCTGTCCAGGAGTTGAGGGCGGCACATCATCGTCTTCTTCGGTGATGATGTTGTTGACCCCTGTTAATCTCAAGGAAGATGATCTTTGGTGAAAATCGAGCTTTGCTCGGGTTGCCGGCCGTGGAATCGAAGGATGCGTCGTGGAGTGCGATAGTTGGCCGATGCGCTGGGAGGCGATGTACTCGGCCGATTTGCCTAGAAGTAAGCCCTCCTCTGCGGCCTCCACCTTGTGGAGTTTGGCTCGTGCCCGAACGGCGAATGGAGAGCGGCCGGTGGCGGTGACGAACGGATCTCCTCAAGGTCTGCGAGGAAGATGAACGAGGAGTTATGTACTTCTCTCGTAATTTTTCTTTTCTTGTGGATCCCGTTTGTAAAAGGGCGGTGTAATGCGTTAAGATCAATACATTTTCCTTCTAAAAAAAAAGTTAAAGACCACTAACTATTTCTTTCAACATGCAAACTATTCACGTAGAGTGTTCTATCATATAAAATTAACATCCACTAAGAAAAGTCTCACTAGCTATTTATCTCAATATGCAAGTTATCCAACTAAGTAATGCATTATTACAAACAATTAAAACTACTAGCAGATGCAAATATAATGTCCATGTTAACAAAACACATAAGCATTTTATTGTCCACGTCATTAGGGATGAAAGCGGTACGGATAATCCTCCGCGACCGATCCGCTCCAAATCCGAATTTTAAGGATGTGGAAAGGTGTTTTTAATATCCGTGCAGATCGCGGGATAATCCGAATCCGACTATATGTGGATGCGGTGTAGGATATGATATTGGCAAAATCCGGCGGATATGGATTATCCGATAATTAAAAAAAGCAGATTATTCAACGGTTATAATAGGATAATCCGAATATTTTAAACAGCCCAAAAGATAATAATATTTTAACTTATATTTTTTCTATATATAGAATGGTATTCCATTGATGGCTTATTTACCTAATTTAGATGGCAGGGTCAGGGTGGTTGCCGTGTGTGTGATTTTCTATTTCCTATTTGCAATTTGCCTAATACGTAGTCCTATCCTCACGCACAGCACAAACACACTCACGCCGGTGGCCAGGCAATTCTGCTCGTCCTCGACGATTGTGTACTCACGCACGTTGGCCGGCGGCCGGCCAATTCCGCTCGACGTGCAGCTGGTAATTAAGTTCCTCTCTGTCCTGTAGTGTTCTTGATCTATCTATCTACTAGACTAGTGCTGATACATCTAGCGTATGCACATCCCAATCTTAATCTTTGCGTGTTTCATTATAAAAATAGCACCTAAGCATATATTATCCGACTTTGAAAAGTCCGCTTCCGCTCCGACACGGTCCGAACCCGTATCATTTCCGACATCTAAAAATCCGTATTCGCATCCGAATCCATACAATATCCGATCCGTTCCGAATCCGTTTACAAAAGGAGGATTAGGATATGGGAGAGCTATTATCCGCTCCGATCCGATCCGCTTTCATCCCTACACGTCATGATACCACACAATCTACTAAATTTTTGTGATATATACATCTCCTGCATACATATAATATTATGTTTCTGCATATACACCTCGTATTTTTTACTGATTAACATACTAAGTCATTTATAATCTTTTTTTTTTCCTGCCACGACGCGTGGTGAATCCGTAAATAAAAAGTAAAAGGTCAATTATTGGACATGAGGAAAAACATGACCCTTAACTCCAAAGTTTTGCACGAATTTATCATGCACTCTTATTGTCATCCAAGAGCCATCTGCATCGGTCCTCATGATCTGAGCCAGTGAATGCCTCTGGAAAGTTCTTGTTTAAAAAATTTGGATTTATTTATTTGTCAAAACTACAAACACTAAATCGTTTTCCTTGTGAACCGGCCAAGTAACTCAATACAAAGCTAGAGCTCATTAATTGTGACATGAATACGTGACATGCTTTCTGTGTGAAGGTACGTAGATATTGTCGGAGAATGACCTTTTGAGATAATGGAACTTGCTCATATTGTTTGCTTGCTTATAAGCATCCTCTAAACATAATTTATTTCATGCATGTAATTAACTAATTAAGCATCTTCTATATCTCTTACTATATACCAACGACCATCAGCAGGGCCACTTGTCTCGCTTCTCTCTTCTCTATCCTTTCCCCATGGCGCCCTCCTCCGCTCCCTCCTGCTCCTTGTCGCGCTCCTCCTCCTCCGCACTCTCCTTGCTAATCTGAATAATTGGAAATTACTGATTACCCGACCAGGCTAAATACAATCCTGATTGGGAAACCCTGTTTAGTCTCGGTTTCCCTACCGGGATTGCCCATCCGGGATAAAGGTCCCCTTTACTCCCAGTTATGCCAATCAGGATTAAAAGTGGGTCTTTTGGCTATCTGCATTGGGTACTATAAACTCGTCCTCCAGTACCATTTAGAGGAGAAAAACGTTGCATTGCATATTGTAAAGACGTACACTACCGGCGTCCACCCGCCAAATACAGCGGGCTAGCCGATGGATATCAGACGCCGCGCCGGGCCCACCTCACAACCGCCGTGAAGGAGAGAGAGAGAGAGGGCGCAGCCGTCGTGTAATCAGTACTTTCCAATTATTCTGTTCAAAATAATTATTCTCTGATTTATCTTTTTTTTTGTCACAACAGAACAGCATCAACCGCTTTATTATGAGCCACGTAAACTATCAACCAAACAGCGTGAAATGTGTCACCGTGTCGGCCTAGCTCTTGACGAGCTGATTATTGAAGAAGCAGCAACCAAGAAGGTGAAACCGACCGGTGCATGCCTCCGTGGCTCGATCACGACTCACCAGTTATTACGTTACGTACATGCATTAGTGTCATACGTTGGCGCCCGACAGGCCGGCGCGTATGCGTGGCACATACTTTCGGCACTAGTACTGGTACTGTTTTTTTTTTTTTTTCTGTTGTGCAATGACACGTACAGTGCTGTAACAACGAGCATCAAGCAAGAAGAGGAAGCTCGTGTTCGTGTCACACAACGGAGTGTGCTACCGCGGATCCTGGTGGGCATGCGTGATTTGATCGATCTAAAGGCGACCTGGATACCCGTCTTCACGCGCTTGAAGTAGCTGTAAAGTTTCCCAGTTATATATTGATCCGATCCATGATCATATAGCCACGGGCAGCAGTAAGCCTCAAATTGGCTACGTTGGTAGTGCATCAAATTGGTTATACGTAGTTTAGCTGGCTATTACTATGTACCTACGTGCACATTAGCTGTGGAAATGCATGTAAAAGCACTGTATATAATACTAGCTAGTGCTGCTTAATTTCAGTAAGCTTTGCAGGCTGGAATTACCAGCCACACCACACCACACTCCACACGTCTTTTGCTTGAAGCAACAGCTATCTGCACTGCATGCATTCCGCACCTAAAGGGGCAGCGGCATCATTCTAATCCTCTTTTTGATTCGCGTTAGCACAAACGATTCAGCACGCCACCATCGGCCATGCCTTTTCGGCTGAGCCGCCGGAACCGATCGGATATAGCTGACATCCTGTCCGTTTCACCTTTCGCTGATGAGAGGAACGACGGCGGGCGCGGGACCGACCGGCCGCGAACGGACGGACGGACGCTGTACGCGCCACTATCTGCTGTCGACGTGCGTGCACGTACGTGACGTCGCTGGTAACGATAAGGAACACAACACGGCAGGCAGGACGGGGCCTTTGCCTTTTGACTTGTGTGCTTCATCAGCAGGAGCGCGTTGGAGCGGAAACGCGGGCGGGCGCCACAGCTTTATGCAAAGCGACCGCCGCCGGAACGGTGGTATGAATCAGCGACCCGCGGCCAGTAGTGTCAACTGTCAAGCGGTGGGGATAATGAAAGGCAATTCATTTGAGGCAAACCGATATGTGTCGGCATGCATGCAACTTGGGGAAAATTGGTGGGATCCAAAAAAAAAAAAATCAGTATGCCCAAACTCTATGCATGGTAATCAAATGGAATTGCACTATGCTTTCTTTTCGCATTGCACTAGCTCTTTTTAAAAAAAATATGCTAAACCTCTAATTCTTGTCATCTTGTTTCAAAGTATATACAGGGTTCGACAGAATGGGTCATTTCCAGTTTTATTCTATTTGGTTTCATGAATTCCTTAATCCTCGTGGATTAATATTAAAATAGAAACAGATCAATGCATATGCATATACGCGTATAATTTTTTTTTTGAATGTCATGGGGGAGGTGTTCCCCACCTGAATATTCATATATTGGCCATAAAAGTTTGTTTACTTGATGTGAAAAAAAATTACAACTGAGAGCGGAATATATCATAGCCAAATTAAAACAATTGGGGAGAGTGGGAGAGCTTTACTCGACGAGAATAGCAAAACTCCTTTGTATTTTTAATTATTTGTATTTGTTCAAAGTTTTCCAAAGTTATACAAACTTTACAGTCCTGTCACCTTTCAGCTCGATCGACCACAATATTATTTATCTATTCTGGATGCACCAAAGTGCTCCTGTCCTGTCCCCGTAATTATACCATATACAAGGAAGCACTAAACATAGAGTATTCATTCACTTGATGAGGTTGGTGATGGCGGTGCAGATATTAGCGATCCGGGCGTTGTACGAGCTGTGCTGCGCCATCGGCGAGGAACGGCGGCGGCCTTGGCGAGGGCGTCGTCGCACTGGCGCGCGAGGGACACGGCCTCCGCGACCTTGCCCTTCCCGGCGGCGTATCGGCGGTTGTTGATCTCGTCGTCGGCCTCGGCGAACGCGAACCCGACCGAGTCGTACAGCCTGGCGCACTTCTGCAGCGCCGCGCGCGTCGGGCCATCGGGCAGCCGCCTCTTGTTGCCCAGCAGGGCCTTGATGTCATACACGGCGTTGTCGGCGTTGTTGACGCCCGTCAGCGCGGCCACCTTGGCGAGGCCCCAGGTGTCGGCGTCGGGGCTCTCGCGGTGCATGCCCAGCTCCGCCACGCAGAAGCCGTAGTCCACGCGCGCGTCGCTGGCCGCCGCCGCCCTGCACGTCGTCACCACCGTCGCGCTGCCGCCGCCGACGAGGCAGCCTAGCAGCGCGAGCGAGACTGCGAGGCAGCCCAGCGGCCTCATCGTCGTCATCGCCTTCGTCGTCGTCGATGGAGGTGATTCTTCTTGGTGCGGCTTTGTTTGTGTCGTGATCGTCGTGAAAGGAATGATGATCAGCTCGACCTCCTCCGGGTGGTTTTGCTTTATCTGGGATGGGATGGGATGGGACAACCGGACAAGACACTGGTGTGTGAGCGCGAGTGCGGCGGCGGACTGATGGAGTGCCTGCCTCTGTCCCTTTATATAGCCGCGAATCGCAAAAGCGAAGCTATTATCCTCGTTATTTTTTGAGAGGCGATGCTCGTATCCTCGTTTTTTTTTTTTTTTTTAAAAAGGCGATGCTCATGCTCGTATCCTCGTGGGCCCTATTATACCAGTTTGGGCTGTTTCGATTAAGCCCATCAAGCCTACAGCCTACGAATCAAACAAGGTTCAAGAAGATGGGTGCTTGGGGCCGTGGACCACGCCCTTTTTAGGCTGAAAACGGTCGGAACACTTTCACTTTCATTTTCTTTTCTTGAAAACAAAATCGATACGGTATTGTTGGAAATGAATACAGTGCCGGTATTTTAGGAATTTCAGTAGCCGGTCGGAAAATACAGTGATAACGGTCGAAATCTATGATAACGGTATTCTCAAAACGACAAACACACCAAGCCATAGGATATGAGAAGAGCCATATAACTCGCAACATTACCACGAGTTTCGACAATGACACAAATAAACGATCGAGTTAAGTTGACTTGACATAGCATAGTGATAAAAACATGAATTACTAGAGTTGCTTCTTAAGTAGAGGTTGTTCCTATACGTGTACAATCCTTGTCTTATAGTTAGTTTCCAAAAAAATATTTGCCTCATTTGTAAGTTCGTTATGTGTGTCTTTGATTCGGTAATTACCAACGGTAAATTACCGTTTAAATACTGGGAATCTTGAGAAACGATTGGAAGAGGGCAAAATTGTTTCCGCTTTTCGTTTCCATTTATTTTTACCATTATCATTTTCATTCTTTTGGTTACCACTTTCATTTCCATTTAGGCATTAAAATCGGAAAAACACGAAAATGACTTCGGAAAATCGGAAACCATCATTTTCGTTTTCATCCCTACCCTTTTCATAGACGATATACTTGTTAGTTACAGGAAGTAAGATGACTTCCTCAATCCCAGTTGCCTAGTTTTATTTCATTTCAATGCGATCGGTTGCGGATAATAAAATCGATCGATTGCTTGCCTGGCTAGTGTTGAGTACTGGTGACACGATGCTCCTAGTCCCAGATTGTATTGCCAATGATCGGATCAGCCAACCAACGAGCCTGCCTACCATGAAACCCTGACTGACTACAAAGCCAACAGGATCACCGCGGTCACTTGGACTGTTGATTTATATGCATTTGAAATGGTTATTGTGATGTCATGGCTAAATCTCTACTATAATGTCCCAGTTGATACTATTTTTTAGACTAGGCTCACCAACCAATGGATCTCAAAACCGAAGGCTAAGATTGAAAGTTTGACTGATGCATCTTACACCAACACGTCCCCCTTCCCTTACCGCACATTCACCCTGGAGTTCCTCCTGGCAACCACGGTTCGAATCCTAGGACCGTAAAAAACGTAAGGAACACACACACACGATTGGATGGAAAAAAAAAAAAAAAGGGAAGGCTTCGAACCTTCTGATTCTAAAACTGCCCGGTTTCGGATCGGCCACACGGGATCTCCTCCGCCGAACGCGCCGCCAAGGTGTGCGCGCAGGCTGTACACCGGAAACGAAGAGGCCCAGACGCACTACACCAGTGCCGCTGCACCTGATCGTGCTCGACGACGAGAGGTCTAGGGCGACATCGTCCTTGCCGCATTCGGCCCGGGACCGCAGACCTGATCCCCGGTGCATATCACTTGTCCTTCTCTTGTCTATATGGTCATGTAGAGTCGCCAAACTTTAGGAGAAATCAGATTTCATAGATTAATGATAGTTTAATTTTTTTACCATCAGTTGTCCCCTTCTTTGATTTTAAGATGCAATCAATGGCTCAATGCTCATTATGATTTCAAGGATAATTAAGCTTGTTGTATTTATATGGTTCAAGAGGAGTAGTTCCTACGATCATGAACCTGTTTTTCAATGCACACACTTGTTTTCTAGATTTCTTAGATTGATGCAATTTCCTGATTATTTTTTTTCTTCATGTTTCAGCCACCACTAGCTGACGGATGCAAAGCCAAACGGAAGCATGAAAACATGCCCATTCTAGATTGTGGTGTGGGTTCAGTACTTCATGTGTGGGATTTTTTTTTTTTAGAAGGGGCGGTAAAAGTTTTGCCGCGATTTCTATTAGACGAATAAAGAAAAAGGCAAGTGTCGGCCCAGTTTTTGACCCGAAACCGGGCGAAAAAAACCATACAATTGTGGAGGGTACCCTACTCCATCTGCACACCTAGGTACCAAATCAACTCAACTCGTTACCACCCCTAAGCCCCACTCGACTCAACTTAGGGGAGAATCCCCTACCACTTGATACAACAACACCACTTTCGGATGGGAGAAAATTAACAAGAAGTTCCGCTCGGTTGGATTGGGTCATCAACACGAGCCTCCATCCACAAACTAGTCGGATTGGGACATCGACACAACACACACAACACAAACTACACCACCACCACCACGAGAGGAGATGAAAAACAGGCCGTCGGAACTGCGACCGCCGTTGCCAACGCCTGTGCCGCAGCCCGGCCGGCAAGCCCGAGCTGCTACCAACACTCCTCCACCACGGGACCATCGTCCCCCAAGCCGCAGACGCGATGATCGTCGATCCCCCTGCTCAGCGTTGCATCAGCAAAATAATCTCCTCACGGCACCATTGAAAACCACTGATCCTGGCTACTCAGTGTGGGGGCCTCGCCTCACCCACCGACTCACACTCCACTAAATCCACCGGGGGACTCGGATAATTGAAACCGCTCGAGAGAACACCACCTCCGCCCGCCATCACCGAGATCACCCGCGCACCAGCGCACCGGCCCAAGGCCTCCGGCACCCATGGGCCCTACGCACCTTGCGCCAACACCAAGACCAAGGCACACCTCATATGCCGCCGCACGGGGCCAACCAGTCCGGCCTCCCACGCCACCACAAGATGAGATGAGTCCCGAACGCCTCCAGGAGGGCGCGGCGCCCGAGGCGGCGCCCGCCGTCGCTCCAAAAAAAGCGGACCGGGTTTTCACCCCGAGACTCCATACTTCAGAACCACGATGCCCCATAATGGTGTCCCCCAGCGGGAAGAGCGGCCTCGATAAGCGCCGCCACCATTACCACCGGCAAGAATGTCGGTGAAAGGCTTTACCCGGATCAACATCGCCCCTTTCACACACTCCGCGGACAAGCAATAGCAACTCCCCACCCCTCCGCACTCCCGGCCAAGGAGGAGGTTTGGGTACATCACTACAATGCCGCCCGACACACATAAGAACGTAGGCCCCCACCCCGCCACCAAAGCGGCGGCCGAAACGCATAACCGACGAGGTAGAAGGCGGGGAGCACCACCAACTCACCGCCGCCCCCCGCCCGCCGCGAGCGAGGCTGCCCGTGTCGTCTCTCGACCCACCATGGCGAAACGGTCGGCCAAAGCGCCCCACGGGGCCTCCGCGGCCAAAATACGCCGCGCCCAACACCTTGCCGCCACCGCCCGCCCGTCGCCGTCCTGCGCGAGCAGCCGGCACCGACCATTGTGTCGCCGGCCATCTTGCCGCAGCCAAGCGGACCACGGCCACCACCACGGACACACACCACCACGGCCGCGCGCGCCACCACCACCGCCGCACATCCACGTCACGGAAGCAAGCCCGACCAACCAGCGTCGCACCATTGCATCTCGGCTGCCCACTCCCACACCAAGGCTCCTCCTCCATTTGCTCAGTAGAAGCCTCGACTCCACCACTCCACCAGCCCTCCTCCGGTTGCCGTCGTCGAAGCAATCCACTTGCCGGAGAAAAAGGCCCACCGAGGGACCTCCCCACCACCACAAAGAAGACCGTTACGCGCCCCCGCCAAATGCGGGGATTCGCGTGCGGGGAAGACCAAATCGGGGGAGGAGGACACCGTGATATCGGGCCTCACGACGGCGAGTAGCAGCCATCGGCAAGGCATCTTGCAGCACCACCTCCCACCATGGCACGCGAGCAAGGCCGGCCTCCACACCACCGCCCATTTGTCTGCCTGACATCGATGCGCGCCGCCACCGCCGGCGGTCGCAACGCCCCGCACCACCAGCCCGGAGAGCGCCCTCCAACACCCGCAAGCGCCACCACTCCACCTCCGCCCCGGCCAAGCACGAGTAGATCCCGGCGGCGGGGCACGGGATCACGGGCAATCGAGGCGGGAGGAGCGCCACCGATCGCCGTCTCCGACCATGCGCCGCCGACCGGAAGCCCCGGAAGAAACTCCTCAGCGTCGGCGCGAGAGAGAGAGGAATCCCAGCCGCCACCTTCCTTGCTCGGCGCCGACCGTCGACATTGAGCTCCGCAGCGGCCGGGCTTTGGATGCGTGGGGGGGAGGGACCGGGCGGCGGCGGTGTTTGGTGCCTCGAGTCGCCCCCAGGGAGGGGAGCCGCGCTGGGCCCTGGGGAAAAATCAGACTTTCTGTGTGGGATTTTGATTTCGTTTCATTTTGATGAATTGACGTTGATGGTGTTCCTATTTATCTTTAGATGATAAGGTAATTAAGAGAGGTTTTAGTGGTATGCCAGGACCTCAACAAGATGCGGTTGGCAATGGGAGCAACAGAACAGACGACAATAATGGCTAGTTAGCTGCTTGTGTTCAGCTGAGCGGTGGTTGCACTACATTGCATTTGTGGGCAATGGCGAGACCTGGAAAGTCAAGGAAGAGATGAGAGAGGGGCGAGAAGAAGCGGAGCAAGACGGGATTTACAAAAAAGTTGTTGTAGCTGATGCATGCAATCATTCATGTGTGTGCTGCGTTGTGTACTTGTGTTCTCTCTTCACTTTCTACCTTTCCCCTGCCTGCTCCGAGTGGAACATGTGTATCATGGAGATTAGAGGCAAATAGTCGAAGATTATATTTAGTATGACACAGTCTATTAGTAAAGTTAAGTTCTTATCTTGAAACCGTTTGGAGATTATCGGAAAGATGGTTGTGTAGTAAAAGGGTGAATATTTGTAATAACCATTGATCAATTATGGTAGAGATTGTTTTAGATTTACCATATTTTTCATCAAATTTGTAATGATAGGTTGTTTACCAAGTTTGATGAATGATGTATTCCTAAACTATAAGACGTTTTGAGTTTGTTTATTGGTTTTTTACACTTAGATATACATACGTATACATTGTCTCTACATACATAATAAAATTAATTAATGCATCTAAAAAACTAAGACATCTTATAACTGGTACAGAGGATGATGTTTTTTTTGCATTTTGTTGCTCTCCGTCTTTTTTAATTGTGGAGCTGTCATGAACCGGAATTGGACCAGCCCGGAGCGGGCTAAAAGGACTGAAAACCGGCAGCGACCGCCCACAAGGGGGTGTTCTCCTCGCGGGCGGGGGAGCGGGGCCCAAGCCCCACGTTGGCGCCGACCTCTCTCCCCCCGCGTCCAACTGCCTTCGTCTTCAAGTTGTGATTATCTTAGGCTTTTTGGTGTGTAAAAGGGAATATTTCAATCTATAAGGAAGACCCTTATTAGGAAATAAATAAATATTGCTTGTAAAATGTATTCCAATCATATAAGGAAACCTTATAGGGAGATTGCTTAGGTTACAAGTCCCACTAGCCGGGCTATATAAGCGAGGCATGTAATCTCTTTTGGGGATAAGCAAGCAATAAAAATAGTTCCTATCTATCTCGCTCCTGCCCCCAACCGCCGCCCGCCTCCACGTCGGCGCCACGCCGCGCCCCACTCGCCACCGCGCGCCCCCTTCCCTCAACCACCACGGCGGCCTCCTCCGCCGCCGCCTCGAAGCCGCCACCGTCGCCGCCGCCGCCGTCGAAACTGCTTTGCTCCCTTCGCCCCTTCACCGCTCCAACGGCCGTCAATCACGTGTCACAACCGCCCAATCTAACCGATCCCGTAACGGGGCGCAAATATGATAAAAAGTGATGTGAACTTGAACCAAATGCCGTATGGAATGAACTATTGTAGGAAACGTGAGAGAGTGATGATGATGCAAGCGAGAAAATTGCATATTTGGGACTCCAGACTATGTGCACTTCAATATATGTCGTCTGGAGTCCCAAAATCTGTGAAGTGTATGTATTGTTTGGAGTTTAGATATGCAATTTTGTCGATACAAGCACCGAAGCCGCACGCATGGAAACCGGGAATCAAATGATTCACTTCATAGCAAACTAGCCACGAAGTTGAAGGGTTCCAATTGAGCAAGCAAACACTTCTCTGCCCATTCGGAGATTCCTTTCTTGAAATGGGGCAAATCGCCAATTCGCCATGGATTTCGTGGAACAGCAACTCAGCCAGGATCCCTAATTGCATAGCGATCCAGATGAGAATTGAGAATGAGAACAGCAAGAGCTGGTTCCAAATTGAGATGACGACGACGCGGATCGTGGAACAAAGGTTCAGACTCAACCGATGTTTCTCGGGCGGGCGAGACCGCAAGAGCTGTACCCTGTGTACTCCCCGTAGCCTGTTGCCTGTAGGACCAGCACCGGCAGCAGCCAAGCCGGTGTACGGCCGCGCCTGGACGCGGCACATGCTGGCCTCATGGAAGGTGACAAGTGGCAGGAGAGCGCGGCCCCAGGGTCCCCTCCGTGCTACTACGTGGACGGCTCCGGCTGCTCCCGGTCCCGATCCATGGGGCCGCTTGCCGGGCTGCTGCCGCCGGCCCGGCGTCGGCGTGTGCAGAGGGCCGCGCGGCATGCATTTCCAGCAGCGTTGTTGCGCTGTGACAAGCCGTTTTTCAGCACCCCAGATTACAAGACCCAAGGCGCCAGGCGGTAACGATTTGTCAATTTTCCACCAGTGTTAACAAAAAACAAATCTCCATAGTGTCTGTTTATATGGAACTCTGCAGCTAAAGTAACAGCATGGCTTACTTGATGAACAGAAATGGCGAGGCTCCAAAAGAGTTGAACACTAACAGCTGCGCAGCAATAAAATGCTTTTATTCCATCACATTACATCTTTCAACGGCAACAAGTTCGGGTTACTACCGGCCATCATCTCGTCCGCGTCGTTTTTGTCTGGCGTGTAACCAACGGGTCACAAGTTCACAACACGCCGGCGGGGCGGATCGCGACGACGACGCAGAAGCCAGCGCATCACATCACCACCTGGCCCTGGCCGGCACACGTTACCCATCGCTCGATCGGCTCAGTCGATGAGGTCGGTGATGGCCGTGCAGACGACGGCGATCTTGGCGGACTCCTCGCCCCACCGGGCGACCTGCGGCGGCGGGCGCAGCGCGGCGCGCGTGAAGGCGTCGTCGCACCGGCGCGCCAGGGACGCCGCCTCCTCGGCCTTGCCCTTGCCCGCCGCGTAGTCGCGCCGGTTGATGGCGTCGTACGCCTCCGCGAACGCCGACTCCGCCGCGTCGTATAGCCTCTGGCACTGCTCCAGCGCCGCCCGCTCCTGGGCGTCGCCCGGCGGCTTGGTGGCCAGCAGGGCCTTGATGTCGTAGACGGCGTCCCCGTTGTGGCGACGCCCACGTCGGCCGCCACCTTGGCCAGGCCCCAGGTGTCCGCGTCGGGGCTGTCGTGGTGGTGGCTCAGCCTCGACACGCAGAAGCTGTAGTCCACGCGCCCGTCGTGGGCCGCCGCAGCTGCGCACGTCGTCTCCGGGGTGGCGCCGACGCTCAGCGCGAGCGCTGCCACCGCGACGACGGCCGTGGTGGCCAGAGCGCGAGCCGTGAAAGGCCTCATCGTCGATCTGGTACCTCAATGTACCCTTCCGGCGCTAGAGCTTGGTGACTGCTTTCTTGTGCTGAGTGCCGGGTGGCGTGGAGTGAGAACTCTGCAGGAGCTAGCGCGCTGGAGCGGAAACGCCCACGGCTTTATGCAAAGCGCCGACGCCGGCCAGGCCAGTAGTGTCCAGGCGGTGGGGAAAATGAAAGACATAATTCATTTGAGCCAAAACCAATTTGTGTAGGCATGCAGCTTGGGGAAACGAAAATTGGGATCCAAAAATTTTAGTAATGCCCAAACTCTACACTCGAGTTTGTTGTGGCACACCTTTTTTTTCCCTATATTTTTAGGAAACTATGGTGATCAAATGGGAATTGCACTATACTACTGCTTCTCTTCGCATTGCACTAGCTCCTTTTCAAAATTATGCTAAACCTCTAATTCTTGTCATCTTGTGTTAAAGTATATAGGTTTCGACCGAATGGGTCATTTCCTGTTTTATTCTATTTGGTTTCATGAATTCCTTAATTCTCATTTCTCGTGGCTTAATATTAAAATAGAAACAGATCAATGCATATACATATACTCGTATAAAGTATGTTTACTTGTCGATGGAAAAAAAAAAACTGAAAGCGAAATAAGGATGTCATGCTGCCACTATACTTCAAACTTCGCCTTCACCTTCACCTTCACCTATCGTTTTTATTGAATAGAAATGACCTTATTTAGAGGTTCTTGCCTCTTGAGTCAGCTATCGCCGAAATACCTTCTCTAATCAACCTTCGTCAAGAGACCCGACATGAGACCTTAGTTAGGGACACTTCATGATAGAGACTCTGGCCTTCACCAAGGGCCTCTACACATGGAGCTTTCGGGGGGCTTTGTGTGGAGTCTTAATTGTCCTCACATGAAGTGGCTCTTTGGTGGGTGTGAGTTTGAGAATCCATTGTATAAGCCGTCAAGTTTGATTAGCTTGACACGACACATGGTTGCCTTCATAAACTCTCTTTTTGATATGTGCCCTCGTTAGTTCGTTAAATCTTAAAGGTTATGAGATCGAGAGATGGAGACACATAAGAAACTTTAGCAAATTATTGATGAATTTTTGATGTGATTTGAGAGCAATAAAATTGACGAGTCGGAAGTTGACAATGGGTAACTATGTTCCATTTTTTTTTTTTTATGTTTGAGTGAAATTTAGAATATTTTGAGAAAAGGTAAAAAAATACTTTGAATATAATATAAATTACACACGTATATTTATATCCATATTTATTAAGGTGATATGACGAGCCATCCTTTTAAATCGACTACTCCCTCCATCTCAAAATAGATGACATTCTCGCCTCGAGAAGTCAACGTTTTTAAAATCTTTTACCGCAACTATATATTAAAATATATAAATATATCGGAAAAGGTCTTTAAGTCTAGTTTTTAACAAATTTATTAGGAGATTTAAATGTTGCATGTATTTTTACAAATCTAGTTAAAGTTAAAAAAGTTGACCGGTAAGCGTCCCATAATGACATCTATTTTGAGACAGAGGAGCAGGTTACCTAACTTTGGCTGCAGTGCGAAGAAACTAGAAAAAAGAAAAAAAAAAAAGAGAAAAGAACAAGAAAAAAAGGAACTAAAAAGCCCGAGCCCAGAGACCACCGATAAGTGACAACCTTCCCTAACCATTCTATAAGGTGCCGCCTGTCTCCCCCTCTCGCTCTCCGACGAGGCAACTGGTGGGCCGCCGCCGCCGACGCTGGTGCTGCTGCTTGTATCAGGTGCCGCCTCTTTCTCTCCCTCTCTCTCTGCTACCTCCGTTGACATCTACAGCCGGCACCTCTCCTCCGGTCGTCCCTGCCGCTTCCCCTCCCCTTCTCCCATGCGGCCCCCTTGCAGATCTCTCTCCACTCTATGCAGATCGAGAGCTGTTGTGGCCTGCTGCCGCCCCTCTCACATCACTAATTCTGCAGTTGGCCGGTGATGAAGCTGCCATGGCCATGGGAGCCGATGGTGCGGAGATGGGAGTTTGGCCTTCCCCAAACCCTGCTGGTCCTCCTCTGCTCTTCCTCTTTCTTCTCCCTCGCTTTTGCTTTGCTGGATTTTGGGGTCGTCTAGGATTTGGACGCCTAGGCGACGACTTGAAATATCATACATGGGATCCCATCATACAGCTGGATCCTCCCATGTTCATACTCTGTTTCCTGGGAATACCCATGCATCCAGCTGGATCCGCCCATGTTCATACCTCTGTAGTTGACTTCTAGTTTACCATCACTTGACCTTGCCCCTGATTTGTTTGCAGGTTCAAGTTTACTTAATCACTTGGTGGCCACAAACAAGGTACATGTTTCTCACCTTGAGGTTCTGTCGTGTCATCTGTATCACTATATGCTGTAATATCTGTGTCTGTGCTAGATGCCTACCTGGCTACCTGCTTCCTTGAGATGTGCCTGCTCTTAGCATATTCTGCTAGGCTGTGAAATTTGTAATGTTCCATCGATGTATTACCTTTAGTGTCCGGTAGATTGGCAATATTCTCTGTTTTGCTCTCTACTAGTGCTGTGCTGGTGCCCTTTAATAAGTTGGTTTCCATACAAAATCTGAAATCTTGTATTTTGTTGTGACTTTTACTAGTTTTTTATGTTCCAATTGTGTAAGGTTACAAAATCTACTAGTTTTTTTAGGTTCCAATTGTGTAATGAAATTGGGTGATACTTTATGCATTGTTTGGAGTTGTCGCATGTCTTTTCTTGGCTCTCCTAAGAGGATGGCTAACTTAGACGTGGTTTTTGGTTGACACCCTGAGATGCAGTGGACTTGACCATATGCTTTGTAACTTATGTTGCTTAGTAGCTGCAGCCTGCAATTCCAGTAATGAATGCTTTGATGCAACCTGCTTCAGAGGTACCTTGGCATAGTAAATCATCTATGCTTAGCTGTCAGAATGGTGTGCTCAGTATTAGCAAATGTCGGAAACTGGGAATCATGGTACTATCTGTCTATCTTGTTTTTGGAATGCACGCATTTCACATCAGATTCAATATTTAGTCTCTTACCTCACTGCAGACCTGTCTGTTACTAATTGGCATTGAATTGGTCAATTTTCATTTCGTGGAACTAGTGTTTGGAAACCTTAAAAATGATTGATTCTAGTTTACAAATTGGCCTATGCAGACACAACAGAAGGTAAACCTTAGTAATATAAAGGCATCAAGCAGATATTCATTTGCCCTTTATTTTGCTATGCAAACTAGTGCTGGGAACAGGGCCATAGGCGTGCTTATGAACAAATCAGGATGATCCCTTCCATCCATCCTGGATATTCGACAGTTAATATTCAAAATTATTCTCTACCATAGGGAAACTTAGTTCCATGAATTGTGGTTAAAGCTTACGCGTACTGGTTGAGCAATACTGTTGATCTGTACATTCTATATAATTATGATAACCTGGATGCACACGGATTTGTGATTTTTTTGTTTTGATTGGAAGCAGACAGCAGTGCTGTAAGAGTTGTGAGAAAGCATGTTCCAGTAAACAATATATATAACCAAGCTTGGGTCAGCTCATGATCTAGTTGAATTTAATTTAAATGATTATAACTGCTACATTTAGTTTTTTGCTTTCTGTTTTACCTAGAAGCTTATTTGTGCATCTGATTGTGATTTCTTAGAATGACTAGTTTTACTGATTGCATTGGTACTAGTAAGAGGGTTAAGTATGCACTCTTCATTAGTATAATTCATTTATGAATCATTTAAATCGATAAAACTGCTACAAGGAATACGCTGTGAAGCTTAATCAACTTGATAGTGTTGGTTTTGCAATAGAATTTGGTGACAATCAGTGAGTTTAGTTTTTTTTTTTATGTACTTTGGATGGTTATTAAGTTGCTTATTAGTGTTGGTTTTGCAATAGAATTAGGTGGCAATCAATGAGTTCAGTTTTGTTATGTACTTTTGATGGTTATTAAGTTATACTCTTGTCAGCTTGAGTAGTTATCGCGAATTTTGCAATACTACTATCTTACTTTCTTTCATTGCATTATTTTTTGAATTGCTGATTTCTAAAGCAATATTTTTGCTGTTATAGATGTCATTGCATGTTGGGCGGCTTTCCCAAGATGTGCGGCAAAGCTATCTTGAACATCTGTTCCAGAGGTTTGGTCGTTGCACTGTGAACATGAAAGATGGATATGGGTTTGCTGTGTATGATTCTGATGATGATGCGACTTTCGAGCCATGAGGGTCCTGCATGGGAAATTTGTTTGTGGGGAGCGCATTACTGTTAATTGGTCAAAGCAGCAGCCCAGATTTTCTCAGGGTTTCAGGAGAAGTTCGAGATTTGTTGAATTGTCTCGAGGAAGGAATTTCAGAGATGGTAGGGACAAAATTAGGGTCAGGGATCCTCCTCAGAACAATCAACCAACAAACCATGATCAGAGTCACAATTCTGATGCTGAGCTAGAAAAGGAACCTGGTAAATTTGCTGAGGTTGTCAATGATGCTGGAGAAAACATTGGCGATGATCCAGGGGAGGTGAAGAGGGATGAAGGTGGTACAAATGATGAAGGTCCAGGGGAGGTGAAGACTGACGATGGGGGTACGGCTGATGCAAATGTAATTGAGCATGATAGATGGGCTGGGAAAGGTACCCCTGGTGGAGATGGTGATGATTTTGACCGCTATGAGCCTTATCATGGATATGAAAGGCAAGAAGAAAGAGAAAATGTGAGTAAAGCAAATTCTTATGATTCTCGTGAACAAAAACTTTCTTCAGAGAAGTGGCATGAGCACTCTGACAAGCATGTTGACATAGGCCATGATAAATCAAGATCTCCTCCAACCTGTTACAGTTGTGGTGTTGCTGGCCATATTGCACGTAATTGCCCTCATGGAATAGATGATAACTTCATACCAAGGAGAGATGGATTGAACTTTAGGGAAAAATGGCAGCTGAGGCAGAGAAGATTTGGGTCGCCCTCGAGGAGGCGACCAGAATTTCATATTCATCCATTGGACCAAACAAACCATGATCATAGAGTTCAAGATGGTAGGAAGCCATTCGATGAGAGGAATATGCGAATGAATTGGCCGAGAGACAGCAGGAAACATGCCCACTACTGCGAAAACATGCCACAAACAAACAGGGAAGGGCGCAAGAGAAGCAGATCTGAAAGGTCACGGGGGTCATCGCCCTCTTCAGAACCTTCAAGGCGCTCTAACCATGCTAATGTCAAGAGATCTCATTCCCACAGGACATCCTCAGATTCAAGATCTAAATCCCCCCGATCCCGACCTCGATTTAAAGCTCATTCTCCAACTTATTCTGCACATTCTAGTTCAAAATCATCTCAACCAACTCAGCATGAGGGATCAAGATCAAATATCAACCATCATGTTCCATTTTCAGTATCTGCTTCACCACAGCACAAGTCATCTCCTGATGTAGAGAACAAAAATCTAATTGGTCTGAAGAATTCTCAATTGGAGGGCAACTTGGAGTTCAGGACAAGATCTGAAGTACAAAATCTGGATGATAACAAGCAAGAAGGGAATGGTTCAGTTTTGAGCAGCAAGGTCCTGAACAGGGAAACTCTTGTCCGTAACAAGAATGCTAATGTTACTGGTTACACAGGGTCTGACTTTGATAAGAACTTGGTTGATGATAATGCTGCCAATAGAGTGCAGAGCCAGAATGCAAACTTTGAGGACTCTTTGTCAGTGAAATCAAAGCAGGGCATTCTGGCCAAAAATGGGAGAAACAAGTCTTTGAAGCTAACAACTAATGAAGTGATCTCAGCTCTGAAGCACTATGGGGTTGAGACACAAGAGGGAGATTCATCAGATCAATCTGTGGAGAAGTACTTTGGTGCTGCACGCCTGTGGCCTTGGGAAATCATTTACTATCGTAGGCGTAAGAAAGGCCCAATATCTACCGAGAATTATGCTAAGCGACTTGAGCAGAACAAAGAATTTGGTATTGTGGATCAGTATGTCAGAAGCAGCAGTGGTTGGTGGGAATGTCATTAAAGGAAGTCTAGTTGCTTCCGAGGCTTTACATGAATAGCCTTTTGCATCCTGAGAGTCCATTTTGAGGATAACAAGGTTTGTGTGCTCATGTTAGGTTTCATTTCTCTCTTGCGTTTGCGCATCTTTGGATGTGATTAAGCCAAATCTCTTCAGATTGGAAGGAAAATGAACAAATTTTCCCTGCCAACCTGGGTGAGCTGAGTGTAAAATCTGCCTATCCAAACAAACAACATTTTATTTTCATTCCTAGTATTAATGTTATATGAACTACAAGTAATAGGTGTTGTCAACATCAGTAGAGCCCTTAACACTAGAACCACTAGTAATTGGTGTTTCCATTGCTATGATTCTGATGGGCACAAGTATATGCCTGAAGGCTTTGTGTTGGAAAGTAGTAATACACTGTTTCTATCAGTGTTTTACGATCCTGTCACATGTAGATGTTGGTACCATTTGTCCATCTCATGTGTCTTTTGAGTTGCGATGTTTGAAGGTTCAATCCCAGTAGGTCTATTTGGTGGTCAACAGGCTCAAGGATGCTTTATGATTTTTGGAAGAGTGGAACCAGCGTCATGTTTAGCAAATCCACGATAAAGTTGAAAGTTGTTGCTTCATCAAGGTCTGGATATGTGAGGATAAAGGGTATTAGTCCACCAGAAGTAATATTTGTAAGCAGCTACCTTCATGTATGACGTTGGCACAATCAGTATTTGTTGTCAAGTGCACATTGATGAGAGATACTAACAGGACCTTTTGACTTTTGAGACCCTTCTGCTTCATGTGGCTTGTCTACTTGTGATTGTTACCTGGGGTTGAGTAGTTAGCATGAAAATGGCACTGTCGTGGGTGGAGAATTATCAGTTATCATTGTTTGGGCACTACATCTGCACTGTTAGGAACCTTTGTATGAAATTCTCTGTATAATCAGCGGGTTGTAATATTAGCATCTTGTTGGTGGATTGCTAGAGTGGGTGCTACCCCCAGGGTGATGCACTTGACTGCTTTGCAGGATGGTCTTCCCCAAGTTACAGAACATTTTGATGAAGTGAACTTAGTATTGTCATTTATCTTGTTCATTAACTGAGTTGAGAAGCTCGATTAAACGACAAGTTACAAGGTATGCAACGAAGTTTGCATCTTCTTTTGTTTACTCGATTATTTGAACCTTTTCCCCTTTATTACTGTTCCCGTTTTCAGCCACACTGAATTCTTCTGACAGGCAAGTAGTAGTAATTATATTAAACTTTTATGTAAATCTTTGTGCTTCGCCTCAAGTTCTAGATCACGGTGAACTCAGCTATGCTATCTGTATGTTGTGCCGTGCCAAGAGTGACGCTGCAGTTTGGTCGATTGTGACTGATGACGGGTAACAGCTCTTCCTGGCTCTGGCTGTATCTTCTGTCTGTAAACGGTGTGTCTGCATATATGCTCATGGCAGAGCAGGCGAAAGAACATGTATGTATTTTTTATTTTTGTTCTGTTTATTTTATCATCATAGATGCATTCGAGAGAGGAGAGGCTAACTGTCACGGACGCATCATCAATGGCAGGTGACATCAGGTTTGGTAGATGTTGCATCCATTTTCTTCCTTCAGATTGACAGCTTGGGCTGGCTGTTGAGGTTTTTTGATTTCTCTTGCCCCTTTCATTCATTCAATTCATGCCGACGCCGATGCCCGAAAGGCGTGCCATCCCTTGTCCTTCCTTCCCGACTCGGCCTGTGTTAGCTGCGTTCTTTTGCCCTGCTGCGTTGTGTAGCATCTTATGTTCGTTTGGTGCTTTACAATTCCAACGACCACAGGTTATATACACAATCAGATCAGAAACAAGCACCCAAATCAATGTCTGGCGCTTGAACAGTAAGCGAAGCCGCCTGCTAAATGTAGAAATGTGCTGGGCACATGGTTTCTTCAAGTGTAGTTATTGCCTGGCCATGTTTTATTCCTCCGGTTTTGAATCTTTTCAATTTCCAGAAAACAAACAGGATTGACGTCAAGAGCTGTGGCTGGGTGTTTCCATGGCAACGTTAAAGATGGGTGACGCGACTAGTCGTGGAGAGGAGAGGACGGTTGGACAATGGATGGACGGACGGAGGAGGCGTGAATGGTGCTCATCGCATCGCGTCGTATAATTGCTCTGCGAATTGGCCGTGAAATGAATGAATGTTATCGTCCGGTCCGGTGGTGGTGGCGGCAAAGTTGACCAAGGATGCAGCGGCAATTAAGGTCTCGCAATGGAAGCGTGTTGCTTCATGGAGGCTGGCGTCCGGAATTAATTGGCCCATTCATTGCGTCGCGTCATGCAATGCTGCCATTACTGGTCTTACTTCCTTCCTCGCCACTGTAGCTGCAGCTTCTCTCACGTCTCACCTGCTCCGCTACTGATCGTTTATTTAATAGTAGTACGTATATTATCTTAATAATAATCTGACGTGAAACCTCATTGCTATTGCTGTACTGTTCGTCGCTTTTCTACTTGTACTCGACAAGGATACACCACCATCTCGAAGAAAAAACGGAGCTCAAATGATTGTCGTTTAACGTATCAATCACGATTCACGATTAGTGCGAAAACCCGACGTTGAAAAACATAACGTCTTTTTTTTTTGTTCCATTCCTTTTGGGATTTGATTAGCAAAACCCAGAGGTCTCCAGTGTATCCGTGATATATACCACAGTTACCACCGGCAGATGGATGAAAATATCACGGTTACACTGGAGCACTTCTTTTAATTCAAGGGACGATCGAAATTAAACCTACTGGTAGTACGTACTAAACTACTAATAATGGTACTAATGGTAATTAATGGAGAATAGAAAAACTTGTAGCTTCTTGATGCTGCCGATGACGATGCTCAAGCCCTCCTGTTCCCGCCGCCGCCGCCGAGTGAGATCGTCGCCGTCCTCCCGGCTGCTCACGACGTTGATGCTGCTGCCGCCGACGCCGCTGTTGTTGCGTCGGGCGGCGGCGTGGTGCAGGAAGTCGAGGAGGACGGGGCTGCGGCACCGGGGGCATCGCGGGTCGGCCTCGGAGAGCATCACGTACATGAGGCAGCGCGGGCACGCCGCCAGCACCATGGACGTCGCCTCCGGGCTGTCGGACCACTGCGGCAGGAGCCCACCGCCGTGGCTCTGCTGCTGCCTCTGCTGCGGCTCCCGCTCGCCCTCCGACGACAGGCACGAGCTCGGCGACGACGACGACCACTCCTCGTCGGAGGACAACGCGGCCTGTGGCGCCGGAGGAGGAGACAGGTGCAGCTTCAGGTCCAGGGCCACGCCCCTCCCTCCTTTGCTGCCACGGCTCATCACGTACGTACGTTCTGCCTGCGTATCCATGAAGCTTGAGCAAGGTTAATCATTGATACTACTGCTAAGTACTCCAGTAATCATAGTATTAATTCCACTAAGAGCGAGAGTGCTTACTGAGGATGGTCTGCAGCTGCTGCAGCTCTGACTGAGGATGGATGCTTCCTTCCCTTCCCTCCTTGTGGACTGTGGTGGTGTGGAAGAAGAGATGGCATGGCAGCAAGTATTTATAGGGGGAAGTGGGGGGATGGGAGCCATGGAGATGAAGGTCAATTGGTTTTCTTAAATGCTGCACAGTGGAGGAGTACTTGCATCCTTTAATTGACCATATTATACTCCACCCTAAACACACTCGATCACTTCATTGCCCACATTCATGTTTCTGTTTTATGGAATGGAGAGCGAGGTGAGGTGCAGCCTGGCACTGGCACTGGCAACTGGCAAGGCTAGGCCGCCGCCGAGTTCAAGTGATCGATCGGAGAGAGAAGCAGCAATCGTCTCGTCGATCGGTTCATGGTCATGGTGGTGGAAAACGACCTGTGAAGAAGGGGATGGGGATGGGGACGGACACGGCCTTGAGAGAGACACAGGGTAGGTTGGTCGCCACCTTAGCTTGGGACGGGTCGCTGTTGCAGTCGTGGCCAAGAAACAAACATCTCTCAGATAAGTCAGTCAGGTGCCTCAAATTGAGCTAATGGACAGCTCTTTCACCGGGAGAGAATTAGGACACTGCTTAGTCAGGCATGTTAGTTAGGGGCTGTTTGGATCAGCTCCTCTAAACTTTAGAGCTAAAGTCTCATCACAAGTGGTTGTCAAAAAAAAAGTCTCATGACAAGTGGTCTAAACATAGCTTTAAACTTTAGTTCACCAGCTTTAAGTCTCAAAATTGACAAGTGCTCTGAAGTTCTCGAACCTATATACAAGGAACTCGGCGCCAAGCTAGTGCTCTGAAGGTTCAGCTTAAAGAACATGATGCCCCCAAGGGGGGGAAACGGTGCGCCTAAGGCGCCGTCGCCGCTAGGCTTTTTTTCCCAAGGAACCCCCAGCTTAGACATTAGCCCAGTGCGAATCTCAACAAGCCACCGCCGCCATCACTGCCGCCACCTTACCGAAAGCCTTACCAGAGGGGCACCGATGCCCCCGCCACGCACGGCAGCCGGCTGCGTCGCCACCACCCTCCCGACCAGGCGAGGCGCCGAGACCCATCCATACTCAGCGTGCGCCGTCCACCTGCGAACGACGAGGCCGATGCCGATCGCCGCCACCGCCTTGACGCCCGCCCGTCCGCCGCCGGCGACCATCGCCACCAGCAGATGCAAGCCGTGCGCCCCACCATTCGGGCGTCGCCCACCCTAGGGCCATCAAATCGGACGCCAGGCCCGACACACGGCAGCCCCCGCCCGACACCTTCTACCATGGCCACGATGGGAGCCGCCCACCGCCGTAGGGAGCCATGGACGACGCCGCAGCAGCTGGCGGCACAGCCATAAGAGGGAGGGGAGGCAAAGAGGAGCACCACCTCTTGCGCTTAGCACAAGCCCGGCCGCCGCCACCGCGTCGCCCGCCGCCACCACCGCACCCGCCGCTGGACCAGGCCGTTCCGGCCTCTAGGGACCCGGATCCGCACAAGGCCGGGCCCCCCATCCGCCGCCGCCTTGGGAGCCGGGCCGTCCGACCGCTGCCGCCGTGGCCACCATGGTTGAAGGGGGGGACCTTGGAGCGCAGGAGAACCCCACCGACATCCCCGTCACCGCACAGACGCCCGGCCTAGCGCCGCCCGTAGCCACGCGCCCCCCCGCCGAACTCCATGCATCTCAGGGCGGAGACGGGCTGCCATCGCCATCCGCGCGGCCGTGCCACCAAAGGGAAAAAGAGGGTCTCGCCGCGCCATCCCGGCCGGTCGGACGGCCTTTGCCGGCGGCTAGCTCCAAAGAACGGTGGCTGGCGGAGGAGGGGGGGATGGGAGCCGACGGCACTAGGGTTACGGGAGCCGGGAGCCGCCCGTGTCGCCTCCTCGCGGGGAGGCGACGCTGGGCAGGAGGGAAGAGTACGTATCCCGCTTTCACAAGGCTAAAAGTTTGACCTAAACTCTTTAACAGGACTAACAACTTGTCCAGTTGACCAAATGGGTGGCCTCTCGCCCTTGCGGCCTTGACACCAACGGATCGAGTAGTGTGGTTTTGATTGAGAAGTATATATCAAGATGATGATCATTATCAAATCCTAGTTTTGGACATAATTTATCGTTTAATTCGATGATTGGACTAGCGAAGTACTCAAATGGATCGTTCCATCAGTTCTTTTGAATTCGTTTTTTTTTTTTCCATTGAAGCGGTTGCTGCTACGAATTTGCCTACGATCGACTCCACCTCATTTTGATTGAGCGCAGTCTGGCTAGGATCGCTTCCACAACTTGAATGAGGCCATCAATAGGATTTATGGGCTACAGTGTTCTCCAATGCATCAAAGTAAATGTACTTCAATGATAGATGGAGCAACTCTTAAGTACAGTCTACACTTGTCAAATCATCTAGCAAGATAGTAGTACTACTATACATAGAAATCATTTGAAATGGATAGTTTCTCTAAAATATTTTTTTCTCCAATCACATGTCTTATTTCTCCATCATATATCTACCACTTCTCTTCGCATCTTGGTTTTTCGAAGAAACACATTTTCTTTATCTAAGAACTCATTTACTACTTTCTTTTTCAATTGTAGTGCATATTACAATTTTGACTAGTTGATATTCTAATTATTTAATATAGAAATCGTCCTAAGCTCTAGATGAAGCGTTCTAAGCAACGGATGGGATGAGATGGCCTAGCTGAGCAGCCTCTGTAGCTAGTTCTTCAATTCAATACGCTGACTCGTCTGGACTGGCGCTCCACTAATTCTCATTCATGCGCTGCGGACTGCGCCCGGTTATACAACTGGCCATGCATGCCCGTGCACCGCAGCCTATATGCCACTCTATGATGCTTTTTTTTTTATGCTATTGCTACATCAAAGTACTCCCTTCGTCTTGAATAAATAGATTTCTAAAGTCGTATCAAACTTTTTAAACTTTCACTGAATTTGTAAAGAAAACATTAGATTTATGGTATCAAATTAGTATCGTCGGCTGGGGAGAGTTAGCAAGCGGAGCCGCAGAGTACATGCCATGAAGAGGATAGAACGCAGGGCATATTCGTTAATTTGCGTGGCTATCTGTTAAAACTAAATAATATAATAATGGGCTTAGTGTCTTTTAGCAAAGACATGTTTTTAAAGTGGCTTAGTCCCTTGGTACATGGTGGCGGCCAAACCACAAGCACAGTTGACGTGGTCTCGCAAGACTTTGAGCCCCTCCGATGTACAACTCTTTAGAGATATACAAATCTCATTAAACACTAAGCCTAAGCCTAGCTAGAGCAAGCGCATAAGCGGTGGTCTAACTAACCTAAGCACTTCCAAAGCACCTATGCTAATCACCTAATATTTCTTGAAGCACTATGCAAGTGGAGAGCATTAAAATGATATACGAGCACCCTAGAAATGTTTCCAACTCTCACACCTCTCAATTAATGGTCGGTTGGATGAAGTATATATAGGCCCCAAATGTCAATATGACCGTTGGGGGCGAATCTAGCCGTTGGGGTGGCAGCAGACACTGATCAGCAGGGTCCTCCGGACACATATCAGCACCCAACGGACGCACATGAGTCCGTCCGCTAACCTCGAGACCCATCTTTCTTCTTCTTTCTTTGCGCGTTTTACGCTTTGGGCTCCTAGACGTTCCATCTTCATGCTTGGACTTTGCTTGATTCTCGGGGTCTTATCTTGAGCTTCTAATATTTGACTCTCTCTGAAAATTACGGCACCATAGTCCAAGTCATGTCTTGCATCCTTTGAGACTACAAAATAAACACTAGAAATCACGTTAGTCTCATTTGGTCATGTTGGTCATTCAAACACCAAAATCCATACTAAATGGTCCTAGGTTCATTTTCCTTACAACAAGAATGACCTTGCACAAATGTTATAAAATAATTATTGTTATTATGTTGATGATTGTTTTTTGCTTTGATGTCTGAAAAGATGGACATGAACTCATGGATGTCTAGTTCATTAAGATGGAAGCCACTTTTCTACTTTGATGTGGATGGATTCATTGAAGCCCCAGAAAAGCACACTGTGACCTAGAATGAAATTGGATTTGTTTTTTTGTCTATGTAGGAGCTCCAAGAATTCGAAAGATGTGATTAGAATCAGATCGCAATTGATCATGTAAGGTTTTCTTATGGACACTTTATTTTGGGTTTGCTTTCAAATCTACTTGGCAATCAACTACTATTAGTCTTGTTCCAAATCTTATCTATTGACTTATTTATTTTCATGTGCTCTTTACTTTTATATAGTCTGTTTTCCGATCTAACTAGAAGCTAAAACATCAACTTTGAAACGGAGAAGTTAAGACGAACTGACTTTTAACCTCGCAAGCCAAAGGACTCAAACACTAGGCTCTGCATCTACTACGTCCACGGATGAGGTTAAGGTCCAAATTAAAATGACAGTATTGTTATAAGCAAATTTTAAGGAACGCGGATGAAGTCCACGCACGCTCGATGCTCGATGAAGGAGCACAGACAGCGCATTTATCTTAAGATGGTAGACTCAATGTTCACACAGCGCAATGAAAATCTTGTACATATGTTTTGAATGCAGCTATAGTACGACTGATGCGTGCACAGAAATGAGCGTCATTAGTAATAAACCTAATGTCAACTGCTACGCCAAATCCTCATTCAATTCCGTTTACTTTCCCGACTAGAGTTGCGTGTGTGAGATCCCTAGCATGCACAAGCTTTTCTTCTACATGCGTACGTGCTTCGTTGTTTCAGACATGTGCCACGACATGTGTCAGCAATTTTTTTTTTCGGCGTACCATTGGCACGTATTTCATTAAAAGAAGCAAGAATGTTTACAATACCAAGCACGCTTTCCATGGCGAGATGCCTAGACGCGCACTCGGTTGACACACATTACATAGAGCACCGGCTTGAACGGTGGAGCTTAGAGTGGTGTACTAAGGATGGAACAAATGAGCGACATTGAAGAAACGGTGTCGATCAGCGGCCCCTGCTGGAGGGTCGTCCACGACGCGGGCGTCTGATGGGCATGAGCTGGTCTAGCACTTCGCGCTTGTGTTGCGGGACCGGGTCGACAAAGTGGGTAAGGAACCTCTCCGCGATCGCGGGTCCGGAGTTCGGGAGTTTGGGTCCTCCGACCTGCCCTCCCACTTGTGGACCAAGACGCGTTCCGTCCGCCGTTCGGGACGGGTCTCTCTGAAGGCGCTCTTGGCAAAGAAGCCGGGTACTCCGCCCGGGGGTCCAATGGTTAGCACACGCGAGACACCGAGTCTTGGCGGTGAGTCGATGAGCGGCGGCTCCGGAGGGAGCTTGAAGGACTCGACGAAGGCCTCCACCGAGCCATTGTAGGCGAGTCGCACACAACCAGCGGCAGCGTCGCCAGAGGTGCGGTGGCGGGCGCACGGAGCTGCTGCCTCACTATCCACAGCCCTCGGCGCCTCAACAACCGGTGGGCCGCCAAGGAAGGGGAGCCAGCCCCACCGCCAAGCGTGGACTGGGTGGTGGGGGTCCGCAGCCACCACAAGCGGTGCCGTAGCATCCCCGTCCTCCGCCACCGCCTCAAAGAACGGGGTGGCCATTGGGGAGCAAGTGGCCACGACATCGCCAGCCTCCCGAACGCCTCCCCCCCACGGCGTAGTCGGATCATCTGCGGCGGCGGCGACAGCGGCTTCGGTGGCAACGGCTGAGCCTTTTTGACGACGAGGAGGCCGGAGTAGACAAGTGCGCGACGAGAGGCAACGAGCTTGTCAAGCATTGGGTCAACCTGAAACCCACGAGGCCCTTCTCTCTCGCACGCCGAGCAGCGGGTCGGGGGCAAGGGACCCAACGGCGGAGGACTCGCGGGGGTCGCGTGGCCCGACCCCGCCGACGCTGACCGGCGCCGCCCGGGCGCCCACTTTGGACTGTTACATTGGCATCGCCCAGTGCCCACCGTGACAATGGCGCCCTTGCCGCCGCCAAAAACTATCGACGTCGAAGAGATGCCCCCCACAGCGCCCGTGTAGTCGGTGTGACGAGGGAGGCGGGCAAAGAATCTCTCCCACGCGACCGAGCCACGGACGGCCGCGGGCGCAGTACTATCCCCTCGCCATCGGCACGATCGCCGACGCCAAGGCGAAACTAGATGCTGCGGCGCACGCCCGCCGGAAGGGTGCCGGAGTGGACGGACACGGTGGTGAAGTTGCATGCAGTCCTTGCCCGTCGCGCCGTGCCGAGGCGCAATCTTATCAACGCGGGGAGGTGCATTGGGCGGCGATGTGCCCCCTCTCAGCAGTGGAAAGCCGAGGGAGGCCGACGAGCGAAACTCCGCACCCGCCGCCAAGACGAGGGTGGCGCTGGATACATGACGACGCTCTCCGCCGACGGGCTTACCACAAGCGTGAAGCCATCAGCCGACCGAGCGGCGGCGCGAGGCGGGTGCCGGCGGGTGAAGGACCGGCGCCGCCGCCGGGCCGATCCTAGCGCAGGCAATCGACCAAGGCGACAGCGCGCAGGTACACGATGCGCGCCGCCGTTAGGACCCCGACCACGCCGCCGGCGCCGACGACGGGGCGGGTGGGAGCCCGAGCACCGACGGTACCTCCACGTAAGGGGGCAAATTGCAAGCACTCGTGCGCTCTCGTATGAACCAAAACCTTAGCGGAGGTGTGCGAGTGCTCGCGCAGAAGCGTGGAAATTGGATGTCCATAGATATCTCATGAATAACCTCTAGTTCAAAAAAATAAATAGGAATTCATTTTTCTTCATTAAAATTTGAATTCTAATTTATTTGCTAAAATCAATGAATGTCCAACTTCTTCTCTGCCTTTCACCTCTAACCACATCCCACAGCTGCGCTCATGGTTTCACCACTGTCTGTTTTTTTTTTTCACAACAAACCACATGCCAGTTTGACTCGTAGAAGTCGTGCTAAAGGTACACGTTGCAACAAAAAGAAAAGGAGGAATTATCTTTCTATACTGTGGTCATTTGCATTGTTGGTGAAGCCCTAAACGGATACGATTGTGACAAATAAATAATCAGCACCCCTGTGACATTTTTTTTATCGTAACCCAATGAAGAATCAGCATACAGCCAGTGATTTTTGTTATTTTTAGTTTACTCATTGTGAATTAGACTATGGATGTAAACTCTTATAAATGTATATACACTCACCCTATAATCGGATGAGCGGACTCACCCTATATACATATGAGTACCTCCAAAAGATTGAGACTAAACAGACATATATCGAGATTGAACAAGGCACAACAAGCACCTCATTGTTGATGAGTTGCCACCTACCACTAAAAGAACAACGCCGCCACGTAAGTCGTGGACTTCAAACCAGTTGACATTGACGTAAGCTATTTAGTGTAGTAGATGTGAAATGCTAGAACTATTGCTTGTTCAAAGCGTGATACAGTGTGGTGCATATACACGCGATCGAACAGTGGCATGAGTAGACAAATTAACATGCTCCTATCAACAACGGGACAATGAGACAAGCTTGTTTGGCACGTACCCGTTAGAGGACAGAGCCTTACAAATACTTCATAAGAAAAGCATGTGAAAACTCTGAACAATATAGAATAGGTAGGGACAAACACTCAAACGGACGAGTCCGACATAAGTCATATTTCCAACACGACAGTTCCAATTTCAACTTCCGGCGCTGGACTTCAGCCTTTGCCTCAATATCACTTAACGTATTTACACACAAGCTTCGACCACCGACACTGCTAAGAAAGAGCTTGTAAACGGGTCATCGTTTTCAACCTATGTCCATCCAACAATGCAACGGCTCTAATTCAACTAAGCACATTCAACCACAAATGCTAGTAGCCCAGTCGGCCACCATGAATCCATGAAGCATGAAAACAGCTCAAAGGAGACAGAGGTCTTGATGAAAACATTCTGTCACTCTTAAAAATGAACACAGAGTATCTAACTGTACTCCGATCTACCTCAAGCACCTGAGGGAAACAACCCTTAGGCGTCACTGCCATGAGTGGAATTTCGCTTGTTCTCGCTTGATCTTGTTTCAGCTTATTCTCTCACTGAAATCAGCCATCAGCAGAACAAAGCTGTTGGGGTTGGCCCCATACACCCCTGTATATGGTGTTCTTATGGCTTACTCAAGCTGCTGGGGCTGAGGGGGGAGCAAAGCGAAGCCCTTTCCTCTTAATGCAGGGTTATGATATGCTATTCCTTTTTTAGTATGGTAATTTGCTTGTTGGACACTTGGACTTACGTACTGCTCTCTTCATTAGCTCAGCTTTATCCTAAGTTAAACTTCTCTAATTGTGACCAATCTCGTAAAAGATATATTAATATCTAAGTACAATCTTAAATAAATTCATTACTAAAAACATATTTCATAGAGAATTTAGCAAAACAAATTTGCTGTTGGTGTATTTTTCTACAACTTCAGTGTTAAGAAAGTTAGATTTAGGATAAAACTGTTAGGATTGGAAAAGCTAACTGTATTCACAGGCCCAATAGGCAAATATACAATGTACAAGTGCAAAGAAACCCTCCAAGAGATAGGTAAATACATAAGCACCATATACATCTAACACCCCCCTCAAACTCATGGTGGATCTACAACACCGAGTTTGGAAAGCAAAAATCTATGTTGAGCTTGTGTCCGCCTTGGTGAAGAAATCGCTAGTTGAACCTCCTCAAGGCACGTGGTGGAGGGACACAACCTTTTCTTGCACCCGCGATCTCATGTAGGAAGCATCAACGCCAATGTGTTTGGTGAGCTCATGCTTGACCGGATCATGAGCAATACTGATCGCTCCAAAGGTGTCACAAGAGAGAGGGAGTGGGTGCAAAGGGCGTGCACACCAAAATCCTCAAGAAGCCATCGTAGCCATGTCACCTCTGCCGTCACATTCGCCATAGCACGCAACTCAGCCTCGGCACTCGAGCGGGAAACAGCAGTCTGCTTTTTGGTTTTCCAGGCAATCAAGGAGGAGCCAAGGAAAACACCATAAGCTGAGAGAGAATAGCGACGGTCTCACTCGCCAGGTCGCATCGAGTATGCCCGGCCGGAGAGAACTAGAGCGCGGGAAGAAAAGGCGACGAGAGATAGTTCCACGAAGGTATCGCAGAACACGAAGGAGGTGAGCATAGTGGAGCTGGGTAGGAGCTTTGTTAAACTGACTCAAGACATGAACAGAGTAAGTAATATCAGGTCGAAAGTGATCCCAAGATATACAAGGCTGCCAACAAGCTGACGATAGCGAGTGGGATCGGCAAGTGGTGCGCCGTCATTGGGTCGAAGGTGAACACCAAGCTCCATAGGAGTGTCAGCCATGCGATTATCAGTGAGAGAAGCACGAGAAAGGATGTCCTGAGTGTACTTCTCCTGAGAGAGAAAAATACCATCAGATGTGGAAGTGACCTCAAGGCCAAGGAAGTAACGAAGAGGACCCAAATCAGACATGAGGAATGTCTCACTGAGATGCTGCTTCACAAAGGTAATATACTAAGAGTCATCACCTGTGATGATCATGTCATCGACATAAAGAAGAAGAAGGGTACGACCACGAGGTGAAGTGTGGACAAAAAGAGCAGGATCGTGGTCACTAGGCTTGAAGCCAATAGCGATGACAACAGAGGAAAAACACTCGAACCAAGCACGAGGAGCTTGTTTAAGGCCATAGAGGGAACGGCGCAAATCGACAAACCATGCCATCGAGAACAGAGTACCCGGAAGGCGGTCGCATATAGACTTCCTCACGGAGCTCACCATTGAGGAAAGCATTTTGACATCCAACCGAGAGATCGACCATTGACGAACAGAGGCAACGGCGAGAAGGGTCCGAATAGTGGTCATGTGAGCAACAGGAGCAAAGGTTTCCTAGTAATCAACACCGTACTCCTCGCTGGAAACCACGTGCCACAAGGCGAGCCTTGTAGCGCTCAAGAGAGCCATCGAGCGAGTCTTGACCTTATACACCCACTTGCGGTGATAGGAGTGACACGGGGTGGCAAAGGGACAAGTTCCCAGTGCCAAGACGCTCCAGGGCAGCAATCTCCTCGGCCATAGCGTGCTGCCACTCCCGGTGAGCGTAAGCCTCCCGATAGGATGAAGGCTCAACCAAGACAAAGCAGCCGGTGAAGCCAAGACGATCGGGGGACGGTGTGCTACGATCACGAAGAGCATAGCGAGGAGACTCAGGAAGAGGTCGAGGAGACTCAGGGAGAGGTCCAAGGACAGACGGAGAAGAGGAAGGTGGTGGAGCAGGGCGCGGACGACGAGAATAGGAGTGTGTGATCGCGCGTGAAGGAGGTGGTGCCGAAGATGGCGAGGTGGAGGGGTGGGGCGGAGGTGGTGGTAAAGGTGAAATGGTGGGAGAATGTGGTGGAGGTGGAGAGGTAGAAGTGGGTGGTGAAGGTGGAGGGCTACCAAGGGGTAGTGAAGGCAGAAAAAGGATACCCGAGGTGGTGAAGAGGGTGAAGATGACAAATGAAGATACCACTCGTAAAGTAAGGAACGAGAGGGACTCAAATGTACCGGAAGGATCGACGGGGAACGAGGATAGTAAGGACGGGACTCATCAAAGGTAACATCCCGAGAAATCCTCATCCGACGAGCAACAGGGGTCATAGCAAATGATAACCCTTATGTTCAAGATCAGATCCCAGAAAACACACTCAACGCATCGAGCAAATGTTTAGTGCGCTCACGAGGTGGAAGAAGGACATAAAAAGATACACCCAAAACAACGAAGGTGGCTATAGGAAGGAGGGGTGCCAAGAGACGCTCATAGGGAGTGCAACCCTCAAGAACAAAGAGAAGGTCAAGGACACGAGGAAGACAAAATGTAGAAACAACCTCAAAATTTAAAATGTGGTGCAAGCCCGTAAGAGATCAAGAGAGCACGGGTGTTGACACATGTTAACGTATACTTTTAATTGTCAACTAAACATGGAAAAGGACTAAGATATAATTAGATAACCTTATTAGGGGTTTATACTAATGATTTCCATGAGTTTTGGTAAAGTTGTGATTTGCGTGGGACTTAACAGAAAACGGTAGAATTCGTGAACGCAATCCAACTCCAAACAAGTCTAGAAGGCTCCGGATTACACCCGACGTGAACGAAACTTAACACCCAAGAAAACATCATCTAGAAGACTCCGTAAGCCACGACGCACCAAGGGACCCGTGGTGGGACACCCTGGGCCGATCGGCCCAATAATCGAGCCGATCGGCCTGCCCGCGCCAAGCAAGCCCCCGCTTCTTAAGCTTCCTCAACCGACTCTAAGACGCAATCTAATCCACCCGTTTAATGTCGGTTTGATCCGAGGGCGTCGGTGGGAGCACGAGATGGATTTAGATCCAACACCGCACCTCCTTCGACTATATAAAGAGACCCCCCGCACTCCCCCTTTCGGGGCATCCGATACATATCTCATCGATGGAGGCACGACGCCCGAGAATTAGATTAGACAAAATACAATGTAATAGAATAGATCTAGTAGAGAGTTAGGGAGAGCTGAACTGCGTTCCGGTTCGAGAAGTCTTCGCTCGGCATATCTTTTGTATCTCAACTCTATTAGACTTTATGCCATAATTAGATATATCTTTTCTAGTACTTTTATGCCTTTCATGTTATTGATATAGTTATTATACTATTGCATGGGATCTCCGTCCGTATTGAGGGCTCTAGTTATGCTAGGTAGCTAGAGTAGTAATTTATAGTGTAGGCGTGGTGTCTAGGCTATAGGTTACCCGAGGTTGCGCCCAATCCCACGGTTAGTTGTGGTAGCCCTGGGGGTGACAAATTGCCTGTCAGTCTTTGTAATCCACCACGCTTCGGGTTGGTGTTTCAGAGCTTTTTGGCGGCCTTCCCCGATCACCCTTTCCCGCCTTTTTCGAGGATCGGGGCGGTACCGCTGCTCCAAAGTGTATTAGAATAATTGTTATCATAGAACCAAAGTACTAGAGAAGTATTCAGAAACCTAGATCTCTCCCGTTGTCCTCTCGACCTAGTTATCTACTCTATATTATAATATTCTCCTGGTTAAATGCTATTAATTATCATACATATCATATACATTATTTACCCCCTCACTTTAGTTTAGTTGGTATATTAAGTTAGTAGATACATGATTTTGATTTATCATAGTCTTTACCCTTGCTTCCCTGTGGAAAATATAAATAACGATACTGAATACTCCCGGGTAAAAGCTACAATGGTATTTTTATTCTCGTGCGCTATGAAACCCCTTTATATTCTTTTGCACTTTATAAATACCAACAAGCTTTTTTGCCGCCAAGTTGGGAAGCAATTGGCGTAAAGATTTTGATAATGATCTTGATATCTGCTAATTTAGTGTATTAACTAGCTTTTAGTAGGATTATCCTTGTTCTGTTGAATTGTGGAATAGACAGGGACAAAAGATGTCGCTTAAGATCTTCCGACAAGATTCCACAGATTGAAGAACTTCGTGGTGCCCGCTCAATCAAGATTCATCACCATTGGAACCCCGCTATATCTCAAGGTATGTATTTAAATATATATATATTATTCTAACCATGTATAGATGGAAGAAGAAGTCGCCACACAAAAATTCAATACATACATCTCAAGTGACGTACATAGAAGCTGCACACTATGGTAAGTATGATTAAAAAGTGAGATAATTTTGATTATAAATTAACTAAGTAGTTATCATTTAATTTCTTGCATTGCATGTTTACTTAATCAACTCATGCATTCACTCGCTTAGTTTATGTTTTCTCGAGTAGATCCATTGTATGTTTAGTTCATTGACTCCATTCATGTTTGCATCTAAAAAAAAAAAAAAAAATCACCATGATCATACTCTTTCATATTTGTTTACATCTCTATAGTGATGCTTTCATGCTACCTTTGTTTGCTATAGTAAGTTTTGGTTTGGAAGTTCTACCATTGGGCGCTTCCAAAGGCTTTTAAATTAAGCGTGGTGCTTAGGTTAAATAGTCTTCCTTAATTAAATTAGACATGGAGTCTAGTTTGGTTATTGAACTAAGTATTGCTTGTGTAGACATTGGTTATTGTGTTCGACTAACCCCCGCAGAAAACTCTTAAATCCAATTCGGGTAAGTCAAGAGATGAGCTTAGATCGAGATGAAGTAAGGCATACGATGAACTCTAAACTTTGTGCAAAAGGAGACTCGATTCATTCATCATTTATGGAAGAATTGTAAGTATCAAATATCATTCACTCTATCTTTTGCTACAAGTTACCTTCAAGACCGATCCACATGCTAGAGTGCAGCTACAAATAAAATGAGTTACAAGACTTGATAAAAATCTGTGCTAAGAGTAATCAAAGAACCACCTTTTTCATTAGCATAGATAAGATCTTATGGACAACAACCCCCTGTTTCAACCATGTTGTATATTCTCTCGGGTATGTGTCCACTAATATTTTGCGAGAAAGAATCTGTGAAGAAGAGTGTCATACAACACGATCACAAAGAGTAATCACTCTAAGGAAGTGGATGGACAAAGCTACAAGCCATAAGAATAACAAAGACATGATCCCAAGGAAGAGAGACATGACACATATGGTGTCTAGCGTTAAAGAAGATCAATCGGTCCACCATCACTATCTACCTCTACTTCCAACCATCAAGAACATTGAAGACTATGTCAAGATCCAGCTTGGGGAGTGCAACCCCCATTATCCGTAAGTACTCTTATCCTTTACCTTATTTACTACTAGTTTGTTTTGTTAAAAAGATATAAAAAGATGCATAACTATAGAAAACTAGATAAAAAAGTTTAAGTTATATATATAGTTTGATCTTTATGTTAGCTATAAATAAATAAATAGATAGTGTGCTTAATTATGCTTGCTAGAATAAAACTAACGCTGAAAATGATCCCTATGTAAGGAAATGATGAATAGTTGCTCCGCCTTAATTCCTCTTAAAAGTACTTACACTTTGGACTTAGATTCTCCCAAAACTTTAAATGCTTAATTTGCTCTAAAACCAACACTGTGGGAAGCACATGCTTAATCTGAGTCTTAGCTTTAAAAGATAAAAAGTATATGAAAAGTTGAGCTACTGTCTATCATATTCCTAGAGATACTTGATCCCTGGTTTTTATCTTTGAAAATTATAAAACATTACATGATGAGTTCCTTAGCTATGACCCTTAAGAGTTTATCATTCACATCAAGATCATCCCACTCCATTAAATACGCTGCTTCTAACTCGAAGTACGCCTCCCCATACTCCATCAAGCCGCTAGCCATAATTATAAAAATAAACTCTTGTAATCTTTGGATATGTCTCTCTCAGTGTTTTTATAGAGGCTGGGCTACATTCGAAAAAAAAAGAAGAGAAGAAAAAGAAAAATAAATATTTAGAGAGAAAAGTGAGCCGAGAGAGGGAGAGTAACGGACAAAAGTCATACTAGGCGAGAAGGGCCTACCTCCCTAATAATAATAAAAATATATTTAGAGATGAATAATGGACACGTGTCCGAGGGTGAGTAGGGCCCACATCTCTAAGGAGAGAGAAAAATGGACACAAGTCCGGGGCAAAGCCCACCTCTCCAAGAATGGACAGCCCAGGTCCTAGCAATTTTTAGAAAGAGAGATGTAGTCCAAGATGCTTGAGAAGAAAAATACTAAAAAAAAAAAAGGGCTAAGGGCTATTTACTACCTTTCATCCTTATCCACTTCACCACTATCATCCCACTATGTATGTCCTACCACATGTGTAACTCCACTACCACCATCTACTTACGAGGGTCATACATAGGATCTCCGAGTTTCTTTTAAAAAAAAATAATATTGAAAAACCCCAGGATGATAGTTGATCGAAGAACTTGAGACATGGTACTTAACTTGATTGTTTATCTTGCTTATGATTCATGAAAAGGCTACACCCCATGGTAAACAGTATGAGCAATCCGGTTAAGAGGAGAATTTATTTCGATAAAAACACAAGATTTCGAGGTATGAAAGCGTAGTAGCAACTCCCCGATCCTAATATAGCATATAGCTTTGCTAGGGACTAGCAAAGGGTAAGCTTGGGGAGTTTGTTGACACATGTTAACGTATACTTTTAATTATCAACTAAACATGGAAAAGGACTAAGATATAATTAGATAACCTTATTAGGGGTTTATACTAATGATTTCCATGAGTTTTGGTAAAGTTGTGATTTGCAAGGACTTAACAGAAAAAACGGTAGAATTCGTAAATCAAATCCAACTCCAAACAAGTCTAGAAGGCTCGGATTACACCCGACGTGAACGAAACTTAACACCCAAGAAAACATCATCTAGAAGACTCCGGAAGCCACGACGCATCGCGGACCTGTGGTGGGACACCCTCCTCGGGCCGATCGGCCCAATAATCAGCCGATCGGCCTGCCCCCGCGCGCCAAACAAGCCCCGCTTCCGGAAGCTTCCTCAACCGACTCTAAGACGCAATCTAATCCACCCGCTTAATGTCGGTTTGATCCGAGGGCGTCGGTGGGAGCACGAGATGGATTTAGATCCAACACCGGCACCTCCTCCTGGACTATATAAAGAGACCCCCCCGGGACCCTTCAGGGCATCCGATACATATCTCATCGATGGAGGCACGACCGGAGAATTAGATTAGACAGCTACAATGTAATAGAATAGATCTAGTAGAGAGTTAGGGAGCGGAACTCATGCCCGGTTCTCGAGAAGTCTTCAGCGTCTCGTATATCTTTTGTATCTCAACTCTATTAGACTTTATGCCATAATTAGATATATCTTTTCTAGTACTTTTATGCCTTTCATGTTATTGATATAGTTATTATACTATTGCATGGGATCTCCGCTCGTATTGAGGGCTCTAGTTATGCTAGGTAGCTAGAGTAGTAATTTATAGTGTAGGCGTGGTGTCTAGGCTATAGGTTACCCGAGGTTGCGCCCAATCCCACGGTTAGTTGTGGTAGCCCCCAGGGTGACAAAACACTCGCGTCTTTGTAATCCACCACGTTCGGGTTGGTGTTTCGTAGAGCTTTTTGGCGGCCTTCCCCGATCACCCTTTCCCCCGTCTTTTTCGAGGATCGGGACGGTACCGCTGCTCCAAAGTGTATTAGAATAATTGTTATCATAGAACCAAAGTACTAGAGAAGTATTCAGAACCTAGATCTCTCCCGTTGTCCTCTCGACCTAGTTATCTACTCTATATTATAATATTCTCCCGGTTAAATGCTATTAATTATCATACATATCATATACATTATTTACCCCCTCACTTTAGTTTAGTTGGTATATTAAGTTAGTAGATACATGATTTTGATTTATCATAGTCTTTACCCTTGCTTCCCTGTGGAAAATATAAATAACGATACTGAATACTCCCGGGTAAAAGCTACAATGGTATTTTTATTCTCGGCGCTATAAACCCCTTTATATTCTTTTTTGCACTTAATAAATACCAACAACGGGCAGTCTCAAGAATGTGACGATGCTTGCGCCAAAGAACACCATTTTGAGCATGAGCACCGGGACAGAAAAACGGGCGAGCGTGCCCTCGCCAAAGAAGATAGGAGCGATGAGCAAAGGAGATGTACTCACCGCCAGAATCCGCATCGAAAAACACGAATGGGAGAATTATATTGGGCACGAATCATGGTGGCAAATTGCTGGTATATAGAAAGAAATTGACCACGAGAAGACATCGTAAATCCAAGTAAATCTCGAATAGTCATCAATGAAGATAACATAATATGATTGACCGCCTTTTGAAACAAAAGGTGCAGGACCCCATACATCGAGTGAACAAGATCAAAAGGTCTCCGGACTTCGACACACTAGAGGGGTAAGGAAATTGCAACTGTTTGCCAAGTTTACAACCCGCACAATGAAGAGCGTGTCACCGAAACCGAACCTAAGACACCACTACCAACAAGAGTGGACAATCGAGAACCGTAGAGGTGTCCTAGACGACGATGCCACCGAGCAAAAGAAGTGGTAGATGATGCAACCGACGCGGATGTCAAGAACCGGGTGACGAGGAAGCCAAAGTAGGTGAAGGAAGACGCAACCAATCAAGCTCCCATAGGCGTTGTGAATCCCGACGCCTAGACCCGCCCCCACCAAAAGGCCCGCATTTAAGATCCCGAACACAACAAGAATCAGAATCAAGGATTATGCGACAACCATGATCAGTGATTTGACCCGCAGACAACAGTTGCATGGTGAGTTGGGGAACATGCGAAACAGTAGGAACATCAAAAGAAGAGGTGGAAAGAATACCTCTCCCAGCAACAGGAAGAGAAGTGCCATCGGCGGTGCGAACAAAAATAGGAAGATCGGAAGAAAACAATGAGGACAAATGTGTCGCATGGGGTGTCATATGAAAAGATGCACCAGAGTCGAGGAACCAAGGGGATGATATACCTGACGAAGGAGGAGGAGGAGGAGGAGCAGAACTAGAAGCCTGAGCTGTAGTCCCGTGAGCAGAGGCCTGGGCCGCAGTAGTGAGGCGACGAAACATGGCAAGAACCTCCTGCTCCGCTGCAGACACAGAACGAGTGCCCGGTGAAGTAGAGGAACCACCAGAGCCCTGAAAGGAGCGTCTATCACGACGCCCTTGTCGGTTGCGCTGCTTCTTGCGACAATCCTTCTCCTCATGGCCGTAGAGCTTGCAATAGCCACATTGGACACCAGAAGGGACCCCCGCCACCACCGGAGACTGGGGCAGAGGCGGAGAGACCGGTGGCGGTGTGGCAGCTAGTACAGAGGGCTGCTGCGGAGCACGACTCACACCTCCGGCTCGAAGACGGGTCTCCTCTGCTCGCAGCTCAGGCATCGCCTCTGAGAGCGATGGGCGTGGACGACGAGTCAGCAACTGCGCCCGAACAGTCTCAAACTCCGGACGCAGACGAGAGAGGAACTCGTGAAGACGAAGGGTGTCTCTCTGGCTCCGGTGGCGGTCACAGCACCGACAAGTACCACCACCGCAGAACTCAAAGACCCAAACCGCCGAGACGATGCCAGACGTCGGTCATCTTGCGGTGGAAGTCCTCAACCGTAGAATCAAGCTGACGAAGTGACTGCGCCTCCTCAACAACAGCAAGGTACATCGCTTCGTTACGGATCTCGTAAGTGCGACGGAGGTGATCCCACATAAGGTGTGAAGTGGCAAGACCTCGGAGGGATCGTGCGAGATCGACCTCCATGCTTGCAAGTAAGATGGCCTTGGCAGATTTCTCCTCACGTAGCCAAGTCTCATATAGACCAAGATCAGACTGGTAACTCTCCATCTGAGACTCAAATGCCTCAAGTATAGCGTTTTGGCATCATCATCAGCATTTGGCGGATATGTGGGTGGAGTGGGGAGAACAGAGAAGGAGGGCGGATGCGATCACCCGTCCGATAGCCCCATAGGAGCTGCCCATCCATGTGGACCTCAAGATGGAAAACAAAGTCACCCCAATTTGTGCCATTGAAGATGACAGGGCACCGAGGGACAGGGATAGCACCAGGGTGGGTACGACCGGGAGAAGTCATGGAGAAGGGAGCGCAAGGCTTCACCGTTTTTTTTTTTTTTTTTGAAGGGGAATAGGAAGAAGAAACAGAGGAGGGTGGCGGGCGGGCGACGAGCCGCAGAGGTGGGCGGGTGAGCGCAGAGGTGAGCGGGGGCGAGGCGGTGAAGGCAAGAGGGGCTCGAGCACGGCGCCGGCGGGCGCGACGCTGAGAGGCGCTGGCACAGGCGGGCGGACGGACGCTGGCCGAGCGGGCGGACGCGCTGGGCGCGCGCGAGGCAAAGCGCCGACGGTCGCTACTGGGGGCGGGGCGGACGGCCACGCTACAGGCGGACGCTGGGCGCAAGTCGCCGGGCGGGCGCCGGTGAGCCCTGGGAAACCTAGCTCGATACCATGTTAGGATTGGAAAAGCTAACTGTATTCACAGCCCAATAGGCAAATATACAATGTACAAGTGCAAAGAAACCCTCCAAGAGATAGGTAAATACATAAGCACCATATACATCTAACAAAAACTAAGGCAAACCATGATTTAATTTGGAAATGAGTGTTCATTTCCAGCTAAGCAACAGCAGCACCCGTTGTTGTTTATAGGCTTCTACACTTGCAGGAACTAGAAGAAGCAGATGACACTGGTGCTCAACCAACGCCAGATGCTAATGTTACAACGTAATGTCGTACTGGGCACATGCACCAAACTACTGCAGAGAGATAGAGACTCTTCCATCTTAAATCCAAATGAACATAATGGAGCACAGATTGAAAAGATTGATCACTAACGATGGGCACAGGATTTGGCCATCGACCTATCCTCTCTCTGTAGCAGAGGTTTCCAGATAGGGACATCTGCAGAACACCCGCTCAAGCAAAACCAGAAGCAGAACTATAGAACATTGATGGCAACTGTGCAACACTTCCATGACAAAGTGACAACCATGTCTAATCAGCTTCCAGCCATACAGAAGTAATTTAATCCAGACTTGCGAGAAGGTATTTCAGAATCTGCAATTCTGGGTACCTTGTTTAATCCTGGATAGATATGCATGACGCCGGAATTTACCCACATATCACATCTGAAACACTGAAACAAGGATGCTGTTAGCCTGTTACATGTAAGTGCGCGAGAACTCTTGCTTATTACCTTGCAAACAGTAAGATGATTCCAGGATAAGTAACTAGGCAATGGATATATCAGGGACAAGTAACTAGGCAATGGATATATCAGCATCAGTTCCCAGTCCATGCCACATGAACTGCAAGAGACATAGATGATATGTGAATGCACAGGTGAAATAAGATAAATGTGCAGGAAAGCAAAAACAGATAGACATAGATGCAAGCAACATTCATGTTGGCCCCTTGCCACCCTGCACAGGTAAGCAGCTAGCTTACCCACACACTCACGCGCCATGGCTAAAGGTAGAAAGAGATGAGCACAACACACGCACACAGCACAAGCACCAGCCCTGGCCGAGTTCTGGAACTCTGAATGTGGCTACTGAACTACCTTGATTCATTGCCTTGGCATAGTTTATATACATACATGTTCTAGTACCTCCACAGGTAACTACCTACTCCTAAGGTACATTAAGGTACAAGGCATTGCTCAACCATACTCTACATGGTTGATGCAAGCCATCATCTATGGCCTAATGCCATGCTGCTACAGCACCAAGGAGTGTGGACAGCAAGAGCTGACCAGTTCCAACTCATAATCTCATAGTCCAAGTGCGAAACTTAAGGGGTATCTTGATGTTATAAGTTTGTCAGTGATATTACCTCATTTCCTGTAAAAGATAGCACTGCAGCCCTTCATTGGCATGGACATCAATGCTTTATAGTACAACCTGCTGAAAAAAGCAAGAGATTAGTACTAGCAAAATCATGAGCGCATCACAAAAGGTACTATTCAGCCTTGATGCTCAAAAGCTTCAGAGCTTGTAAACCAATTGCTTCAAGCCTTAAATTACGAAAAAGGCTATTATGGTTAAAGCTTACCACTTAAGAAGATGGCATGCCGAAATGTCCCTTTCAAACATTGCTGCTCAGCAACAGGAGTGGCTTAACAAGACAAGAGGGACCAAGTCAAAGGCATTAATACATTTCAGTTCAGCACTGACGAACAGGGAGTAATGTGGACGAACTAAATAGGCTTACCCTCAACAACTTTACTCACAAGTGATGTAAGTACATATTCATGCCACAAAATTTATCACATAATCCCAAAGTTTAGAAACAACTATCGTGTAGTCTCCTATCCAAGTGAAGTCCAGAAATAATATACTAACAGTCCGCAACTTTCTTACTTCTTTAGTTAAAGCATGCGAGGCAAACATAAGTACATAACCCCAGGATTCACAAGAGAAGTGTTGGCACAGTATTAAATATAGTGACAATTTATCCAAATATTTTTAAAACAACATAGTAATAAGTTATTACCGGAAAACATTTGGCACTGGATCCTTTACTATGTCAATCAAACAGGTTAAGCTCCAAACTTGCTGATGGTGTCTGCACATTTCATCTATTAGCCCTGACCCCTAACCTCCGCGTCAAGGAACACTCTTACAATAAAAATTTCTTGAGGAAATAGCATAAGTCAAAATTTCTGCTGAAATTAAAGCATTTGAAATACTGAGAAAAAGATTAAAGCTGCATACATGTGAGAATCATACAGTGAAAATCTATTGGTATTAAAACTGATATGATGTTTTGATAAAGTTGTAGTATGCTGTGAAATGAGGAGAAATGGAGACTGTAATATGCCAAAGCAGAGTCCTCTCCTCTTTGAAGAGGTTTCAGTGCTAATGCCAGAGCGCATTAAAGAGCAACTTACACTTTTAAAAACACCTTTATATCACAAAATATGTAGAGGATAGAATGTAAAGCTTATATGTTATAAATATATATAGATGTCAATCATAAAACAAAGAATATTCAGGTTCTCTTAGCAAAAAAAAGGAATAATGATAAAATTACACAGATTTTCAAAGGATCAGCATTCCTTTTGCTCTGGAACTGATCGAATACTTTTATGTGCAGGCTAATACTACATTATAACTGCTTTTACTGGGAGAACTGCGCTGCCCACTTGACTCTGTGTCAATATCCCTCCTTTTTATCTGTACAGCTCACACTGCACGACATTATCAATCATCCATCATCCGGGGCCTCTGGATCTCACTAATATAGGATGTCAAAAAGAAGTTTCAGAAGGATTGATGTCCTATTGTTGCCACGACACTGCAGCAATTGTTGCTGAAGATTCTGGATAAAATTATTCAATTTCTGAATCATCTTTTCTTGAGTGAAGATTATCTGAAAGAAGTATAAGGTTATAGACAAATTTGAATACTGGTGCCAATAAAAGAAAATCTCAAGCAACATTCCTATGGTTGACATATAAATTACCAATTCTCTTGTACTACATAATAATGTTCTTTCTAACCAAACAAACTTTTTAATGTGCTGGAACAACAACATAAGAATATATATCTAAAATGAGGTTACTGATCGTGTCTCAACACTTGAAGTGTATTTACCATGAAAATAAAGTCTAGAAAACAATAATACGCATGTTATTAGAGCCCTGCTATTCAAGTAGCTCCTTTTCATCTCAATCAGTTTGAGGACAAAACTTTGTCGCTGTCTAAAACTAAAAAGAAGCCTTGCTTAAAAAGCACTCAGATACACACAGTGAGTCACCTGATCCTTGACAAGCTCTTCTCTACTTGAAACATGTTTCTGGTTGCGAGTCGTAGATTCCAACTCATTTACAAGCTGTTGCTTCCATTCAAACTGGGACGTGACTATGAGTATCACCAACAGGAAGACAAGCACTACAGGCCTTGGCACCATGATATAGCACGAGAGGAAACCTAAAAACAAATTCATAAATGAAAGCGTTAATATTCAGACATCACTATTCATCTGAATCTGAATATTACAAGGTGCTTTTAAAATGATGAATATAGATAACTAAATAGAAAGTGCACAAACAAAATCATGACCTTTCCTTTTTTTTTTTCAATGAGTTACTCCCTCCGTTCCAAATTATAAGAAATTTGGCTTCTGTAGACATGTGTGTACATCTAAGTACATAGCTAAAACTAGATGTCTATAAAAGCCAAAATGTCCTGTAATTTTCGACAGACGAAGTACATACAAGATAAGCCCCTTGAGAGCTATCCCAACCAGTAAACTGATCCATCGCAGATTTCCACAGCCATTCAGTCATTGAGATTCCCCTACCACAACAACTGAACTACTGAAGTGGAAGTGTATGGTTTACGGTCAATAACTGCTGTATCAATTGCTAAGACTCGCGGACAAATCCGACTCTCGGACACGCTGGCCGCTGGCGCACCATATCCAAAAAAAAAAAAAAAGGGGGGACAAAATCATGCTCGATTAAAGGAAGACAACTAATATCCCCAAATTTTTGAAAGATATGAAGTGAAGCGGACCAGCACGAACAATTAACAGACGCTATCGCACGGGGAACTCTACTTTCCGTTGGTAACACCACGACGCCGGCGCAGGGACCGGCGCGCGCCACGCAGCGCTACAAACGGGCGGGTCGGGAGAAGAGACGAGAAGAGAGGAAGGGAGAGGCCGGGAGAGGATAGCTCACAGGGCAGCGGCTCATCTGGCGACGAAGCCGCGGGCGAAGCCTCCCCAGATACCGGAGAAGCCTCGGGTGCTAGTACGGCGAGGCGACGAGACGGTGGCGGCACGCGGTAGCTGCCGACGGCGCCCGGCGAGAAGCGGTTGCTCGGGAGGGAGAGACGCGAGGAGAGGAAAGACAAAACTTGAAGCAACTCGCGGAAAATGGGGAGGAGCACCGGGGCCCACACCTGGTTTTGGGCGACGTGGACGTGACCCCGGGTGGTTGTTTCGATCAGACGGCAGCCGTTGTGCCTTCTCCGAACTCCTGCGGTCTCCTCCGTCTGATGGTGGGGCCGTGAGACGGTGGGAGAGGAGGAATGCGTGCTCCGTTACGGTAGACGGGAGTTCGGTGCCTTGTCATTTAGGGGAGTTTTTTTGTTTTTCCCCTCTCAATCGTAGGCTCTTTGCATTGCAGGACAGGAAGAGTATAGGAATATGAAAAACATAGAAATTGAGATAAGATACTTTTCTGATCCTATAGGAACCGAAAACAAAAAAAGTAAATGAGATTGCCTTTGTTAGAAACTCAGGTGAAACAAAGGAAATGGGAGAGAGATGTAGACATAAAGAAAAAGTTTTCGAAAAGTTGGATTGCATGTTAGATTTTTCTCCAAAATTCCTATGGATTGAGCCATTTCATCGAATTTTGTAGGATTCTAGGAAGACCAATCCTTTAAACTAAAGAAAAATTCCTATAGATTTAGAATCCTATAAAATTCCTTCATGAATCCTTTGTTCCAAAGGGTTCCTTATTGAAAGTCGATGAGGTGAACGGTCAAAAAAATCTCGGTTGGGTCATAAAAAAAATGTCTATGAACTACGATACATAATTCGAATGAGCGGTCTTGAGACTCGTATCATTGTGTTATTCTAGTTTCTGAATTTATTTACATATATAGGTACTGAAATACATTTTAGATTTTGAAAAATCAGTGTAAATACATTCAAACTCCATGTCTGCATACCTAATACGTAGGATCCACGGATTAGCTCCACCTCTCTTCTCACTCTTGTTTCTACCCTGTCTTTTCTCTCGAGCTCTCTCATAAGTGGAGGCGCGACCTGGGCAGGCGAATCTCCATCGCAGCCCTCACGAGTCATGTGCCACGCTACCGCAACCCTCGTGGTGCGCGCCACCCGATGCGCCCTCGTTCTCCTCTCTTTACTTCTCTATGTTGCGTAACGATATAAAAGATCTTTATTTAGATGGCTAGAGAGAGGATGAATAACTTCTAAAATTTTAATACACACTAAGCAAACCGTTAGAACAAAACGAGGCTTTACTAATCACTACCACTACTCCACTATCTGTCTTGTGAGCCTAGGGTGTGATATCACCTTATACACAACACGCGTTGACACGGGACTCGGGAGATCGCAGCTTACAAGGGTCGGCAGACGGGCTTTTCGCAAGATTCAAGAGGACAGCCCACAACGCTCGCTGTTGGCTTGCCCCCATGGCTCATGGGCCAAACCTCGACCGTCAATCTATCTATTATCGGGCGACAGCGCGCGCGAGTTCTGGGCTTCTGGCGAGCGGCTGCAGGGCTAAATCTATAGAGGTGAAGACCGACCTCCTGTAGGCGTAGAGGGAGAGAAAGCCATGGGCCGGGCCGGCCACGGCGAACGGGGAACCCCTGACATTGCATCGGCGCGAGCGTGGTCCATGGCTCTCGAATCGACGCGACCGATCGAGCTGAGCTTGGATCGATCGACGACAACCATGGTGACTAGTCACCGGCCGGCGAGGACCACCACATGCTGATGCAGCATATGCAGTGACGCCGATCAACGCTGCTAAGCCTGCTATAGGGCGACAGCAGCACACAGCACATACGACAAGGTGATAGAGAAGAGACAAAGCTGCGGGCGGGCGGGCGGGCTCCTGTCATGAAAGCTCAAAAGGCGCAGAGAAAGGTAGAGGACGGCAATTCGGCAAGCATTTGGCCCGGCCGGGGGCCAGGTTCGTGAAAGAATGACGTCGGAAAAGGGAGGGCGGCCGGGAGCTGGTAGTGGACAGGTTGAAAAGAAACAAAGATTACAACGAGTGCAGCGGCCGTCCGTGCCTGATCGATCTCCATGCTCCACATGCTGATAGGGACAGGGACAGCCCGTGTGTGTGTGTGTGAGAGAGAGAGAGATTCGTCGTGAAGGAGACGATACAGGCATCACGTAGCAGAGGTACCTAATCAAGGTCATATGACGGCCTGATAGAGATGGCCGGCGGACCGCCCACAAAAAAAAAAAAAAGAAATATCGAACTGCATCACACATGCTGCTATCTGCTGATGTTTTGTAGTTTGAAGTTTGAACTACTCCCGTTTTTTAATCTATCTGAGCGACTGTGTGCCTGTGAGTGTGGGGTCAGTTTTCTACTTGATTGAACCCTCGCTCCTTATTAAAGGGTACCCGTTCGACCTCTCAATTTTTAAACTCCAAGTTTCAAACCTTGTTATAGGCTTCTACGATGGCAAGAGATGGATGCCGACGTCTCTCGTTTTATATATGCGTATGCGTGCTTCAGTCCTCAAGTAAAAGAGGGATGTTTAATTGTCCTGAACAAAAATGTTTTAAGTTTGTTATGATTACTTATACACGTTTCCTAATTTTCAGTTTGTTATGATTACTTATACACGTTTCCTAATTTTCAGGCGCCTGAATGTTCAGATTTTCAATTTGTGCAGCATCAATACAAATAGATTATGGATGTTGGTCAATTTCAATTTGTGCAGCATCAGTACAAATAGATTATGGTTATTGGATGGTAATCTAGTGGTTGCTAATTGTTGCCTGAAAATAAGTTAGATTTCAGGCACCTGAATAGCTTGCATATCCCTTATTTATAGACTTCATAGAAATTTTATAGACTTCATACAAATTGGCAAGCACCTGAATAGCATATCCCTTATTTATAGACTTCATACAAATTGGCAGGCACCGAAAAGAATGTACTTCCTCCATTCTAAATTGTAAGTCGCTTTGACTTTTTTTTTCAAATTTGACCACTGCCTTATTCAAAAAATTTATACAAATATAGTCAAATTTAAGTTATTTTTTAACAACTTTATTAATAAAGCAACCCACGAAAAAGAAATGAAAATTTGCACAAATTTTTGAATAAGACGAAATGGTCAAACTTAGGGATAAAAAAAAGTCAAACGACTTACAAATTGGGATGGAGGAAGTAACTATTACTCTTGTGCTAATCCCATGATGAACAAATCAAAACAAAACAAAAAAAAAAAAAAAAAAAAAGTGGCGCTGTGTGAAAATAATAGCCCACAACTGCTACCGTGGATGTTCTCCAACAGGGAACCTGCACTTGTTTTGTTGGTCCTGGCCCTGGGTGCAGAATGTTCATAAGCTAGAGATGACTGGCTCACGTACTGCAGCTGACATGACGAGTGATCGTTTAGAGCGGTGCATAATAAGCCGATCAGAACTTGGCTTATAAATGGCATAACTCAAAGAAAAACTGATGTGGAAGAGAGAGAAAAGTGAAAAGGCAAGGTGCTTGGCGATGGATCCGTCGCCCGGCTGCTCACATCTTCCAAGACGTTGGCGGGCCCGTTTGTCCCTTCTCTCTCCACTGCTCACGGCAGTTCATGCGAAATCAAAGCGGACAGGGATGAGTGGGTGGGGCCATGCATGATAAAAACTATATTTAGTATATGAGCAAAATCTAATTGTTGTATTCTGCCGCTATTAGGCTTTGGCTATTGATGATCCTGGCAGCTTATGCCGCCTTATTAAACCTGCTCTTAGTTAAATAAATTCATAGCATGAGCCGACAACAGGATAACCTTCGTCGCGCTTCCATAAACAATGCATAGAATGTGGAAATTTTGAAGCCCGGTCGGGAGGGTTGGCAGAAAATTCCGAGTACGTGCCGACATGCGCGCTCACGTAAGAGACCGGCTGGCGCCACCCCTTCACAGGGAGGGAGCGTTGCCGGCAAAGGCTCCACGAACCATACAAGTCGAGAGAACGGCAACGGCCGCGGGAGTAGCTAGATAAGCACACGTACGTAATGCAAATATACTACTATGTGTTCCCGGCCATGCAATGCATGATGCATCAGCAAAAACCAAACCAAGAGAGCAGAGAGCAGAGAGATATCCTAATGTAATAATACAGTTTATTGCGAGGAGGCCGTACGGCCAATCTGATCGCCGGGCCTGCCTTTAATTAAACTACTAGTCCAGAGTTGGATTAATGGATTGGTTCAGCATCTTGTGCTGTCGATCGCGCTGACATGGCAATTGACATGACCCTGCAGGAGCTGTACTATATACGGATATCTGTGTGACCAATTATACGGCGCTGTCCACGGGATTACAGCGGGGACACAACTGCGCGCCTGGACGCGAAGCGTGTACGACGGGAGTATGGTGTATCTGTATGCATGATCTTTGTGAGGTAGGAATGTCCGCTGGGCACTAGCCGGTGGCACCAGGGAAAAGGGCGTGATCATAATAAACCCTGTAGAGTAATAAATTAGATATGCAAAAGAAATCAAATGTTCTGGAATGTGGCAATATACTACTTATCCAGGAATATCAGTATTCTCAATAAAAGTAAACTGCACGGCCGCCTTGCGCGCACAGGCAGAAAACGTGGAACCGGGCCGTGAGACGCCCACACGGCACGGGGACTGGCGCACCCGCCGTCCGTGCCCCGTGCCTTGGAGCACGCCGGCCGCGCGTCCGGCGACCCCGCCCGAGGGAGGCGGCAGGCACGCTGCGTTCCCCGCACGGCCGGCTCGCTCCATCCCATCAGAGCCCCGACACGAGACACCAGGGCAAACCCATCTGGCGCCCCGCGGTCGCGGAGACCGGAGGGTAATAAACTTTTCTATGCGTCCGTCTCTCTCACGCTGCGGCTGCGGCCGGACGGACCCGGCCCGTGACCATGCCTGTCACGTCGTCGCCTTCTTCGCGAAGCCTGGGCCTGGGGCCATTCGCCCGATAGCAACGGCACGGTATCGTAGCCATAAACAAACCTCGCGCCCGGCCCTACTCCCCTATTAAAAGGACGAGCATCTCGCTGCACTGCCATATCCCCATCCCCGTGTTTGTCACTAGCCTTGAGTGTTGCGCACTCGACCCGTCGAGCTTGCAGCAGTTGCACCACCGTAAGTGGACGGATCGACGTGCTGGACCAGAACATGGCGACGAGTACCACCACCGTGGAGGACCTCCCCGCCGACGTGCTGGCCTGCGCGCTGCGTCGCCTCGACGGGCCGTCCCTGGCCGCAGCCAGCTGCGCGACCCGAGCGCTCGCCGCGGACCCGGAGACGTGGCGCGCGCTCTGCCTCGCGCGGTGGCCGTCACTGGCCGCGCGCCCAGACCTCCTCCTCTCCCCTCCTCCACCTCCCCACAGCGCCTCTTCGCCGACGCCTTCCCGTTCCCGTGCGCGGCGGTCTCCCTCGGCTGACCACCACCACCTCCCCGTCCCCGTCCCCGTCCCCGTCCCCACCGAGCTCGTCTCCGCCGTGGACGTCTACCACCGCGCGGCGTCTCCGTGCTCTCCGCGTCGTGGAGACCTCGACGTCGTCGTCGTGGTTCCTCACCTCGCCCTTCTGCGTCGACGCCGTGGACGGCAGCAAGAGCCCCGCCGTGCCCGTGCCCGTGCCCGTCGTCGTAGCCCCAGCGGCGGCGGAGCTGGAGCTGAGCTGGATCGCGATCGACCCCGCCAGCGGCCGCGCCGTCAACGTGTCCAGCCGCCGCCCCGTCGCCGTCGACCGGCACTGGTACACGGGCGACACGCTGGTGCAGCTACGCGGTCGTGCTCGGCGGATGCAAGTTCGAGGCCACCGTCACCGTCTCCCCTCCTCCTCCTCCGGCCAGCAGGAGACGGCGGCGCACGTCCGGGGATCAGCCTCACCGTCGAGGACGCCGATGGCGCCGCGGTCAGCGGTGAAGGCACCCTGCGGCTGCTCGCGGCGGCCATGGCGGGGGCCGAGGAAGGGAGGGAGGAGCAGCAGCAGGAGGCGGCCAAGCGGAGGTACGAGGACTTCGTGAGGGAGCAAGAGGGGCAGGAAGGAGTCCAAGGCCAGGAAGGAGGTGCTCGTCGATCTCTGCTGCTCCGCCGTCAGCGCCGTTGCCGTTCTCAGCTTCATCGCCACCGTCGTGCTCCGGTAGAGCTACCTGCTGTGCTCTGCCGATCGCCATCGTTATTTAGGACTCCTTAGCATCAAGTAAATACGTACCTCTGGGACTGGGAGACTTCACTTTCTTTCTTTTTTTTTTTTCAATTTGGTTGCTATTTTATTAGGCACTAAATTTGGCGATACAGTATGTACAACAAATTTTCCAGTGAAACCAAAGAGAGCAAAACATGTAACTCTAAATGTCTCTTCTTTTTGAAATTTTATAAGTACATTTTTGCTTCACTCATGTGGGAACTAAATTGGTTCTTGCGAATTTTCGACGAAATCCATACGTTCTAGAGGTCCCAAACCTGTTAAAACCTGTGAAGTTATTTGAAACCTGAAAGCTCAGACTTGTCGGGGCACACGTACACAGGTCTAAAAGGTTTCCGGGGCCTTATTTTGATCAGTCGTCGTGGCAGGAAAAAAGAAAAGATCGCACAGTCAATCATTTTTTTAGCATAGCACAGTCAATCTTGCATCACCGTCGAAGTGGTATTTCGATTTCCTGATGTTGAGTCAACGTCTAAGTATTACTATTACACTTCCCGCGTTCAACATGACCTTTTCAAAATGAAACGTCCAGTTTGACAGTAGACTGTGCAGTTCTACGTTTGACCATTGTTATTTCTGGTTATTTTAAACTTGTTTGAATATATAAATGTTGCATATTTTTCTACAAATCTAATCAAAGTTGAAAAGGTTTGACCTGTATGTATCTTATAGTGACTTCTATTCTGGGACAGACGGTGTACATTTAGTACGTATTTTAAAAACCGCTCCAAATTGTAGTTAGTTTGACTTTTTTCAACCTCAATTTTGACCACTAAGTCTTTGTGCAAAATTTTGTAGTTCGCTTTGACTTTTTCAACCTCAACCTCAACTTTTTCAACCTCAAATTTTTTTTTTGCAAAATATCACTTCTTTTGTTGTGGCTTGCTTTATTAACAAATGATTTTTAAGAATGACTTAAATTTGACTATTTTTTGTGCAAAATTTTTGAATAAGATGAGTGGTCAAACTTAGGGTCAAAAAAAGTCAAACGAACTATAATTTAAAACGGAGGGAGTACAATTACAAGTATAAGTACAAGTAACTATTCATTTTTCTAATGCAATACTCACTCCTTTGCAAATGTTAATTGTATTTGACCGGAGGAGAGTCATATATAGATTTTAGCTCTTATTTTTTTTATATACAATATGTAGTGCCCTGACCTCAGAGGCATTTTTGATGAGGGAAAGGAGCTTGGAGTCAGTCGCCACTGCCGCAGCTGGCTATATGGTGAGCAACGCGGGAAGGGATAAGGCTTAGAGAAATTGATCAACCGCGTTGATTTTACATCTAATGGTTAACAAATTTAAAAATATAGGTTATATAAATATGTTGACAGATATATAGAAATTTTTTAGTAGTACGTAGTAAAGAAAGAAGAATTGGTCGCAATCCCGTTCCCCCTTTGGTTTGTTCTGTGCGACCTGTCACTTGGAGTCACTCGACAACTCGAGCTGTCAACGACCTTGCACCGGTCAAGCACAGTTTTAATTCCAATCCAAAGGCGGGGTCTTCGTCCTCGGTCCTCCCGTGTTGCTTATCTGCAAACTAGACCAACCGTGCTGCTTTTACTCTACCAACTTGATGCAAATACTTGTCTACTATTCGCAATCGCCACTTAAATCCCGCTCAATGCACGATGATGAAACAAAGGGTGTCAGCCACAAGAACTGAACTTATTTGGTGGATACAATTGATTTGCAGACCTGAAAGGGATCTGACGCTCAATTCGGCATCATTGTACTAGCAGTATCGTAGTATTTCTATTTTACAATCCTGATAGTGTTGTGGTCTGATCCCTTTCGTGAAGCTGGATGACCACGGAGGCACAGGCCAGCATGCCACCCGCCCTACGACCCTTTCAAACCGAACGTGTGACAAACTGACAGACAGTATACAGCAGGTATAGCTTCAAAGTTCAAAGCATGGTTTTTTTTTTTAACTTAAAGCATGGGAATTGGGAACAAAACCTCCTGGCCGATGCAGAAATTCTCCAAACTGATCATTGCTGTGAACCCTCCCTCACGGTCTTGCCTTGACGTTCGTTTCAGAAGCTGGACAGGAAGAGGTACGTTTTGCAGTCTCTTTTCTCTTGACAGTAACATGTTGGGCAACCTATGCAAGCATAAAAATGCTGGTTTCAAATGGAAATTTGTTCACGAATTAAGTGTGCAGACACTCTTCTCACCGTAACAACTAGAATACATACATCCCAGTTAGCATAGAACGTCGAAATGTACACATAATAAAAGGTATCAGGTATTTAATAGCTGCAGGTTGCGGAGCTGCTGTGCTACATGCGGCCAGATAGAATGCAGAGGCAGCACAGCTGACGGGTGTGCTAAGTTCCGGCATGCAATAGAAGCCAAGAGGACATCCGAGTTCCGCCATATGCAGCAAAAAACAATCCACTAAAGGTATCAGTCTTTGACAAAAGCTGATGGGCTGCATGTTTCATCATACACAAATTCAACCAAAACAGGGTGAAGTCATAAACATACAACCATACAACACCCCGAAACGTCACCTGATTTGTGTCAGCTTCAATTTTTCACATTACTAGCTCTATCTACTCAAATTCCTTCTAGTAGCAGCATTAAATTTACATCAGGCAACATGTTGCCAGTAGCCAAACAAAAAAATATCTCCCGGAGCTGTGCAGTTACTCAAAAAATTGGCTTGGGGTATACCACCAAAGAGAGGGTCAGCTTTTGTACAGGCCATTCCATGGCTATGTTATTCTTTCCTTCTTTGACATAAACTAAATCCACGGTGACGCTAACCAAACTCTATAGTTTACCATATATATCATACCTGAACCAAAGTTGACAGAATAATACAGGGCTACTTCTGATCACTCATCCCCCACTGTCCATCCTCGTTCTGCAATCACTTCACGAACACGAGTAGCTACTTCAATGGCGCCATTTAGGGAGGGTAGCTCCAGCTATTTGAAATCTACAAGGAGAGGTCAAGTGATAAGCTAAGTACATCCATCTGGGCTTCAAAGAAATATCACCTAATAAAACAGATCTGCCTTGTTCATTTTTTATCATTCTACCAGTATATACTAAAAAAAAACTTCTATATGGTGGGGCAAGCTACATGATGCAAAACAACCAAGTACCAATATGCTGTAGAACTAAATACTTCCAATTCATAACAATTTATATGCACCAACTAGATATTTCTAATGTATTTAGATGAACTTTTCACAAGAACAATTAGAGGTGGTATTTACCACAGGAACTATAAATGATGCCAAGACATGAGAAGCTATTAGGGATGTTCATGAACACAGAAAAATTGTTTGGGAGTTAGGATCAAAGTTGGCATATAAGTTATGGGCAAATGTCCAGTATTATGTATAAAGTGATTGGCACTAAAACTTAGTTTGAATGGGATAACATACTCAAAACAAAATCTGCTCATAGTATCAAAGTGGCTCCAAACAGATTATCATTAGTAGAAATATTGAAAATTCTTACATCTTCCAATCCAGTGAATGGGCTTAACAACCCCTCGCTCCCGTAGAGTCTTGTGAAAAGCTGAAAACTTCCATTTACAGTGTTCGGTCCCAACAACATAAACAGGTTTCCTGCAGTGATGGTATTGAAGCTAGTCACACTCATGAAACTTCATAAAAAAAGGTTGCAACGTGCAAGTTGTTCCAATAAGAAAACAACTTACCCTGTGCTGCATGCCTCACTTAACATACTTATCGAGTCTGCTGTTATGACAAAAGCATCAGCCCATGCAAGATGTCCCATGTGAGGGTTAGGTTCTGCATAAGTTAAAATAGTTGCTAGTTCAACAAGTTGAGCAAAAAACCAAAAAGCATAAATACTGAACAACTTAGAGCTAGTCATCAGATTCTACCTTCACCATTCCAAATATAGACCTTGGGATGTCCAGCAAATTCTTTAACTACAATATCAGCTACCTGCAAGCAGACATTTGAACTGTCAAGCCTACCCACTTGTACTATCGAAAAAAATGGCAAATACCATACCTTCCATGGTGTTCTTGGAGAGAATGAGATTCTAACACTCCCACAGCTATCTAGCACATTATACAGAGAAGTTATGAGCTGCTTGGCAAGATCTACACCATATTTACAATTCCCTGAACATTTAAAGAAAAACACATTAGAAAGATCATCATGTATCTGAGTATAAAAGGATTGAAAACAATTATTAACAAAGTAATAATTCAACACATTTGGAAATGGTATCCAAAGAATAAGATAAGATGTAAAAATTGGAACAGCTCGAGGCCAATATAGGTATGCAAGTTAGGAAAGGGGGAAGTCCAAAATAGTTGACAGTACCTCATAGCATGTACAGAAAATGGCAATGCACTTGTTTTCTACCTGCCAGATTTTCTACATGGCAAACTGCACTGTTCACTTTAACTAAGGTTCACAAGAAAGAATGAAACAAAGTATTAAGACAATTTTCTTTCGAGAAATGAAAGACCTATTCTTGCCTGTCTCTTTTGCCCTTTTCACATCACCACTCAGTTTGAGGCCAGGGGCTAATTTGTTGGGCCCTTGGGTCTAGGGTGGGCAATGGGCTTTTGTTAAATTGGACATAGAGCAGATATTTGGGATCTACAATTGTTTTTTTTTCTATTGGTGTCCGGGATAACATTAATAGATGGAATATCTAAATCAATCAATCAACAATGCCATATTAATCAGCATAAAAGGATTATATTTCCATTTGCATACTTAAACTTTACTTTTTGCAAGTCTAATAATCAATCGGTACAATACAACACTAGCAGATAAGAAACTACTCCATCCATTCCAAATTATGAGATGTATTGGCTTTTCTAGATTCATAGCTTTTGGTATGCACTTAGATGAACACTATGCCTAGATGCATAGTAAAAGTAATGTATCTAGAAAAGCCAAAAAATGTCTTCTAATTTGGAATGGACTACTATTCTTCTGCAGTTCATTAGAAATCAATCCTTATTAGGATCATAATACTACAAGCAAGCCTATCCAATATGATATCAAAATAAAGGAAAGCCATGCAGTAAAGGAAACAATACATTCACTCTTTAATCTTTATATGCAACTGTGCGCTAGGCAAGCCAAACTAAGAGCATCCCTGTTTGAGATAATGTCTATATTTCGCCTGCAGAAAACTCAAATCAGAACTATGCGAAAAGATGCACAGGAGACAGAGTATTACTGGTGGGGCCTCCGATGTTGACAATTAGCAATGGCTTAGGCAAAGGGGCAAGTTCATCATGCCAGGCTATAGCAGCAAGCCGTAGTGCAGCAGAATCAGCCTGGTGTAGTGCACCAACAGTAAGTACCTGGTTATTCAAAATTCAGAATCAGCATGCCACCACTGTGCAAGTTACTTGAAAACTATTGAGCATGAAAAAGCAGCATACCACATTGCTCCTGGGTGGTTCCTGTGGAGTAATCCATCTGCGGAACAGGCGTGAATTTCTTGTTGTCCACTAGCTGTTAAAGCATAGTAATCATGGCGAGGAGTCACCACCAAATCAAACCTATCAAGGCGAGACCGTGGGTGCTGGATCTGAAATGAAAACAGCACACATTACAAGAATCAGATTAAAATTTGCAAGTTTATTGTATGAATCTACTGTATAGCATATAGGAGTAGCAGTGAAATTCAGTGGATTAGGTATGAATACTACCTGGATGACAAACACATTATCTGAAGCTACTTTCCTTATGAAGCTTGAATATGATATGGTGTCCCAGCCACAAGCAACAACTAACGCCGGACCTTCCCCGAACAAGAATTAATTGTCATAATGTTATGTTCGTGATCTTAGAATAATATTCAAAAGCTAGGACTGCCTGATTTTGAGGAAGCTACAAAACCTGACAACTAACCCACAAGCAATATGTCAAGGCAAGAACTTATATTTTCTACGGGGGCACACCCTGGCAGGGCCACACACAACAATCATAAAGTTATAGAAAATATGAGGGTATTTCTACACAGAATTATACAATGGTTTTTTTTATCAAACACATGAGAGAGATGCATATCATTTCATTAAGAAGAAAGGTTTGAAATACAGGGAAGAAACCCCCAATAATTCTCACACATCCACACCTCTAGAAAAGCAAAATAAAAAAAAAAAAAAATGGAAACAAAACGCCCAGAACAACCACACTAACGCTCTGAACCCCTCCCAAAAGACCTCGCAAGAAGCTCCTGGAGGCCCTATGCTCCAGCCAAGCATCACAGAATGCACTCATTAAGTGACAGCTCGTAACACCCATTGTGATACACTGGTCCATAACAGCAAAAATGAGCAGCCAAATGAATGTTATTTGAATGGGATCGAATTTCATAAAGCACTCCTTCTATCACTACAACTAAAAACAGTGGGGCAACCTGGAAACCTAAAGGAAGAAGCTAACAGGCTTAAAGCTGCTAGGAACTCTGGGTGAGAAGAAGCTTTTCCTGCACGACTGCATCCCTATTGAGTCAGACAAGAAGACCCATCTCTTTACTAGTAGAGTCTATGTGATAGTAGGAGCAGCTCTATCTTAAGCCCATACTAGAACATTCCTTTGGATGAAAATGTTTACTGGGTTCAACTTTTTGATTGAAAAAATAGAAACAAATTGTCAGGTGACTCATTTCATAATTTTTATTTTGTGCAGTTTCAAGATGTTCATAAGTAGACATTGTAATAGGCTTTTGAACTCAGTTATGTATATCGCAAAGACGCAAAACAACTGTGCCTCATATGCCCTGTTCCAATGTTTCCTCGTTTAAGCATACTTCACAGAATCATGTATTCACAAAAGGTGTGTGCCTTGCATAAATGTCAAGGTCCAGTGATCACAATATGTGAGCAGCTCCTAAGATGAAAAACACAATGATAGACCAACAGGCCATTATAATGCAATAATAAGGTTAAAATTTCTAATTTTTAATTGGCCAATGAGCAAGATTCATGAACTAGTCGATTATTTCGGTGACCCTTAGCCTGAGTAATGGTTAAAACTTAAACGATAGTAGACTGAGTGCATAGGTTTATAGAAGGAAGCAACTGAGAAAAGCTACAGCAGTAATAGTGACTTACTTCTCATATGTATCACGAGCCACAGTAACAATCTTCTTGACGTCTGCTTCCAGAACTGCAGACAACCCAACTGGTCCAGCATTCAGGACACGGTACGGCTTCCTCCCCTGAATCACTATCGCGAACCTCGTGTTGCTGAAGAACTGCCTGAGCACTTGGTCTATAAACTTGTGCATGGAAATGGGGAGGAAGTGCAGCCACTCATTGATCCCTCCTCTCGGCCTCGTGACACGCTGCAAGGCAAGCCCCCAAAAAAGCAAAATTAACCCAGAAAATCACTAAATTTTGCGACGGTCGGGCGCAACTACACCAGCAATCGAAACGGGGGTTTCCATTCGTGTCATCTCGTTGCAGTAAGATGCACAGATAATGCGTAAAACGGGAAATGGTAGGTACTACTACTACTAGGGGCAAGCAAAAGGAGAGGGGAACTGACGTAGAGGGTGACGTTGTCGGCGAGGCCGAGGGCGCGGGCGAGGCCGAGACACTGGTTCTCTGCGCCGGGGGAGCCGTTGCCGATGAGGACGGCGCGGCGAACGACGGTGGCGCCGCCAGTGCCGCTGCCAGAGAAGATCTCGGGCGTCTCCATGCCGTCGACGCCCGGCGGCTCGGGTAGCCGGATCGGCCGCATCGGCCCAGGGTTTTGCGGGCGGTTGAATTCGCGGCGGGAGGAGACGGGAGGAGGAATTCGCTGGAAGCCGCCGGAGGGTTGGATGCGATGCGGGAGTTGGAGGTTTCGGTGTCTGGTGATGGAAGTTCTCAAGTGGAATCGTCGAAAGGGGGTGTGGCGTGGCGCTCTCGTTTTCCAAGGCACAAACCAAGCGAATTCACACGATGTATCTCTGAAATGCGAAACTTCCATCAAGCCGACTCTGTTTGAATACTCCTCTCTCGTTTCTTAAATAAAATAAATATAAATAAACCAAGTTTTAAATAAATATTTATAAATTTAGAAAATACTACTATACACAAATTTATATTTAAATAAGTTTATACCCCATGCTTAATCTAAAGACATTTAGTATACATCATAAATGGTAATATATTTTTTTAATATAATTTAGTCGGTTTAAAATGTACGGTGTGCGTTTGAATTGAATTCAATACAAAATCACCTTTGGCATTGAAATTGGACATCACACAAATTATGTTGTTTGGATGTACATTGAATTGGATTTTCAAATTTGGGAGTGGTGTAATGCGAGGAAGGAATGGCGCAGTTGGAAGCCCTAAGTTTGATTTTGGCAGTTCAGTGATAATTGGTGGACTAATGTTCTCAATGAAGAATGAATACATGAAGTCGAGCAAAGCAGAGTAGATGTTGAGATGATGATCATAGTCAAATGAAGTGATCAACCTTAGGGAAGAATGAAACGAGATGGAAAGGAAGCCCAGGGGCAAAAGTATATCATAGGCCTCTGTTATTTCTTATCGAAATGCAATAGAGTCAAGTGTATGGTCAATGATAGATACAGATAATTATACAATCAAGAGGGAACTCTAATGTAGTTGTGATCATCAGTGCCGCTAGATGTTGTCCAATTATGTATGCCTATATGACCTATGGTGAGAAGCAAGTGAAAACGCTTGTAAAACTATTTTGAAAAGCTAACTCAACCATAAACTCTAATCCATAAGTTGGAGCACATTTGGAGTCAAGTAAATTTGAAAAGCATTTGAGAGAAGTTGGAGTCAAGTAAATTTGAAAAGCATTTGAGAGAAGTGCAGAGTTCCTATGCCCAAAATTTATCATGTGCCCCTTTACGTAAGTCACCTAAAAATAGGCTCTAACCCTATGTTGTTCAAAGTTTAGTTGTTATGATGGATGTTGGTATTTGATAAGCCCACAAAATATTTATAATTTGTATAATCCGCAGCGCACGGATACCGGTGGAGCACTTCACCCGGGAGAGGGTTTAATATCGAATCCACGGGGAAACGGGTGAGGGAGACTACGATCTAATCTTAACCCTGAGTAGCACAAGACTTAAGAAGGTTGAGGGTATAGAGGGATTACTAAGATATCTAAATCTTATTTTGGTAAGTGATGTTGATAGTATTCTTATGGGGAAGCACCCAAGAGAAGTAAGGTCGAAACTTACTCTCCCCAAGCACTCACATGCCCTACTAGTCCTATCCAACCGGGAGGTGGAATACAAAGGAATCAATGGTACCGTGAAGATCTCTTGTTTGATTTTGGCTAATTAGTGACACCTAAGGACTAATCTCTCAATGCTAAGTGTTTGACATGATTGGAGATTGGTCGTGCCGGAGTTGGTGCAAGGTGATCATAGAGGATGGATCGAGGTGATCCAAAAGGTGATCAAGCATGCAACTCGGTGGAGTTTGGAGGTCAAAGGTCCCAAGGCAAAGGTATAACCATAGGGCTTTTTGATTTCACACCCAAGACACCATAGAGGGTGTGGGTGATTATAGGATCGATAAGCCGTACTATAAAGAGGGAAAACTTTTCGTACATATCGATCCTCATGTGCCTTTAGGTTCAAAATTCATATGCATGCATTCTAACCTAAAGTGCTAACTCCGTCCTTGTCGAAATTGGTTTCAAAATGCTAACACCGTGTCGAGATGTTCTTCTGCGTGTTGGCAACAAGAAACAAGTGACGGAAGCCGGTTTGGGAGCAAAGGCGAAGGAACGGCGAAGAAACGACGGTTTTCGCAGCTCGGGCGTGACCGGGCCGCGACCGTCGGACGCCGGTCAAATGTGACCGGGCGCCCGGTGAGTGCGTCGGCGGGAGCATGTTTCCGGCTCGGGCGCCGACGGTGACCGGACGCATCGGCCGGAAGCATCCGTGCTGGACGGACGCGATCGATCGGATGCGCCGCGGCCGGACGACGCAGGCGGAGGGTCGGGGTCGGTTCGGCTTGTCGGTTGTGATCGGACCCACCGGCCCGGACTCACCGGTGAGTCCGTCGGTGCGGCCCGGCCAGGCCGCGAAAGTGTGTTTTTTCCACCCTTTCCACCACATTTCGTGGTGTGGCCTATATATACCCCCATGGCTGCCTCTTGCTCTCTCTCTTGGACATTTGAATCACTCCTAACACCTTTGAGCAAGCAAGCAAGCCTCCCTCCTCTCTCATTCTTGTTTTGAGCTTCATTATTGAGAGAAGAGTTGATCCTAGTGCATTGCATCAAGTTCTTGCATCTAGAGGCACTTGGGGATCGTTGTGAGACGGTGGACTTCCCGTTTCTCTTGGAGGCAAAGCTCCTAGCAAAGCTTGGTGAAGTGGTGGAGGCGTTGGCAAGAAGAGGTGATTGTTTCTTGGCCACCTCCGTTGGTTTGTGAGAGGATTACGCACTCCTCGTCGGGAAGACAAAGTGCAAGGAATACATTGCTCGTGCTTTGGGTACCACACTTGTTGAGTGGTGTGTTGAGGCTAGCAAGGGCACCGCCTAGCTCAAACACCATCCTTGTGTTGGTCGGCACAACCGGAGATTAGCTTGTCGGTGTACAAGTGAACTCCGGGTGAACAAATCGACTTGTTCATTGTCTTCGTGTGTGGATCATCACCATCGAGTGATTGATTGTTCATCTACATCCCGGTGATTGGTTCATAGCCTCTACAAGTCGGTATAACAAGTTTCTCACTCTTGCATTACCTTCCTAGTTTACCTTGTGTAGAGAGCTAGCACTTGCTTGTGTAGGTTGTTCTTGCTAGCATAAGGACCTTATTAGGATTGCTCATTAGCTAGAGTAGTGACATAGACTTTGTGTGGATTAGAGATCATAGAAATATTTAGTCTTGTCACTAGAAGGCTTGCTTGACCACTAGAGCTAGTGCAAACCGCTTTACGCCGTGTTTTATACTAATCGGTTTGTTTAGTTGAGCTTGTAGAAAATTTTTATAGGCTATTCACCCCCCCTCTAGCCATCTAGGACCTTACAAGTGGTATCAAAGCCGTGGTCACCATATTTGAAGGCTTAACAACCTTGGTGTGAAGCTATGGCTAATGTTGTGTTCAACCATGTTGGGGGAAAGCCTCCTTTCTTTGATGGAGTCAAGAATTTTGATTATTGGAAGAGATGCATGAGAATGTACTTGGGATCAATCAATGACCAAGTATGGGAGGTAACCGGTGGATTATGTCATCCTTGATCCAACCAATCTTACTCCCACCGACAAGTCAAACAAGCAATGCAACACCATGGCATTGAACACATTGTACAATGGCATGGATGTCAAAGTGTTTGAGGGCATCAAAGATCTTGAGAAGGCAAGTGAAGTGTGGGAAAAGCTATGTGAGACCTATGAGGGCACTAAGGTGGTGAAGAGTGCCAAGTTGTATGTTCTCAAGAGTGAATTTGAGAACTTCAAGATGAAGAAAGATGAGACCATTCCGAAGACATTCTATAGGCTCCAAGTGATTGTCAATGATCTCAAATCATTGGGAGTGAAGACTGTGGGGATCACTCCTGCCCCCTTAGCCTTCGCTTTTGGAGGAGGCGGGAAGGGGGCGAGGGCTTCCCACGTGATGAGTCGAATACAAGCGAGGAGCGGAGAGGCTCGGGCCCCGCCCGACCTTCTTTGGGGTCACCGAGGGTTTCGGGGCGATCGGAGGACGCTCGGGCCTCCGTTGGGGGAGGTATAAGATGACGCGTGGGGCGAGACGCGGATGCAATAAAAGCGAGTAAATGGCCCTTAAACTGGCCAACAACCGGTCCCTTTCCTTGTGCCCGTACCCGGGTATTTATAGGAATACAAGGGGTTAGAGGGGCTGATTTACAATTTGGTACATGGTAGGTAGGAGAACACACACTTACAACCGGGCCCTCACAGGGGCAAGCTTGTAACTAGCCGTACAAGGTTAGTACAGAAATACACATGTGACCTCTTCCCGCCCCAAAGGCTTAGGGGTTTTCCTCATGCCGGCCGCCGGTCCCGCACTCTGCGGGGGGGGGGGGCGGAGGGGGGCCCTCCGCCGGCCTTTCCCGCTGTTATGGGCACGTGCCGCTTGGGAGTCCCCGCCGGCGGCGTTCCCCCCGCCGCTAAGAGTGGGCCGCCTTGCTCCCGCCTTAATCTCGATCGCCGACCCCCAGGCCCCCTAGACGGAGAGAGGGGCCTTCGCCCTTCGGCGTGTTCGCGGAGGGTCCTCCGCTTGCGCATCCCGCAAGACTCCATAACCGGTTATCGAGGGTTAGGTCTTGGCCCCCCGTAGTGAGGCTGCGGGGCTGGGGTCGCGCGAGGGTCGCCTCCCTAACAAAGAACCCCTCGAAGGTCCGGGTTCCCTCCGAGGGGGGGGCCGAGCAAATAAAAACGTCTTTCCGGAGGGTCCCGTGCGGGTGGTGTGTTTGCCACCCCATGGGCCCCTTGCAGCCGGCGTCCCCGGCCGCCGTGGGCCTCGCGGGAGGTGGGCCTCGGCCCTCTTGCTTGTCCCGCGTGTTAGGGTTTGGCTGCCTTGGTCGGACGCCGTTGGTTAGTTTGGGAGTGGCGCGGATCGGGGTGGACCGTGTTTGTTTAGGGGTACGGATGTCGTTCGTTTGCCCGCGTGTGGGCGAATCGGAGGGCCTCCCGTTGTTTTGGGATCCGGGCCATGATTTTTCGGGGGTTCGCGGCCCGTCCCGCTTTCGCCCCTCTCCCGTCCCGGCCTATAAATACGCGCACGGTTGGTGGGATTAGGGTTTGTGCTCTCCTTTTGCTTCCACGCCTCACTTTCGCCTCCTTTCACGCTCTCGCTTTCTTATTCGCCACGCTGCCCTAGGTTCGCTTGCTCTTTTTACGAGGCTCCCTTTTGTCGAGGGTCCATCGATGGCTCGTACCAAGGAGACCATGAGGCCCAAGACCGTCGTCGAGGTGCCGGGAGTTCCCTCGGAGTAAGAGCACCGACAGATCCCCCGAAGGCGTTCCGAAGGAGCACGAGTTCTTCCACAAGAAGTGTTTTCGCTTCGGAGGGCGAGATCGGTGCCGCGCCCGGCCCCGCGAGGTCATCGCCTTCGAGGAGTTCTTCCACGCAGGCTCTCGCTTCCCGTGTGCGAAGCTCGTCGGCCGGGTGTTGGCGGAGGTTTAACCTCCGCTTCCATCGCCATGGCGTCGTGCTTCCCGCGTCGATGGCGTATGTCCGGCGTGCCGCTCCGTCGGCCGGAGCCAATGGTGGGCGGCTTCACCGAGCCCACACCGTGCACTACCGGCCGCGCAAGACCGTCGAGGCGACGCGGGGAGGTCTTCCGCGCCCGAGACGGGCGTATGTAGCCATCCCCCGCAGCCGGGTGGAGGCCCCGCCGCGCGCGGCGGAACAAGTGGGCGCGGATCGGGCTCGACCGGCCTGGTTCTATTACCGCCTGAGGGTGCGGAGGGGCTCTACGGCGATCCGAGTCCCTCGCCATCGCTGGCGGTGAAGCCCGCGAAGACCGGCGGAGGCGACAAGGGGAGCCGACGCCCTTCGCCATGTCCCGCCACGCTCAAGCGCTGGACTTGGTTCGGAGTTCGTGGCGGCGCAGTACAGTGTGGGGGGGGTGCCCTCCGCTGAGGTTGCGTCACTCGGGGAGTATGCCCCCAAGGGGTCAAGGTGTTGAGGTTTGACCTCGAGAAGATCCGCCCGAGTTGCTTGAGGCGCGGCGGGGCTTATAAGGTGGAGTTCGGACCGGCCGGTGATGGCGAGGCCACCGCCGCCGCTCACTTCCTTATCGGAAAGTTGGAGTTCGGGAGGTCCGGGCGGATCCGCGCCGCCAAGGCTCGACCGGTGAACCGGATTCGAGCCGCCGAGTCGGTTACGAGGACCGGGGCCGACCGAGGGCCGACGCCGATGCCATGGACGCGGGGGAAGAAGAAGCGAGGGGTCCGCAAGGCTAGCATGCATGCCGGCCGCGCGGTCGAGCCTCCCGCTGGGCGGGGCGCCATCCTTCGCCTCCCACCCGTCACCGGAGGGGGCGGGTCTTCTCGAGGGGGTGGGAGGGTGTCGAGTGGCTGATCTCGGCCGCTTCCTCATCTCCAATGATGAGGGACGAGGCGGAAGACGCCGAGGTGGTGCGGAGGAGGCGGGACGCGAGGAGGCCCTCGGCGACGGCTCCGACCGTGAGGAGTTTGAGGAGAGGAGCCGTGATGGCGGACCCTCCGAGAAAGAGGAGGGAGATGACAAGGATGGCGGCGATGGTGGTGATGCGGAGTGGGGGTGGTCCTGCCGAGGCCCGCCGATGAGCATGCGGGTGCCCCCGCCCTTATCGGCGGTGCCACGTGTGGCTCGGAGGGCACCATCCCCGGATGACCCGCGGGAGGCCCTTCTTCGGTAGTGGCAAGGCGCGCTCCGGGAGCGGAGGGCGTCGACGCGTTGCCCATGTAGCGAGACCATTGGCATCGATGATGTCGATGTGGAGCCGCATACGGTGTGGACCTCCGCGACACCCCTTTGCCAGCCCGGTTGAGCGAAGGTTCATCGGTCGGGTTTTCGGCCGGGGCGCGTCCGCCGGAGCGGAGATGCGCATCGCGAACCGCCCCTCCCCGCGATATCCATGAGGGACATCAAGGTGAAGACGGCGGAGCTGGCGGGTGCCGACGGCGGCGCAGCCATCCGCGGGGCCGGACTCTCGACCACGCGGATGCCATGAGGGAAGGCCTCCGGCGACCTCGGAGTCGGCGGGAGGCCCGGAGGCTTGAGGAGGCCGCCAATGAGGTGAAGCGCCTTCGGAGGGAGGTTACCGACCTCAAGGCCGGAAGGTCCTCCGAGGAGAGAACAGCGCCTATCGGCGGAGGCACGGGATGCGGGAGGTGGCGGCCTTCGACCACGGCTCAATGCGCTAGAGCTATCGTGGTATGCGAGGCGCGAGGCCTTCAAGGCGGCTCTCGACGCGTTGCGTCGGGCGTTGGGGCCGCCCTTCGTCGGCGGCCGCCGAACCCGGACCCGCGCTCGTCGGGCCCCGGATGCGCCGGCGAGGTCGGGGAGATGCCTAAGGTGGTCTCTGTGCCTACGGACCGGGCTAGTCACCGCCACCGTCGCTTCGAGGGGCCCCGCCATCTGAGTGCACATCGGGAGCCGTTGTCGAGGCCCCTGGGCTCACTCACTTCCCCGCCCCGGACGAAGAGAGGGCTTCGCGGCGGAGCCGGGACGTGAGCGCTCCAACCGCCTTCATCAAGCGCTTGGTATGAGGGCGGGAGGCGGCCCTCGACTTTGCGGCGTCGGCGAAAGGTTGGTTGCATGCTTGTCCGGTTGTTTCTTATCGTTCGCTTGTTGCTTTGATGCCTTATGTGTTGGCTTGATGTTGTTCTAGGTCGCCGCTGCCGCCGGCCGCTTCCGGGTGGAGGGGGCTCCCGTGTTGCTCGGAGGAAGTGCAAGTTGCCTGGACGAGTTGAGGTGCGGGGGTCGCCCGGGCGACTCTAGAGCCTCCGCCGTGGGCGGCCGCGACCGCCGTCTCGGCCTCCGCGGCGTCCGCCTCCGGAGCCATGGCTTCCCCCTCCCCGCGCAGCTCGGACGACCTCCGCCTCGCGTGCCCACGGATGCTATGCGGCCCCCACCGGTGCCTTCGACCACTCCCTCCGACGACCCGGCCGCGGTCGCGCCGGCCAGAGGTAGCTTAGGACTCCTTAGGGTGTGCGTGGTTTATTTGTCTTGGAGCGAGATAATCGTCGTGTCTTTGTCAAACTCTTGGCCTTCGGGCCTTTTAAGTTAGATGATGAATGGATGGCCTTAGTGGCTTCGCTATTTCCTGTTCTTCTTGCCTGCTCCGTAGTTTGTTTTGCCGGAGCGGGGCTAATAGCGCTTAATGGTTATGTTGGTCGCGCAGTACCTGGGGGCCTGCGGAGGGTACTTAACGTGGTCCCGCCGATGATGAATCGTCGGGATGTGTTTATCTCGGGGGAGACTTGGGTTCATGTCATGCGGCGGTTTCGGGTTGCCCTTCGAGCGATTTTGGTGGGGAGGGTTCAAAATATGACATAGCCAACCAAAGCCGGAGGCCTTCAAGGTCTCATGATTTGATGAGCCGCCAAGTGGAGCGAGTTCTCTTCGGGGGCTAGCCCCGCGCAGCTATGGTGGAAGATGACATCGAGGATGATGAGGCCGTAGCCATCGCGACTTGGTCATGCCGCTGGGTCGATCGCGGAGGCCGAAGTTGTTGTTGTTCAAACGAGGAGGATGTGGGCTTCAATGGAGCGACATGCGCGGGTGTACCCGCATCGAGTGTTGGAGGGTGATCTCCCACTTGCTCTATCGTAGCCTTTGGTGCCGAGGCGTGTGGTTTTGTTGATGAGCCGTTGGTAGAAGTGGTGGATGTAGAGGAGTTTGTCGAGCATGTTGCGAAGGTGGTAGTTAGGGCTATTCTTCATGGGGTTGTGACTTCTGTGGCTGAGGACATGTGCGCGGAGTTTCAAGAACTTTGCCGCCCGCGGAGGGCTATGTAACTTTGCCGCTGTGAAATAATGGATGTGTGTTGTGTTTTCAAAGGGTCGTTTAAGTTTGCTACGTGTACTGAATGACTTTTAATTTGAAGTAATGGATGAGTGTTTTATTGTGGGACTCGCGGCCATGTTAGACAGCGGCGTCCCCTACTTTCTTTTGGTGCGAGGCTCGTGCATGTCGAAGGTGGCCATGTTAGACAAATGGCGGCCCCTACTTTCTTTTGGTGCGAGGCTCGCGCGATGTCGAAGGTAAATCAGCGTAGACAAATGGCGGCCCCTACTTTCTTTTGGTGCGAGACTCGCGCATGTCGAAGGTAGCCGCGTTAGACAGCGGCGTCCCCTACTTTCTTTTGGTGCGAGACTCGCGCATGTCGAAGGTAGCCGCGTTAGACAGCGGCGTCCCCTACTTTCTTTTGGTGCGAGACTCGCGCATGTCGAAGGTAGCCGCATTAGACAAAATAAGCGTCCCCTACTTTCTTTTGGTGCGAGACTCGGCGCATAAAATGAAGGTAGTCACGTTAGGCAAATACGTCCCCTACTTCTTTGGTGCGAGGCTCGCTGCGATGTCGCGTTGTAGTTAGACGGCGGCGTCCCCTACTTTTTTGCGCGAGACTTCGCGCGATGTCGAGGCCAGTCACGTTAGACAGCGGCGTCCCCCTACTCTTTTAGTCTGCGAGACTCGCGCGTTTGAAGGTAGTGGCGTGAAACGTCCTAACCCCTATTTTCGTTAGTGCGAGACTCGTTCAGGTTGAGGTAGTGATACGTGGGCGTCCCCTATTTTCCTTAGTGCGCGACTCGTGCATTTTCGAAGGTAGCCGCGTGATGTGTGGGCGTCCCCCTACTTTCCTTAGTGTGAGACTCGCGCGTTTTGCGAAGGTTTGCTTGACCCATAGTATTCGTTTCTTTTTATTGCTTGATTTTGTTACAGAGTTATTTTGGGTCGCGGAGGGTTCTTTTCGGGCCCTGAGGTTCCCGAGGCTGAGGCTTGGAGTTGATGCGAGGGTGCGCCCTTGGATTTTTGCGAATCCGCGACTCATCGTCCAGAGACTTGGGTCAGCGAGGTCTCTGGCGCGAATTGGAACTCTTGCGGAGGTGGCTCGGTGGGCGGGAGGCTGTCTTTGTTGTGTGCAGTCCTGTCCTCGGATGTGGTGGTCGTGCGGGTTGTCGCAGATTGCGCCACCTTCTCTTGTTCGTGTTCGTGGGCAGCGCCTTTCCCCTTCGGAACTTTGATTCCTTTGGTGGAGTTGCCTGAGGAGAATGTTACATTCTCCATTGTGAGTATCGCCTTCGCGAGGATCTCCGCTCCCGGGTTGGCCACGTTTTCTTGCGAGGGTTCTTTGAGCTTTTGCGAGGTGCTCTGGGCGGCCGGCGTATGTGGTTGCGGAGGACCGAGATGCTCTAGTTTGTCCGCATTTGGTCTTTTTGGTTTGCGGAGGTTTGGGGGTTTCGCGGCCTCGGGGCGCTTTGTAGGCCGCTGTTGCTCTTCATTGCGCTTCGCGGCCTTCCTCGGGGTTTGTGCTGGTTTACATTTTCCATTGTGGTGCCTTCGCCGACTAGGAGATTGTGGTCTTCGGAGGTATCTCAAGGCGTCACTCGTAGGACCGGGGTTGGCTCGAGGGGGTGGCATGGCGGTGTGTGTGGTCGATGGCTGCTCTCTTCCTAACACGGAACTCGGGGAGGGGGTTGGTTTTATAGTGCTCGTGGGGGTTGCTTCGTGGGCGCGGATTTAATGTTAGGTGTGGGTCATAATTGTTTGGTGTGGTTATGGCTTGTCCGTGAAGGTCTTGCCCCCCGGGTAGGTGGTATCTTGGGGTGGTTTTGGGAGTTAAGGCCGTACGGCGGAGGTCTTGCCCTTTGGTAGGTGGTGTATTGGTGTGGTGGTATTCAAAGGCTGCACGGCGGAGGTGTTGTCCTTGGTGGGTGGTGTATTGGTGTGGTGGTATTCAAGGCTGCACGGCGGAGGTCTTGTCCTTGGTAGGTGGTGGCGCTCGTAATGATGGGCGCTCGGCGAAGGTACGATTATCTTTCTTTGTTGTACCTCCGTGTTGCTCGTTATTCGGAGGGGCGTTGGGTGCTTTCGCCGTGAGCCTGGCGGAGGTGCTAGGGTGCTGTCTTTTTGTGTGCCTCCGCGCGACTCATGCTCGGAGGGGCGCGGGAGGCTTCGTTGCGAGCCTGGCGCGAGGTGCGGGGTGCCCGTCTGTTGTGCGCCTCCGCGCGACTCATACTCGGAGGGCGGGGCGGCTTCATTGCGAGCCCCCAGGCGGAGGTGCGGGGTGCTTTGTCTTTTGTGCGCCTCCGCGACTCATACTCGGAGGGGCGCGGGGCGGCTTCATTGCGAGCCCACGGCGAAGGTGCCGGGGTGCCGTCTTTGTGCGCCTCCGCCACTCATACTTGGAGGGCGCGGGCGGCTTCATTGCGAGCCCCCGAGAAGGTGCCGGGTGCCCGACTTGGCATGAATTAAGATGAGTTTTTATTGGTTTGACCGACCACGGGGTGCGACCTTCTTGCTTGTCCTCCCGAGCGTGGGCAATCCCAGTTACCTCCAGCGATGATGAGGGTCGGGTGACACCGGCCCGGCCCCTTTCGGTGCCATACTTGAGTTGCACCTTTCTCCGATATGGGGGAACTATCCCGCATGTATTAGATATTGGTGTTGCCTCGTTAAAAAACCTTGTGCCCCTTCGCAAGGAAAAAGGGTGCAGCCCGGATTGTTCACAATCTTAACTTCAGAAAGAGAAAGTTGAAATGGTAAAAACGGGTAGTGCCCTACAACTCGCGAAAGTGCCCGGTACATTGCACCGCTAGGGGTAGTACTTGCGAGAGGTCGCCGACGTTCCATGTGTGGGGAGGTCGGTGTCCTTCGAGGTCTTGCGGTGGAAGGAGCCGGTCTTGTATTGTTGGTGACTAGGTATGGGCCTACCCATTTGGCAAGCGAACTTGCCCGGCCATCTTCGCGTTACGCTTCTGATTAGTACAAAGTCTCAGACGGAGATCGTGCGGAGGCGAGCTTCTTGTTTCTCCATCTTGTGGTTTCTTCTTGGTATCTTGCGCGGAGGTTGAGGATGGCCATGTTTCTTATTTCTTCGAGGAGGTCCTTCGAGTGCCTCTTCTTACGGGGGCTTATTTGGTGACCCTTGGCGATGCATGCTTTAGTTCTTACGGGAGGGGCGGCTTCTTCTCGAGCGGTAGCTTGAAGGGCGTGAATTTGGTCGCACGACTCTCGGAGGTGTTGTGTGACCACACCAACGAGTGAGCTCCTCCGCCCATTTTCCTCTTGGCCAGCGTGGACCTTCGCCGACCGATACCCTCAGAAGATTATGCCGTTGGCTCTTTCCACGAGCCCGTTAGGCCCGGGGTGCCTTATGGAGGCGAGGTGTATTTTGGTGCCTATTTGATGGCGAGAATCGCTGAAGCCTTCGCAATCGAAACCCGGTGCCATTATCGATCGTTATGCTCCTCGCGGGGTTCGAAGCGATAGACGATCCGGCTGCCCGGAAGAACTTTTGTACCGAGTGAGAGGTTATGCTTGCGAGAGGGCGGGCTTCTATCCATTTGGTGAAGTACTCGGCCGCCACCACCGCATAGCGGAGGTTCCCGAGGCCGGCGGCATTGGTCCGATGAGGTCTATCGCACATCGTTGAAGGGGCGAGGCGGGACGGATGATGGTTGTCGGGGCCCCGGCCTATTGGAGTGGTGTCTTTGTGAGGCGGCATCCTTCGCGGTGCGACCGTGTGCAGTAGCGTCGTTGAGTGCGGTGGGCGAGGAAGCCTTGCCCGAACACCTTTCCCACTAGCGCTGGGGGCCGTTGTGCGAACCGCGGATGCCTTCGTGTACCTCCGCTAGGATGGCGCGGCCTTCGCCGTAGATATGCACTTGAGCCATGGGGCGGTTACGGAGGCTTTGTATAGCTTGTTGTCAACTAGACGGTAGCCTCGGACATACGCTCAACCCTCTTTTGTTCTTCCTTGTCCGTGGCTCGAAGTGGCCTCGATGAATGCAATGATTGGGGCTCTCAATCTTCGGCGTGGATGGCGCCGACCGATTTCGGAGGTGGGTCGCTTTCTTGAATCGCGAGGGCTACGTAGCACTTCGAAAGAATACGTCCTATGGGAGTAACTCCGCTCGGGGCGCGGCCTTCGCGAGTTCGTCGGCCTCGCCGTTGTCCCTGCCGGATATGGTCTTGGTTGTGACGCCGAGAAAGAAGGTCTCCGTCTTCCTTAGCCTTGCACGGTATTTTTGCGGCTGGGGTGCTTGGCTCTGTTGTCCTTCTCGGCTTGTTTCGAGACCACCTCGAATCGGTTCGATGATAGCCCTTGTGACATGGCCCGGAGCTTGTTTAGTGCCGAGTAGTGCCTCGTATTCTCGCCGTGTTGTTTGTACACTGGAATTCTAGCCCGGCATATCTCGGCTTGACTCCGGAGGGTGAAGTGATGATGGCCGCGATGCCGCTCGCGTGCCCCCGCAACTCCGTCGGTATGTGCCGCCCAAATCGGGTCCAAGTTTGCCGCTTGGTTGTATGTGTCCGGGGTCCAATCAGAAGGAAATCTACGAGGGCCCGGGACTTGATGGTTGTTCTCGCGGCGAATGATTGCGTGGTCTCTCGATCTCGGTTGCCCACTTCGCTATTCTACCCACCGACTCGGGGTTCCCGAATATGTTGTCAAGGGAAAGCTCGAAGGTACGGTGATCTCATGTGCTTGGAAGTAGTGCTTGAGTTTTCTCGCAGCCATGACCCGCGTAGGCCACCTTTTCTAGCTCTATGTAATTTAGCTTGGGCCCTTCGAGGGTCTCGAAGACATAGTAGATGAGGACTTGCACGAACTGGTGCCCCTCTTCCACTTCCTTGATTAGCACCGCGGCGCGGTGTGAGGCGATGCGGGCGACATAGAGGAGGAGCCCTTCGCCGGCTCTGGTGTGGCGAGTGGTGAGGTTCGCGAGGTGCTGTTTGAGGTGTTCGAAGGCTTTTTTGTTGCGGAGGACCCCAATCGAACAGATTCAGGCCCTTTAGTGTCGAAGAATGGTAGCCCGCATTCGGGCGATCGGGAGATGAACTCGCCGGGGCGGCGAGGGCGTCCCGCAAGCCTTTGCACCGACTTTCGTTCTTCGGAGGCTCCATCGCTGTGATGGCTTCGATCTTCGTAGGGTTGGCCTCGATTCCCTTCGACACAAGGCAACCCGAAGAACTTGCCCTTACTTACTCGAACACGCATTTAGCCGGGTTGAGCTTTAGTCCGGCTTCGGGAGTTTGACGAAGGTTCTCACGAGGTCCGTGATGTGGTCCTCTTTCGCTTTGCTCGGACTACCAAGTCATCGACATAGGCCGAGATGGCGCGTCTCCCCCGAATACCTCCGTCATACGTGCAAAGGACGAGCGGGCGTTGCGGAGGAGGCTTTTCGCCATTCTTCCGAAGCAATAAGTTCGAAGGGGTTATGAAACTTGTCTTCGCCTCATCCGCCTGGTTCATCCAAATTTGGTGGTATCCTGAGAAACAGTCCGGGAGAGACAACCTTCGCAACCTTCTTTGCATCGACTAGAGAGCTGATTCGAGGGAGGGGAAAATCGTCCTTCGGGCATGCTTTGTTCAGGCTGGTGAAATCCACACACATCCTCCATCTGGTGGGCTCCGTCTTGTCCTTGCTAAGGCTTGCTTTTTTCACCATGACAACGTTGGATAACCAAGTGGGGTACTTGGCCAGGGCGGATGACCTCCGCGTCTAGAAGGTGGTTCATCTCTCTGCTTGTTGCTACTCTCCTCTCTCGTCGACATTTTGCGGAGCTTCGCTTTACTGGGGGGTGGCGTCCCGGTCTTATGTTGAGGTGGTGCTCGATGAGGTCGCGGCTAACACCTTGTAAATCTTCTACGGACCAGGGCAAACACATCGGAGTTCTCTCGGAGGTGCTGCGGGAGTTACGCCCGGAGGCTGGTCGGGGAGTGCGGATATTATTACTTCTGTCTGGGTCATAGGCCGAACAGTCGACTTTCTTCGTTTCCTCTGGCGGTAGTGCCCGCGGGGAGGCTCCCGCGTCGCTTTTCTGGTCTTGTCTCTCTTGTCTCTCGGTTCATGTTCGAGGTTGTGGGCGTTGCGTTGCCACTGCGATAGCCCCCTCCGCGTTTCTGGCTGCGGTGCGGTCTCGAACACGGCGATTATGCCGCCCGACGGAGGGCATCTTCATGCAAAGATAGCTTGGGTGGAGGACCGCGTCGAGCGTGTTGGTGACTCCTCGACCAAGATTGCGTTGTAGGCGTGGTACATGTCTACCACGTCGAAGGTGATGTTTTACGATCGGTGGATGGGTTCTTTCGAAGGAGACTGGTAGGGTGATTTTTTCGATGGTCCCTACTTGCCGGCCTCCTAAACCGAAGGGGTTGCCTGCTGGTTGGAGCATGCTCCTATCGAGGCCCATCTTATCGAAGGTGGATGCGAACAAGATGTTCCGGAGTTGCCCGGTGTCTACTAGGACCCTAGTAACCGTCCCGGCCTCCGATGTTGGTGTCAATGACCATTGCATCGGTGTGAGGGTAATCTCGAGCTTCATGTCGCCGGCGTTGAAAGTGATCGGGATATGTGACCGGCGGCTGTTTACGTGGGGCCCCTCACCGGCTACATGATGGACCCTCCGATAGTGCTCCTTTTTGTCGTTTGTTGCCGTGGTCCTCGTTGGAGCCTCCGTGATAGCGAGGTTGACTCCGTAAGATGAGTAGGGCTTCTTGTGACAACCGTTTGGATTTCTTGCTTGACCGGGTGTTCTTTGGGTCGAATGTGGTGCGGGCGTGGAGGTGGAGGTGGTGGGCTTGGTTATGGTAGTTTGGCCGCGAGCCTAAGGGTGTGAAACTGTGTACTCTTCTTTGGTAGTAGCGCCGGGCGGTGGCCGGGCTGAAGGTCTTTGGAGAGTGGAAAGGCGGGTAGTGGAAGCCCAGGGTGTCTTTGGGGTTCCGTGAGTCGAAGGTGGTGGTGAAAGTGTAGTGGTTGGAGTGGGTGTTTGCTGGTTTCCTTGTGTGGTTAACTTGCCTCTGGGGGTTTTGCAAAGCTACTCCCTCCGTTCCAAATTGTAGTTCACTTTGGCTTTTCTAGATTCATTTGATTTACTATGTATCTAGACATATTGTATAACTAGGTGCATAACAAAATCAATATATCTAGAAAAGTCAAAGTGAACTACAATTTGGAACAGGGGAGTAGCTCTCTGTCCATCGCCTCTTTCCCCTTTGCGAAAATACGGGCATTGTTTGGTGTAGTGGCCTTTGCCCTCTCCGCGAATAATGGCGTAGGGTTGCTTTTGGAGGCCTCGTGTTGGTGTCCGGGTTTGGTGCAGGGGTTCTTGGTGGGTAGTTTTGCCTCGGGGTGGTTGGTGGGCTTTTTTCTCTGGCGGGGGGGTTATTGGCGATGGTGCCGACTCGACGGCCTCCGGTCTTGGGTAGTTGTCTGTATGCGTGGTGGTCGTTGTGCACGGTGCTGATTTGGCGGAGGTCGGAAAGCCTCTATCTTTGCTTTGTGGTCGTTATCGACTCTGCGATGCTTGTCCATTATCTCATGTAGCTCGCTAGGTCTTGGCTGCCTCCGGGCTCGATCTTTGAGTGACATGGACCTGGGCGGATACGGAGACCACCGCCATGATGACACTCGGTCGGAGACCCCCTCGGTTCGGCCTTGGTTTGGAGAAACCTCCGCCACCACTCTTGCGGGGGGGCTCGTTTGGCTTCGCACCACGTTCGGCAACTCGTGCTATTGATGAGTTCGAGTCGACTCCTTGAAATTTGCTCGGAGGGCGTCGCGAAGGTCGGACCAGCTCCGGATCAAGTTCGGGGGCAGCGTGCGATTACCATGGCCCGAGCGCGACTCCTCTTGCGATGATCACAAAGATTTGGCCATTGTGGGTGATCTCCTGTCTTTGCTTCCACGGCGGCTTCGTAGCTCATAACAACTCGCACAGGGTCGAAGCCCCGTTGTATCTTGGCAAGTGTTGGTGGCTATAAGCGGGAGGCCATTCCGCGATCCGGAGAGCGTGGGAGAGCGGGATTTGGGATCATAGTGGTGATTCTCGGAGGAGGCTGCGCTGGGCGTGGCGCCGGAGCCGTCTCGATATGGGTCGCTAGGGGCACGGTGGCTCATGCGAAGGGGTTGAGGGCGGTGGGTGTTCGCGATGGTGGTTGATTCTATTGCGGCGGCGGGGGGTTGGCGGAGGCGGGGCTTGCCCCGACGCGGGGGCTGTGGATGATTCGGGGTTCGCGGTGCCCTCCGCCACCGACTTCCTCGCACGCCTCAAGGCTGGCTGGTTGATCCATGCTAACTCGATCCTGGCGGCCTCGGCTTTTTTCCACGGCGTCCCGCGACGGCGCCTCCGATCCGAAGGGCCACCTAGCGACCTTCTCTTTTCGCGATCCGGGCTTGTAGGGCTTCCGAGCTTGCTCCCCGCCTCGGTTTCGTCCTCTTCATCTTAAGTAGCACTCTCGAGGAGCCCTTCGAGCGGATCTGCGGGGGTTTGCTCGGTCGGAGACCTCTCGCGCCACCGGTTGCTAGACCACCGCCCCTCGGCCTGCGCGGAGCGCCGCCTTCTTTGGGCGTTAAGGGCCTTCTTCCCTGTGACCTCCGATATCGGGACGCCCGGGGTCCGAGATGGCGGGGTCCCCGCTTCGCAGCCGGGCGCGGGCTTTGGTTGTGCGGTGGCCCCAGCCAACCGGTTGATGGGTTCGATCTGCGGGGTGCCCGCGAGGGCGGGTTGTCCCCTGGGCCTTGAAAGCATCGCTCGGCACGTGACTAGCATGGCCGGGCTTTTCGTGTCGTTCCCCACGGACGGCGCCAAGCGTAAGGATCACTCCTGCCCTCAGCCTTCTCTCGGAGGAGGAGGCGGGAGGGGCGAGGGCTTCCCGGGATGAGTCGAGAATACAAATGAGGAGAGGCGGAGAGGCCTCCCGGCCCGCCCGACCTCGCCGGGTCGCCGGCGGCCGGGGCGACGGAGGACGCCGGCCTCCGGCCGGGAGGTATAAGACGACGCGTGGGGGCGAGACGCGGATGCAATAAAGCGCAGTAAATGGCCCTTAAACCGCCAACAACCGGTCCCTTTCTTGTGCCCGCATTCGGTATTTATAGGAATACAAGGGGGTCGAGGGGCTGATTTACAATTTGGTACATGGTAGGTAGGAGAACACACACTTACAACCGGGCCCTCAGGGGCAAGCTTGTAACTAGCCGTACAAGGTTAGTACAGAAATACACATGTGACCTCTTCCCCGACGGAGAGAGGGAGCCTTCGACCAGCGTGTTCGCGGAGGGTCCTCCGCTTGCCGATCCTCGCAAGACTCCATAACCGGTTAACAGAGGTTAGGTCTTGGCCCCCCGTAGTGAGGCACTGCGGGGGCTGCCGGGGCTGGCGAGGTCGCCCTCCCCAACAAAGACATTGGATAGAGACTTTGGGCACAAATTCTTAATGTGCTTGCCCAAGAGATTTGCCATGTTGAGGAAGATTCTCTTTAGAGGTGCATTGGATACAATGACACCTAGTGACTTGCTTGGTGAAGTACTAGCCGATGAGCAAGTTGAAGGCATGGAAGATGAAGTGGAGAAGGAAGATGACAAGAACAAGAAGGTAGTGGCATTCAAGGCCGCCACCACCTCATCAAGGCAAAGGGCAAGTCCAAGGCTCAAGAAGAAGATGATGAGGAAGTCAACCTTGAGGAGATAGACCAAGAATTTGCTATGTTTGTGAAGAAATTTAGCATAGTCTTGAAGAGCAAGAAGTTTGGGCAAGGCCAGTAGAAGAAGAAATGATCCATCCAAGAGCAATGAAGAGCCAAGAAAGTGCTTTGAGTGTGATAGCCCATACCACATTCTTACCGATTGCCCAATCAAGAAAGAGAAGGAAAAGATGAAGGCATACAAGAGTGGCAAGACAAACAAGAAGAGCAAGACCATGACTTTCAAGAAGACAAATGATGGTGTTTTTGTTTGTTCTTAAGATAGTGATGGTTCATCCGATGAAGAGGAAGAGAAGCCCAAGGCCATGAGTGCAATTGGCCAACACAAGACATCATCCCTCTTCGGCTCATCACCTTCATGCTTCATGGCTAAGGCCACTAAGGTATCATTGCATGAGCATGAAGAACTAAAAAGATAATGAAGTAAAATTTGATAGTGATGATGATGATGATGATGATGAACCCACTAGAGATGATCTTTTAGAGATGCTTAAGCAAACTCATATCATGCTTAAGACTAAGGACAAGGAATGTAAAGCTTTGCAAAAGAGTGTGAAAACTCTAGAGCAAAACTTTAGGGAGCTAGAGGCCACCCATGAGGGTCTAAAGGAAGACCATGGGGAATTGGAGCTAGCTCATACAAGGCTTCAAAAAGCCCATGCCTTGTTCTTAGAGAAGAATGATAGAGCTTGCTCAACCATCAAGAAGGATGTTGGTTCAACATGTGACATCATAGATGAAACCTTTGTGGTTGATGTTGAAGAACCATCTATTCCTTCCACATCCACATCAACCCACTCAAGCTCTACTAATAGTGATGGAGTGATTTTAGATTCATCACTAAAAGTTGAGAATGAGACTCTCAAAAGAGAGGTGGATGAGCTCACCCACTCCTTGAGGAAGGCATATGGTGGAGATGCTCGCTTGCTACAGTGCTTGGGTAGCCAAAGGTTTTCCCTTTATAAGGAAGGCTTAGGCTATGTCCCCAAGAAAGGCAAGAAGGCATTTGCTATTCCAAAGCCTAGCTTTGTGAAGAGCAATGGACTCTATTGCAATAGATGCAAGCAAGTGGATGTTGGTATTTGATAAGCCCACAGAAATATTTATAATTTGTATAATCCGCAAGCGCACGGATACCGATGAGCACTTCACCCGGGAGAGGGTTTAATATCGAATCCACAGGGAAACGGGTGAGGGAGACTACGATCTAATCTTAACCCGGAGTAGCACAAGACTTAAGAAGGTTGAGGGTATAGAGAGGATTACTAAGATATCTAAATCTTATTTTGGTAAGTGATGTTGATAGTATTCTTATGGGGAAGCACCCAAGAGAAGTAAGGTCGAAACTTACTCTCCCCCGGCACTCACATGCCCTACTAGTCCTATCCAACGGGAGGTGGAATATAAAGGAATCAATGGTACTGTGAAGATCTCTTGTTTGGTTTTGGCTAATTAGTGACACCTAACGACTAATCTCTCAATGCTAAGTGTTTGACATGATTGGAGATTGGTTGTGCTGGAGTTGGTGCAAGGTGATCATAGAGGATGGATCGAGGTGATCCAAAAGGTGATCAAGCATGCAACTCGGTGGAGTTTGGAGGTCAAAGGTCCCAAGGCAAAGGTATAACCATAGGGCTTTTTTGATTTCACACCCAAGACACCATAGAGGGTGTGGGTGATTATAGGATCGATAAGCCGTACTATAAAGAGGGAAAAACTTTCGTACATATCGATCCTCATGTGCCTTTAGGTTCAAAATTCATATGCATGCATTCTAACCTAAAGTGCTAACTCCGTCCTTGTCGAAATTGGTTTCGAAAATGCTAACACCTGGTGTTGAGGTGTTCTTCGGCGTGTTGGCAACAAGAAACAAGTGACGGAAGTCGGTTTGGAGCAAAGGCGAAGGAACGGCGAAGAAACGACGGTTTTCGCGAGCTTCTGGCGTGGCCACGACGCACCGACGGACGCCGTCAAATGTGACCTGGGCCCCGGTGAGTGCGTCCCGCGAGAGCATGTTTCCGGGTCGGGCGTCGACGGGTGACGGGACGCTTATCGACCGGAAGCATCCGGTGCTGACCGGACGCGATCGACGGATGCGCCACGGACCGACGGGAGGCGAGGGGTCAGCGGGTCGGTTCGGCTTGTCGGTTGTGACCGGACCCATCGACCGGACTCATCGCATCCGGTCGAGGCCGCTGAAAAGTATGTTTTCCACCCTTTCCACCACATTTCGTGGTGTGGCCTATATATACCCCCATGGCTGCCTCTTGCTCTCTCTCTTGGACATTTGAATCACTCCTAACACCTTTGAGCAAGCAACCAAGCCTCCCTCCTCTCTCATTCTTGTTTTGAGCTTCATTCTTGAGAGAAGAGTTGATCCTAGTGCATTGCATTGAGCTCTTGCATCAAGAGGCACTTGGGGATCGTTGTGAGACGGTGGACTTCCCGTTTCTCTTGGAGGCACCGCTCCTAGCCGGCTTGGTGAAGTGGTGGAGGCGTTGGCAAGAAGAGGTGATTGTTTCTTGGCCACCTCCGGTTGGTTTGTGAGAGGATTACGCACTCCTCGTCGGGAAGACAAAGTGCAAGGAATACATTGCTCGTGCTTTGGGTACCACACTTGTTGAGTGGTGTGTTGAGGCTAGCAAGGGGCACGCCTAGCTCAAACACCATCCTTGTGTTGGTGAAGACAACCGAGATTAGCTTGTCGGTGTACAAGTGAACTCCCGGGTGAACAAATCGACTTGTTCATTGTCTTCGTGTGTGGATCATCACCATCGAAAGTGATTGATTGTTCATCTACATCCCGGTGATTGGTTCATAGCCTCTACAAGTCGGTATAACAAGTTTCTCACTCTTGCATTACCTTCCTAGTTTACCTTGTGTAGAGAGCTAGCACTTGCTTGTGTAGGTTGTTCTTGCTAGCATAAGGACCTTATTAGGATTGCTCATTAGCTAGAGTAGTGACATAGACTTTGTGTGGACTAGAGATCATAGAAATATTTAGTCTTGTCACTAGAAGGCTTGCTTGACCACTAGAGCTAGTGCAAACCGCTTTCTGGCCGTGTTTTATACTAATCGGTTTGTTTAGTTGAGCTTGTAGAAAATTTTTATAGGCTATTCACCCCCCTCTAGCCATCTAGGACCTTACATACTGTCACTACCACGAACTACCACACTCCAGAAGGTAGGGTGTATCTACGAGATACCCGAGTCCAAACACCACGTTTGCACTGTGAATATTACTCTAATCTAGGTACCAGATTAAAGCACTCAAAAGAGACTCGTAGACCAATAAGAATAAATATAAAAATATTACTCACTAAAAGAAGAAGTAGATTACCGGAGTAATTCCAAGTGTAGATTAACTTCCTAGAGGTACAAGTATGGAGATAGCACCGACAGGCCTGTACTTCCTCCAATTCCTTCCCCTCTCTCTATCTCTCTTGTTCTAAAGATTAGAACTAATGAGTTCTAATCCTTTCTTGAATGCTAACTCTTGATAAGATCTAATTAGATCTAATCTACTTCTAATTACATTCTAATTCACTAATCCCTGAGAGAGAGATGATCCTTACATGAGACCCCTCTACAACTGAGAGATAATGAGATAGAATGAGTTAGTAATGAATTAGGGTTTAGCCCTGGGGTCAGGGGGTCTTCTTATATAGGCCTTGGCGATGAACGATGACCATTGGATCAAACCGACCTTCAATAACGGTGTAGATACAACCTTAAGGTCGGTTACAAACCAACCTAGGAAGATGAGACTGACAGGTGGGACCCACCTGGCGGCCGCCAGAGCCTTTTAGGCCGGCCGCCAGGGTAGGTGATCCTCTCAGGATCTCCTTCCTCCTGGTGTCTTCTAGTATCTTCTAGAGTGTTTTAGTCCACATTTTGGGTCGAGTTACTTCACGGTTAAGTCTTGTCATCATATGAGATGTATATTCCGGAACTTTCTCCATTCTTCTCTGCATTTATCTGTTAAGTCCCCCGAAAATATATAAATCACACGGAATTATGTTAGTTAAACCCCTAGACTTATGTTGATATTCATTTTAAGCCTTTATTCATATTTAATTGACTAGTAATTTTATGCTATAACAGGTGTCAACAATGGACAGACCACCAAAAATTATCCGATGGTGATGTACTTGTGCAAAACCCAAAAAAGGGGTAGGGGGTCACCTGCGTGTGAACATTCAAATGCAGGAACACTTGCTTCGTGGGGATCATATAGTCTTTTTAAGTGGTACCATAAAGCTCTTAGGTCGGTGATCAAAGAGGCTATAGGCACGCCAAAGCGTGTGTGGTCATCCAATTGTTGGAACTTTTGAACGTAGGTAACCAAATGGGCAACATATCAAAAGTGCAAACCAACCCTCCGTGTAACCTATGCAAATTTCTAATCTTGGCCATAAGATGTTGATCCAAGGGTTAGGTAATTTTACAATTAACCCCCACCCCTCTAATCACACTTTTGCAAATCCTCCTCCCACCTCTCCATTGGTTATCATCTCGTGCCCCTTGGATCTACATTTTGTGGCCCAAATTAGGTTTGCATAGGTTGCACGGAGGGTTGGTTTGCACTAGATATGTTCCCTACCAAATGACTATTCACCCATTGGCTATAATCTTGTAGAGACTATAAATAGATGGTGTGGTCGGCTCTTTTGATTATCTTGGCCACTTTATACACTCTTAGAGAGCTCAAGCACACAATCAACTCATCATCTTCTAGCTTAGTAATTGATTTAAATTGAGTGAGTTCTAGTGAATTGCTTAGTTGGATTGCATCTTGTGGCATTGAAGAAGTGTGGCAACATTTTTTTGGTTAATATTGTTGGTTGTTATATAGAGACCCAAAGCTTATTGAATCATTGAGCATTTTCTTAGTGATTACGGTGGCTTTGATCAAGATATTGTGAGAGTTTTTTGTGTTCACCCTCACGAAATTCGCAAAGGAAAACTCTAGTTAAACCAAATGACGCCTTGATTGGTTGGTTTCTTTGAAAAACCCAGAGGGCTTGTTCAATTAACATTTTGCCAGCGAGAGCTGCTGCTCAAAAATAAACAACAATGACAAAATGCTATATTTATCGAGAGACGGAGATTGAGCGTGGAACTAGAGTTTGTTACGGTTGTGATTCCGTCAAAGGTGCTGCTGCGACCCGAACTCCGCAGCAAGTCGTTCGTCGGTACTTACCCACGCGCTCGCTAGACAATCCACCACCATTGTCTGCCTCCCCTCCACGTCTCAAGCAAAGCAAACCAGAGATAGGAGAGAGACGGCCATGGAGTTGCAAGTGAAAGAAATCAAATCGAATAGGACAACAGAAGAAGGCTCAGTTGAGTTGGAGGTCCAGCCGCCGACAATCCACAGCTGTCACAAGTCAAAAGAAAGGGCAACCATCGGCCACCAATAATTGCTTTGAATAGGCCAAATATTGAGATGAAAAATGCTCGTGGATTCAGTCTGAAAATGCATCATCTAGATAAAATTGACTCAAATAAGTAGTTCCATGAGACATATATTTGGCATATATGAACCTATTTACCCAAATTAAAAATGACCATTTTTTTAATAATATTTTTTAAGGCATTCTTTCAATAATATTTTGATAACCCACAAATTGAAATGAGCTCACGCTAAATATGTAAACAAGATATTTCTCGACATATGGTTCCGACTTCAGGAAAAAAAAATTATAGATATTCATACATCTTATTGGTATGAAGAATATATTCAAACTTAAATATATCATATCATTACCTATTATTCATACTAGGAAGTATGCCCGTGCGTTACAACGGGAGTACACCTTACGTATACGAGATCAAGTTAAATTTGTGTACATGTGTACGCGGCGACAAATTTGACGCGTCAACACCAACAGTTAATTACATCTTTAGAAACGGTTGTTGTTTTAGTTTGTTTTTTAGGAATGGCTTTGATCCATCCACCCAAGTTGATAACACCCAAATTCAAAATTTTACTTTTCCAATTATCTCTTTCCACCTTATCTATCGTACCTATCTTCTCATCTGTATCTTCTCTATGACCGAAAAACATCTATCTTGCCTTCATCTCTCGCTCACACATGTGTCCATTTAAGCTCTTGCCTCCTTGCCCACTCAAGCTGCATCTCAAAACTAAAACATCGCCGGTGCCAAACATGCGACGCCCGGCCGTACTCGCTAGCCTCACCATGTGCCTTCATGCCGCCATGTGCCTTATCTATCGTACATCTCTTTCCACCTTATCTTTTCGTACCTATCTTCTCATCTATATCTTCTCTATGACAAAAAACATTAGCGCTTGTACCGACCTCACCATGCCTTCCTAACATCGCCACACTCGTCAAGCTGCCTCCTCGCCCAGCCAAGCGCGGTCAGCCATGGCTGCCGATAAGGCAGCCGAGCCGAGCCGAGCAGCACCACCGCCATATGGGTGCGTGTCAGCCCAACCGTCGCCGCCTGTAGTCGGGAGTTCGCCACCGCTACCTGTTAGTCTACTACCGATGTAAATCGAACACTATCCAATTGAAGATTCACTTCATACACAGGAGGTCGTAAATCTGAACAAACTCTTTCTGATTCTGATTTGGAGGTGCCAGGCGATGCCCACGACCAGCGGGAATGAGTAACCAGACCAGCGGCCAGACGCAACCTTGCCACCGTAACCGCCATCGGCTACCGCGCCACACGGCCAAGGCTAGCTAGATTTGGTCACGAGGCCACCGGATTTGTCCGGTCGCGCCCACCGGAACTAAACCCAGCCTGCACGACACCCACATTTGCCTAGCCATGCGGCAGGATGCCGAGACCCTTGCGAGGCGCCGGGGATGCACCCTCTACAGCTGCTGCGAGCACGGCCGGCACCAGACAGGCTCCTCGGGGACGAGCACGGGGACGTCATATATAGGCTAAAAATAGGCATAACATAATCAGGACTTATATATATATTTTATCCCATATATACTCAGATTTAATAGATTAGGCAGAGGCAGGCTAAAAAAAACTGAGGCAGAACGTGTTCAATCAGGACTTGTGTACTCAGTGTAAAAATAATCTTTTTATCCCATCAGAACTCGGATTTAATAGATTAGACTTCTAGAAGGTAAACGAAGGTCGGAAATTTCCTCGCTTTATCGGTAGGTATAAGTATAGATATAGAAATCAATAAAAGAAATAATATTATTATTCATAAATACAAATCGAATACTAGAAATAATAATATTATTTCATTATTAAAAACAAATAATATTATTATTCGTAAATACAAATCCAAATACGAGAAATACTGTGTATTCGTATCTGTCTCCGGATCCGTTTACACTCCGCCTCGGGCGCCCGGCTGCGCCTTGTTTTATTCCTTCCGTGGGCTCTAGAGCTAGCGAGATCTTTCGACTTTTTCCAGAGCGGGCGACGGGGACTCGGGGAGAGAGCACCGGCGATGTCAACGGCGACGGAGGCGGCGAAGAGCGGCGCAGCCGCGCCGGTGAGGTGCCAGCGGATCGGCTGCGACGCCGTATTCACCGACGACGACAACCCCGAGGGCTCCTGCCAATACCACCCCTCCGTAAGCTCCTGCTCCTCCTCCGCCTCATCTGACCTCCCCTCTCTTCTCAAAACCGTGGTATCCGGCCAAGGCAGTTATGAGTCGCATCACTGCTTTATAAATCCCAAATAGACGTAGGTTGGCATCTGCGCGCCGGCCCTGCAGTTCTACCCCTAGGCTGGATTCCTCAATCTCTGTGCTAAGGTTTAGGGGCGTGGCCAGAGCCTGCACTCAGGCAGGCACATATTTGGCAGCTAGGTTCAACTCACTTGTTGCTAATTCCAAACATAATGTTGGGAACCTTCAGTTTGAGGTGCCATGCTTATAAATTAACCACTCTTTTCTTCTTTGTTGAGGAGAACTTGCGCTATATGCCACTGGGGAATATTTTTGTCCCATGCCGGATGGGTCATGGGGTCACATTACAGTTCATCAGTATATAATGAAAAAGGATAATGAAGTTTCCTCCCTCCCCACGGGCAGACACTTAAGTCTATTGTTTAGTTTCTTCTGCTGACCAGGGTGCCTTATATGCTTAAAATGTTTACTTGATCCATCCCTTGTAGTGGTTCACTAACTGCACTAGCTGTGCAAAATGTTCCAGTGAATGGAAAATAGTCAGTACCACCTTTTTGTGACTGTTGCAATCTTTTATAGTTAATAACTGTACTTGTCAAAAGTAAATGACTGCAAGACTGGGAAAAGAATGGCTATCTGTTCCACAAGGAATTGTTATCTTGCTTTATTCGGATTAAATTGACCAATCAGACAACCACAAACGCTATATTCGAAGTGATTGTAAGTTGGATTGTGATGTTTAAGCTTTTTTCACACTACTGGATACTGCCACTGAAGGTGCCCATGGAGTATTACTGTATTAGTGGCACATATAGGATTTTTCACATAGTAGAACATCATACAAATAATCAGACGCAACATTATGCACGCATTCCTGCTTACCTTACATGATGCTGAATCCTTTTATTTTCCATCAAGTGTCTTACAAAGTATAGTTGCTTGCTCCACATTTATTTCACCACTACTGTTCTAAGTTCTAACAGCTACCCGGTCGTTTTTATTCTCTTGCAGGCAGTAAGTTTTCCCCTTTGTTGAGAGGCATTTCTTGTTTAGGAAATCATCATCAGTTTCCTTAAGATATACGTTTTTCAGCCTCTGTTTCATGACGGCATGAAAGAATGGAGCTGCTGCAAGCAAAGAAGTCACGATTTCAGCTTATTTTTGCAGATACCTGGGTAAGGATCCCTCTTCCTACCTTGGTATGCACTGAGCCACTGACAATAGTTTGACTTAAATATTAGTGTGTATGATGTACTATGACATTTTCAGTATGGTTGTCTGGTTGAGAATTGACTTAAACCTAACCAATAATTGGTAATTCCCAAAACAAAATCTAACACCGTGTGTGGGGAATCCTTGAGTGATCAAATCACTTGCTCTGCTTCACTCAAATAAATTGGTGTCCCCGCAGGTTTCCACTATCCAAATGATGCAGTAATTATCAAAATAAGGTTTTCGTCAAATTGTCAAAAAAAAAAAAAAAAAAAAAAAAAAACTTTGCTCTTTGGGACATGAACCAAACAGGCAAAATTGGTGCTTTGTGAAAATGCAGCTATGTCAGCAAGTCTTCTTGTCTTTACATCATTTATATTCACAAATTGGATTTATGTTCTATTTTGGCTATTTCATGATAGAGCAAACATTGTATCCAAACATAGCTTTATTACTGAGCAACAAACCCTCCTTTGTATTTTGTATTCATTTTGTTCTTTACTTACCCCTGGAGTATTTGGAGTTTCTTATACATGATACTAACATAGTAGAGTCTTTTATAAAGATATGCTATATGGCAGTTTCTTTGTAAGCCTCTAGTGCCTGAGGCCCTGTTCGTTTACCTTTAGATGAGAGGGATTGAAGGAGACTGTGGTGGGGGGGGATTTTGATTTGTAGGGGATTGAATCCCTCTCAATCCCCAACAGCCCCCTTGGTTTTGGCATCAAACGAACATGGCCTGAAAGGGAAGGGGATGGGGAGGGGGGATCTGTTTGCAGTTGTTTGGATTCACTTCTGTGTTGTTCTTTGGGTTTTATATGGCATTAAGATTTTTGTTGCTTCGGACCAATGTTATCAGATCGTCTAGTCGAGGCTACTCGTAAGTCCACTGATCAGACGGATTAGTCGTCATCAGAGCCGGTTAGTCGGTCATGTAGTTGTCCAGGTGCCTAGATGGACATTACCCATGCATTAAATGTATGTAAACACCACCATAAATTGGCAAATGAAAGAGAAAAGCAAAGCAAGCAGCCAAGCACTTCAGTCAGTTGAGGATGAACCTGCGACTGCTGCAGCTTGAGAACCTAGTCTGAGATGCCTGAGAATTGAGAACCACCTACGGCCACTGCAGCTTGACTGCTTGAGGACGCGAGGAAGGGAGGTCCTCCAGGTTCTAGGTGCTGGTGGGAGGACTAGAAGGAGGCGAGAGGAACAAGCAGCACATAAAAAAAGGGAGCACATTTCCGGAAAAAAAGCAGCGCCTACGTGACTTGGGAGCTTCTCCTCTCCTGTTCACGATATTTATATTGGAAACCTAATAGGTCTTGCTAAGATTGACCCAACCTCGCAACAAAAGTTACTTGGGCTGGGCAACTAGTTGTTAAGGTGGCCCATGATTAGTCGGACATTTAGGTTTCTAGTCGACGTAATCAGATTGAGGGGTCTAATAGAGGTCCTTGTTATGATAAGGCCAACTAATTGTGATTAGTCATCCTATTTAACAACATTGCTTTGGACATATTATGCCCGATGCATTTCCATTACGCTGCAGAGCAAATGAAGGTATGCTTCTGATTTGAATATAGCGTAAATATGATGCTTTGCCTTTCCCTTACTCCCTTGGATTGGAGTTGTAATGCACTTATATTGTGCATTTGAGAGAAGGCTAGATGGACTTATATTTGGGATCGGAAGGAGTAAAAAAAGATGTGCTAGTTTTTTACTTAGTGTTGTGTGCTAAGTTTACACAAACTATCTCTCTGTGCTTATGGCTACTTACCATTTACCAACCCAATATAAAATCCATTGGGCGTATCGCCAAATCCTTTGAAGATCTGATAATTTGGTGCTTGTGAATTAGCTACCTTGCTTTTCATAGTAATATGCAGGTATATTTCATATTTGGATGCTCACGTTTAATTTTGTGTTTTGACTTAAACTTGTAAACTGCAGTATTTACCAGAGACTGAATTGACATAAGTTACCAACAGCAATTGTTGGCAATGAATTGATATAAGTGCTTGATTTCAAATCATTGGATGGTTATGTAATTTATTATCACCGCGACCATGAAATGACTTAGATGACCATTAAGTTGTAGGCAACAGTTGACTAATAAAATTAATAAAGAAAGAATAAAGAAGGCTAAGTGGTACTGTAGTTGCTTATATATATCTATCTATCTAAAGTTAAGAGCTGTGGGTTATGGCTGACCATAAGTTACTTGATTTATATTTCACTATAGACTCTGCATTGATTTGGTTAAGTGGCAGAACACACTAGTAGAAATGTGTGGGAAATTATCTAATAAAATCTGCATGAATGGGCTCACCTCAACATATTTATTGTACTCTCCATGGATATCCTGGTTTTCTGGTTAATAAATATTCAAGAACTTGTGTCTTTCTACCATTGTTCATTATGAAATAGTGTTTTCAAGGTGGTCTACATTCTGGCTTTGATCATGGTGTTTTATCATTATATAGACCGTTATCATTCAACCACCTCTTATATCACCAGAGAAAGAAGTAACTGACCACATGAACTTTTTTGGTGTAGATGCACAACAGGAAAGCATACTACCGAAAAACCAATCACAAAAGCTGTTTCAACTAATAAACCTGTAAAGGCAACACCAATCCAGTCTTCTAAGCAGGGTGTGGGAGTTGATGCTTGTGCAAGGTGTCGTCAAGGTTTCTTTTGCTCTGATCATGGTGAGTTTGTGTTTGCAGTAATCTTGTTTTGGTTAAACTGATTGATATTAGCCACATATAAAACTTGTTTAAATGGAGTTTGGGCCGCTATGTTTTCAGGATCACAGCCCAAGCCACAAAAAACAGCTGTTACTGATGATACAAACAAAGAACCTGTTGAGAAATCCTCTGTTCCACCACCCAAGAAAAGGATCGATATAAATGAACCGAGGATATGTAAAAATAAAGGATGTGGTAAATCCTACAAGGAGAAGGATAACCATGATTCTGCATGTGATTACCATCCAGGTCCTGCCGTTTTCCATGACAGGATGAGAGGGGTATGTATCTGTTCAAAGTTATAATTTCTACCTCGGTAAATAACTATTCTCGCCATTCCTAAACCATATACCTGTTCTTGCAGTGGAAATGCTGTGATGTTCATGTCAAGGAGTTTGATGAGTTTATGGAGATACCGCCATGCACAAAGGGTTGGCATAATGCTGATGCGGTGTGAATTCACACCATATGCTTTAGCTATTTTCGTGTTGCGTCTCCTACCATGTAAACACCATCTTCCTGCAATTTATTGATAATTTCATTTGGAAGTGTGAGAATACTTTGAGAAATGAGCTGCTTAAGCTTTGCGCAAGGTGTTGTTTGGAAATTCGTCTCCTTGTACTCTGGACCTTAACTTGAAACAACATTTGGCGTCTGAATTTAAATGGGATTTTTACCCGTTTGAAGCTGAGAGTGTTTAATATTTAACCGTGTCAAAACCAGAGGAGGTTGGTGTTGTGTGCCTAGTGTGTTTTTTGTGTGTGGTCCATTACCAATTTACCATGGCTGCTGCTGGTGTGCTCGGTTTGAGCAGGCAAAAGACTGGACCATGCGATAGTTTGTTCTGCTGCTCCCTGGACCAGGAAGTTGTTGCCCACCTCTTCGGTGTTTATATTTGTTTACATATATGTAATGAAAAACGTAGCTGTGCTCTTTACTTTCTTTATAAAATACAATCTCTTGCATTATTGGCTGCTATTTTCGCGTGCATACAATACACTAGCATTATGTGATGGATACCTGAAGATTACTTGGAACCGGACATGGGATTCAAATACAAGTAGTACTACTAGTACGTTGGACGTGGTAGCGTTGACGTTCAAGGGATGCCGATGATCGGGATGAACGGGAAGAAGAAGATGAGAGGCAGTCCTCCAAAACTTAAGGGAGGGCTGTTGCCTCCAGGGAAACGGAAGGGCGGGCTGTTGCCCCCAGCGGACGGCGGTGGCCACACCGGCGTCGGCCTTAGCTCCGGCTCAGGTGGGGCGGTCCCCTGGTGATCACGGTCGTCACTGTCGGCCATGGTCGTCGCGACAGCGGAGCTGGCGCTAGCTGCGGCGCACCTTGTGAAGAAGGCGAGGCGGGAGCCCAAGATATAAAGGCGGCGCGGAGCCAGGCACCCGGGCCGGGACGACGCGCGCGACCGTGAGCCGCTGCGGCGCGCAGAGCTCCTCCGTGCCGCCGAGGACCCTCGCCGCGCACGGCGAGGCCGAGGAGGCTGATGACGACGCTCCTGGCACGGCCACGTCGAAGTTGCCGCGCCCGTCGGTCTGCGCCGCGTGGAGACCCGCGCCGCCTCCGTCGTCGCCGGCGCATTTCACCGCCACGACCACACCTGTTACGAACAGACGTTAGGCACGAGCACGAACGCTTCATGTGCATGTCACGCGGACACTCAGGCAGTACGTTGGCCTGGCTGACACGACACAGGGACAAGTGAGACTGTGTGTACGTTCGCACCGGAGAGGTCGTGTCCCGCGGCGCAGTCGAGGCAGGCGACGGAGCCGCGGAGGCGGGCGCGGCGGCGGCGCTCTCGCACGGCACCACGCCGAGTGCGACGGCGAGGAGCAGCAGGAGCGCCCCGACGAGGGGAACCCGATGAGGAGCCATAGGCGATCTGCCTGGACAAGGAAAGCTGGCGCGTCGACCGTTGATACCACCTGCTTGTTGCTTACCAGATGTGCACGCGCTCTCAACGCTGTCGCGGGTACTTGTAGTCCGAGGAGGAGAGGAGGGGCAGGGGTGGCTCACGGCGGCCGGCCATCATGTAGCGTGGCCACTGGCACTGGCCAACCAACTTGTCAGCCTATACTCAGGCACTGGCGCTCAACTGAACTCATCAAGCAACGGCATAAAGAGCTAGCTCGGAACCTGCCAACAAAAATAGAGGGCGGAAGACAAGTCCACCAAGGCCGCAGCGTAGCACAACCAGTCAGTCAGCCATTGAAGCAAAGGGCCCAGCGTAGAGTAAACACAGCTCGTATATTTGGACAAGTCACGGTAGGGCCGCGGGAGCATGGTTGATGGTTTTAGTACCACATGGGGACCAGGCAATGTGCCGATTTTACTACAGTTAAAACAAGGGTTGATGAAAATTTGAAGAGAATTTTTTTTTCTCTGAGTGAAACTTGAAGAGAGTATGCTAGCATGGAAGAAAGTGACTTTGGGCTTAACTAATATTGTCCATCATCCTGATATATGGTTTCTCAAAGATGGACTTGTGATGTCGGGCCATGTCAGCCCATGTGATGGACTTGCTACTTCTCCTCGAGTCAACCTACTCCCTCTGTCCCATAATAAAGTCGTTTTAGGATTCAAGATTTGTCCCACAATTCTTCTAAAAAAAAAAGATTTGTCCCACAATTGTTGATGTTTTAGCTCGACATACACCTCTGACCAGTGGCAAAGTAGCAATGTAGCATCAAGTTGTCACTTCTTGAATAAAAAAAGGAGAATTAAGTAAATATTAATTTCCTAGCCGGAGGGTTCCTCCAATGCTCCACTACGTCTCCGTCGCCTGTCGTCCACTCGCTCCGTCACCTCTGGTTCACTCATCAACATGTTTGTATCGTGTATAGGGGTGTCAGGGTCATTTCTCTTGCTCGTTGGTATCTGTGACCACTTCTAAAACGTCAACTAATTAGTGAGTGACAGAGGGGGTACTTGTACAACACCGCTATTGGTATCATAATACCCTTGGTTGTCGTCGACATGAGCAAACAAGCATGGTGACGCCGACGCCGACGGGGCTAACCCCTCACCCTTGGCGTGCTTGATATTACTAGGTTTGGGTACTTAATTAGGTATCGATTACAGTCTCTGGCCAATTGAGCCCACATAACAGAGTAAGAGTATGAAATAGAAATGTAAATAGATAAATACTCTATCATCAGCTAGATAACGCGCCTTTCTCTTCTTGATCACCCTTGGCTTCTGTGTACAGCGTCAGGTGTTACATGAAGCCAAATGGTCATTGTGTTCAGCATGCCTTTTTCTCTATATCCTAGTCATACTGAATGTGCTCGTATATATGATTCATCAGCCTAGGTTGAACAAACTGAGTACGTACTTTGCAAGGTTGCAGCCGTGTGTGTTTCACATGGTGCTTTCAGTTGTTGGAGCAAATATTTATTGCCAATAGTCATCCATATCTGCTGATAGAGACACAGAAACTGCTGTGGTCATGTTATGAGGTTATACAAGATCATCTCGAAATATCTGTGATTAGTTTGTCATACGACTTGTGCAAAACTTTGAATCTGCCACCCCTCACCCTGCTTCGCATCAACGAAGGAAATCCCGATGCTGCTGTCCGTTGTCGGGAGATGCTTCGCCTTTCCACATTTGTCATCTACCCGCGGTTACGCGGTAACGGAACGGCGTAACCCGCTTCGCCGCCCGTCGCCTATCCAAATCCGTCACAGCGGAGCGGACGGACGCTTCGATACGCTCCCCAACAGCCACGACGTACGCGGCGCTGGGTTGGCCTTGGCCGGCCATGTCCTGCCTCGCCGCGCCGGCGGCGGCGCCGCGGCCGCACCGCCAACGGCGGGGCCCCCGCATGCTCCGCACGGCCGGTCCTTTGCGCCCGCCTTCGCCGCTGCATTATCACGCGGCGCGGGGGACGACGGGACGGGGAGAAGCCGGCTGCGGCGGCCGGCGGCCGCTGGTGCTGCGGCGGTGCTCCTCCACAGCTGGCGAGTCCAGGGCGTCCGGGGACGGCGGCCTCTCCAGGTTGCTTTTCCTTATTCGCTGTTGAAGTCTCTCCTTTTCAGTTACGAAAATGGTTCGAGGGACGACGGGGTTGTTCTGTTAGTATGTTCAGTTCTTGCTTGGCGGCGGCGGTGGGGATAGCAATAGCATCCACTCGTCAAGTTTGAGACTTTTGCAGAAGCTGCTTGGGAAGATATAGTCCCAGTTTAGCTTACAGCATATCCAATTCTAATGAACATCTGCTGGGACACCTCCCAAGATCTTTCGATTCCAAGCCTCCTGCTCTAGTTCTAAGATTAGACTTTTATTAACGCTAAGTTCTGACCTTAGAGCCAAGATCACATCGAAGATTCACCGAGATATATTCATATTAGATATTAGAAATATATCATAAAAAAGATATTTATATGCCTGATCAAATTGATAGATCTGAAGTGCATTATCAACCTTGTAGGGAGGAGTAATAAAAAGAAAAAGTTAATAGCCCTTGCTAGTAGATTAAGTAAGCCTCAATATCTTTCTATGGAAGCTTAGTTGAACAATAAGTACGATAATCCGTTCTGGCTCAGCCTTACAGGATCAATCATGTTCTTTTTTACAGCTTTTGTATAATTGAAGGTCCAGAGACGATTGAGGACTTTGTTCAAATGCAATCGCAAGAGATTGAGGACAACATCAAGAGCCGACGTAACAAAATTTTCCTTCTGATGGAAGAGGTTCAGTTTTGCAGACTATGTGTTTCATTTGAAGAGCTAAGTACCTCCATTTTGTAGCTTTGCTAAGACAACATTGTGAGGTTTTCTATATGGAAAATCTACTCAGGTTAGACGATTGCGAGTGCAGCAGCGTATCCGAACTTCTGAAAGCAAAGATGCCAACACTGAAGAAAATGAAATGCCTGAGATTCCATCAACTATTCCATTTATGCCTGATGCGGTGACCAACAGGACTCATCTGTTTTTTGAGAAATGATCACATTGGCATCTGGAGTTGCTCTAACTTCTATTAACTTGTCTTTTCCTTCCCCCAAAACAGTCACCAAAGACTATGAAGCAACTCTATATGACATCATTCTCTGTCATATCTGGGATAATCATTTTCGGAGGCTTGGTAGCACCAGTAGTAAGTACACACGTCACTTTATGGTTGCACTCCCTAATATTTTTACCAGAACCTCTTCTCACTATTAGGTGATATAGTGAGTTTTCCTGAAGAGCTGTCTTTTGATGCAGCTTGAACTGAAATTAGGGCTGGGGGGCACATCTTATGAAGATTTTATAAGGACCTTGCACTTACCTCTTCAATTGAGGTGCTATGAAAAAATTGTCTCTTATAGTGAATTATGTAGCAGTACTTTGAGAAGTGTTTGATACATTCTTGTTTGCCGCTGTTCAGTCAGGTAGATCCCATAGTGGCATCATTTTCAGGTGGCGCAGTTGGCGTTATCTCAGCTTTAATGTTGGTTGAAGTGAGAAATGTCAGGCAGCAAAGAGAAGAAAAGATGCACATATTGCCATGGAACTGGTACAAACAAAATACTTTCCAACTACCTGGCCCAAACATAGCTCAGTCATTACTAATGCATGATTCACCTTCCAAATAAAAAAATGCAATATTAACACTAACTAGCTTGAGCCTTACATTTACTCTCTTGATTGATCTTGCTTCTGCAATATAGGATACTTGCCATGTGCTCGCTGTTCTGCTAGTGGGATGTTTTTGAACACAAAGCACTTCTCATTATTGGGGCACAATATGTGGTCAATGAAAGGAAGGTGTCAAAATTGTTCTGGAGCTGGAAAGGTATTCTATATATTGCCGTTGTGTTTCACAATTGCCAGTTCGATGCATTCTAGAAGATTTGAACAATAGAAAAGTTATCATACTTAAGGTACTGCTTTTAGGTTGAATGACGAGGTGATAGGCAGATCAAACACGTAATTAATGCTTAAATTCAATGCTGCGAAGAGATTGTCTGAGTCTTGTTCGA